>OZ024700.1:1867057-2118071 GCA_964016905.1 Perithous albicinctus
TGTCTGACTTAGAACGGTTGCACTGCTTGACACTGACACTTCACGAAGACATTGACTCGTGGGTTATACAAAACAGTAAATGGGGCAATATATTAATTATGCGTTGCGCTATTCCAACTGTAATTTAACTGAATTTCACAATATTTTTATTGAATCCATCAAGGCTTATTTTATTAATTTAATTGTTTTGTGGTTTCAACATGTGCTTTCATTTCGTCACCTGTTTTAATGCGTTGTCATTCCAAACGTAGGCCCAGTAGGCTGACGGACTGAAAACGCTCGGACTGTCTTGACTGTAAGTTAATTGAATTTTATGAAAACTTTATTGAATTCATCAAGACTTATATCAAATAAATTAATCGCTTTGTGTTATTAAAATGTGTTTTCACTCTTCCGATTGTTTTCATTGCGTTGCTGCTTCAAACGCAGGTCAAACGTGACACTAGTACTTCACGAGGACATTCACTCGTGCGTTACACATAAGGGTAATCGGGATATTATAAACTGTGATGTATTAATATACTAGTGATATAGTGTCATCATCTCACAAATATTTTTATACAATAACAAACACTGTAGTAATGATAATTTCGCTGACCTGATTGAATTTCACGAAAACTTTATTGAATTCATTAAGATCTATTTCAATAGTTGAGGTCATATGTGGTTTTAATTTATGATTTCGTTCCTTCGCCTGTTTTCATTGCTTTGTCGTTCTAAACATACGACCAGTGGAATGTCGGACTTAAAATGATTGTACTACTTGACACTAGTTCTTCACGAGAGGACATTCACTCACGTTTTATATCGAAGTGTAAACGGGATGTTATAAAGCATGTAGCAAAGTACTTCTGTAATAAAATATGTGGCAAAGTACTATTGTCATTATCCCATAGATGGTACACAATTTAAATACAATAGCAAATACCATATAGTAATAAGGATTTCATAACCATAACTGATGTGATTTGACTGAGTTTCACAAAAATTTCATTCGATCTGTTGAGTCTTATTTTAATAATTTAATTGTTCGCCTGTTTTTCTTTCGTTGTCACTTCAATGTGTGTCCGGTAGACTGTCGGATTTACAATGCTTGCACTACATGTACACTTCACGAGGACATTCACTCGAGTATTATACAAAATACTAAATGGGTTATTATAAATTACTAGCGGGTTATGATGGCGTGCTTATAAGATACCCTTATAAAAAATGTATCAAAAGACGTTTTGTCCTTTTTGTAAACATCAATCAAATATAAATAAATCAATAAAAATCTGTTAAATTGTATAAGATTTGAAGCGTTTGCAGTGACTTTTTAAACGCATTTTTCAAATCTGTATTCTTCAATTTATTTTCATAATAATATTGCATTTTTTTAAAGGTTTCAATTATTAATACAAACATTTTGAATTCAATTAAACATAAAAACAATCCATGTACAGGTCACCAAGGTTATCCGAACAACTACCTAACTAGAGTTAGTCGCCGAGGCGGTTACTTGCCCAAGTACTGACCGCCAAGATCAACGAAGGTACGGCCAACTGAATTTTTGAATTTTTGGCCATAAGAAATTAAGATAGGGGTTGGGGGAGCTGGGGGTAGAAGAACAAACTATTATTGAAAATATATATTAGGTGTAGCAAATTACACCGAAAGCAATGTAATCGTCGCATAAATATGTACGTAGAATAATTTAAAAAAAAGTAGTAGTACCCATAAGAATTACGATACTCTAACTCTGACTGAATATCGAAAAAATTTGATTGGCTCTGTCAAGTTTTATTTCAATAATTTAAGTATATTGTTATTTCAATATTGAATTTCGCTTGTTAGCCTTTTTTTCTCGTTTTGTTGTCCGGACGCGTGTCTGGTATGTTGTCTGACTTAAAACGCTTGCACTACTTGATTCTAAAGTAGTTCTTCATAAGGATTTTCTCTGATGTGTTATACAAAAGTTTAAGTGTACGAAAATTACCAATGGCCAAGAATTCTCAATGAAAATGAATTCAATCTCAATGAATACCCGAAAGAATGTCTTTGTGAGATTCCGATATAAAATCTCAACGAGAATTAAGTATAGAATCTGGAAGAAAGAAACTAGTATTAAATCTCGAGGAGTGAAGCAATTATAAAATCTCGAGCAGAGAATCCATTATAGAATCTCAAGGAGAGAATCGTCGCATAAATATGTACATAGAATAATTTTTTAAAAGTAGTAGCGCCCGTAAGCATTTCGCTACCCTAACTGTGACTGAATATCCGAAAAATTTGATCGAGTTTTATTTCAATAAGTTAAGTATATTGTTTCAATATTTAATTTTGCTCGCTAGCCTTTTTTCTCGTTTTGTTGTTCGGACGCGCGCCTGGTATGTTCTCTGACTTAAGATACTTGCACTACTTGATTCAAAATTACTTCATAAGGAATTTCTCTTGTGCGTTATACAAAAGTATAAATGGGGTATAATAAAGGCTTTGCATACTATAACAAAAATTATAATAATACCAGTAATCAGTTTGTTGTTCCAAATGCAAAGTTGCAGAATTTCAATAAATTCAATATTGAATGTATCCAGTTTTATTTCAATAATATAAGTATTTTCTGGTTTCTATATTTTCGTTCGCTTCTTCGTCTTGTTCCAGAGCACACCAACTTGGCCGTCTGATTTTAAATGATTGCACTACTTGACGCTAGTACTTCACGACGATATGCACTTGCGTTAGGGGATAAGTTAAACGGGGTATAATAAAAAAAATGTTGCAAATTACTCCTGAAGTACCGGTACAGTATAAAAGATTGACAAACAATAATAACGATTTCGTTGTCCCAATTGTAAGTGGATGAATTTCACATGAATTTTATTGGATCTGTCAACTTTTATTTTAGCATTTTTATGCTTTCAATATTTATTTTGGTCTTTCGTCTCTGTTCGTCGCCTCGTTGTTTCAGCGCGCACCAATTAGGATGTATGACTGAAAACAGTTCCACTACTTGACATTACTACTTCACGAGGATATTCACTCCAGTGTTATACAAAAGTATAAATTATTTATTTATTTTTTATTTATTTTACAGTGGACGGGTCAAAACCCTTTACAAAAGAGTATCAATGGCAAACAAGCGAAAAAGAAAATACGTAGTATAAATAACAATGATAATAGCGATTATCGATGTTTATAAGGGTCCGGCATTTCAAATATACACATTAAAAACGAATGAAATCAACGAAAGGAGACACAAGATTACCATTTCGGAACATTCTGATGGTCAACGGTTCATTGAGACCGTAATTCGGCCGATGATTATTTGATTTTTATAGTAAAGTATACGTCGTCTACTCCTGAAATAGTGCAACATAGCATAAAAGTTTTATATACGAAATATTATAATAATTCCAATAAGAATTTTGATGACACAATTGTAACTTTACCGAATTCACTAAAATTTTATTAAATCTATCAATATGTAGTTGAATAATTTTAATTTTTATCGGTTAAAATATTTAATTTAATCTATTTTCTTGCTGAATTTGATATCAGCACTGTCGGATATCATTTTTTAAATTGAAAAAACTGTAGAAAAAAAATTCAAAAACATCAAATAAAATCCATCCTTGTACAAAATATGAAACCGTTTTAGTATTCGACTATTTCGTGACTTAAAAAGAAATCTTTAATTCCCTCGTAATTGCGCTGTGCGGCGGCTTGATTAAGTTTGAGTATCGACTATGACAAATCCATACAGAGCAGATATGACCCGAAAAATCCAGCAGCAGGAGTTGCGGTGCATTATCGTTCGAAACAAATAATCGTTGAAATTGGCAAGTGAACCAAGTTGGAAACGTCCGGTACGTCCGGGCATTGTGTGAAAGCAGCATTGTGTACATGAAGCTCGGTTAAATACCAATATAGATATACAAATAAGCATGGTTGAAGTCGGTATATACGCCCTTTAAAGCACATAGAGGCACACCCATCTAACTAATGAATGGCCGGCATCCACGGTCGCTTTACGGCAATGAACGGCGCATTGCCGCGATTATGCGGTTAACCACGTGGGCGCGCGGGCACGAGCGTGAGCCACTCACGACGTGGTCTATAGATATTTATTCTGACGGTGATCGTAGAGCGCTCTACCGATGCGTCGCTTTGCGTTTAATGTGTACAGCTACCAACCTATCCTCGCCCCTTTGCTCTTTGCCAAACTCATATCATATATGTGTGCAACAGTAGTTCTGTGAAATCGGCACTACCCTCCCCTTTATGGTAATATACATCATAATATACAATATACGTATGGTAAGTAAGGTAACCCTCTTCACATGACTGCAAATACCCATATGAGTCGGCCACCTGCTTACTCTCTGTTAGACTTACAATAACTTGAATCCTTAGACATTCATTTTGTAAATATTTCTCTCGTAACTTGTCTTCAAAACTGTGTACCTAACAGCAATGCAGACTTTCCATTTTTCAGACACTTTCAGATTGGTTTCTTTTTTAATGTCCTGTCAAAGGAAAATCATTGCACATTGCTTTCTCATACAAGAACCTTTCGTTTTCTAAATAAAATTAAATATTGTAAACAAGGTTGAAAAGTTGAACCTTGCTTGTTAGCTTCCATATTATTTTCCACGTTGCTGAAAAGTTTTATGAGGATACCAAACTTGATCGACATATTTCCTCATAGAAGAGACTTTGTGCAAGATGTAAGATAATGAGGAAGTTATTTAGAAGATCGACTTTACATCCTTGACTTCATGACAACAAAGTTTTCTCTATGAGGAAGCAAAATAGGAGTAAAAGGAGATTGTAAGACCGAAAGGTATAGATAGATAAATAGTTTAATTACTGCACTAGGGCCAATAAACCAAAAATGAATAATGACAATCATACCGGATTTAGACTCGAAATTAAATTTTACAACGTTTTAAAAAAACGTAAAACTAAAATAAAGAATTGTATAACGACAACAATCAGATGGCGAGATTGGTAACGCCTACAGAGACTAATCATCGAGCAGTTTACATACGACGTTTTGAAATGCAACCAGGATGGATGATACAACCAGGTGGTAGAGCGTTCCATAAATAGGGTGCAGCGATCCCGAAGAAGTGTCTCTAGTAAATGAGCAATGGCCAGCAATTCTCTCTTCGCAGAGTTATTACACGTCCTTAGGGCATTGATCAATTGAATCTCAATGAAAGGCCCAGAAATTGTCTCCGTGAGATTCCGGTATAAAATCTCAAAGAGAATTAAGTATAGAATCTCGGAGAATCAAGTATAAAATGTCGAGGAGATAATCGATTATAGCCGCTGGAGGAGAGAATAAAGTACAGAATCTGGAGAAAAGAAACAAGTATTGAATCTCGTGGAGAGAATCAAGTATTGAATCTCGTGGAAAGAATCAAGTATAGAATCTCGAGAAGAAAATTAAGTATAGAATCTCGAGTAGAGAATCATGCATATAATATCGGCGAGTGAATCCTTTATAGAATCTCAAAGAGCGAATCAAATTTAGAATCTCGAGGAGAGAATCAAGAATAGAATCTCAAGGATCGAATCAAGTACAGAATCTCAAGGAGATTATCAAGTATAGAATCGAGAAACGAGTATAGATATAGAAGTAAGAATAGATAGATATAGATATAGAAGTATAGATATAGAAACGAGAGGATGACGTATAAAAAAAACTCACATAAATACGGTGGTCTCCCAAAACTTAATACGTCAAAAAGCGTGCACAATATGTAATATTGACGCCTTGCCGCCAGTCGAAGCCACAAAAGCCTTTCCCACCAGTATGGTGTGTTGTTTTCGAACCATCAAAGATCAAAGATGAAGCGTAAGCGGTTGTCTGACCCTTTGAAGGATACAAAAAATGCGAATCTTAACAGTTTGTTTGTTTGTAATTCTTTGTTTATAAACAATAAATGTTTTTTATAATTTTTTCAAGACTCATTGAGGCCATGAGGATGTCATGACATCAAATAGTGCGGCCATTGAAGTAAAATAATACTTTTGAAACATTAAAAACGGCGGAACAATATGGGTCGAAAAACGACCCATCATGCTTCAAAGAGTTAGGCCATCCTCAATATCTCTATTCTACTCATCCGTGATTTCGATTATTATGCAGCAGCAATAATAAAAAACCGGTAGAGTAAGAACCGATACAAGTTTCATCCGAGCGCGTTTTGGAGGCAAGTTACGAAAGACTTTTATCTGATGGAGACGTTAACTATGATTATGATGCGTTCTGTATCTAATAGTCATGTTACGGAAATTGAAGAAATCAAGTCCAATATTTCGTGCGAACTGTTTTGGGAGGGCGCGAAACGCTTGAACCACTATAACCACTAGTATATGTATAATATACCTATGTGCCTATATAGACACACGGCGGCAAGAGAATCGGAGCATTTGGATCGTCTCGAGACCATATACAGCGTTCTCGACCCTCCCCTCGACGTCAGCGCGCAATTTCGAAACTTTCAGCCAACTTGATTTCGTTGACCCGGTGAAACGGCTTGAGGATCCGGACTTCCGCATTGAAGGACAACTTGGGCAACTACTCGGTTTAGCCGTAGAAACGCGCGCAGCCGAACTCGTGCCATGATCATTCCGGGTGACGTGAATTGCTACGAGAAAGGCATTGTTAGAGTTCGTAAGATGGGGTATGTAGTTGCAGGCAAGGGTTCGAAGGAAATCAATGTCGGAAATGTTCGGGCACGAACGTTTAGTGAAGGTTCGCCGAATGTTTGGAAATGTGACATTTTCTAAACCTCCTTTAACTCTGTATTTACCGGGATTAGGTGGTATATGAAATTTAGTACATTTTTTAACAGTTTTTAAGATTCCACTATCGAGAAACTTTAACTTTTTGTATGTGTAGGCGTAGTAAGTGTTTGTTTACATTAAACATCTATAATCAAGGAAAAATCAACAATTCAGTAGCAATTTCTTTGCCAATAACCAATTTATAGAAAATTACCAGGTTGAAAGCAATGTATCCTCGGGCACTTGTCTATATAAACAGGTCGACAACCAATTGATTTCTATTTATTCGAGGACACCAGAAAAAAATAAACATTCTCTGTTAGTTTCGCAATCTATATCTGTACAGTATTCTAGTACCATATTGAATGTGCAAAATATCGTTAACAAAAACTATGCATTAGAATTTAAATTGAACCTACTTAAACAGACTTAGCACAAAAAGATGCGGTGCGCAAATGAACGTTAATATGCTTTACTTACTTGATTCAGAGATATCGCAGCAAATAATCCAAACATTCTTTTACACACAAGGTTTAACAACCTAAAAAGAATACGTAACTTTGTGGGAGAAATGTGAAAAATGACTTTATGTGTAATCTGTATTCGATTTAATGATGTAATTTATATGATGTTTTGTTCTAAGTCTTACTGAATCTACTTGTAGTGGTAGTGCATGGAGGAATCTTGTTATGAAACAAGTATATGAGGAAATTTCGCATGAATACATAAAAATCGAGTATGATTTTAAAAGTATTACCCTTGAAAAGTTCAAATTAAATTAAAGGTCCATTAACAAGGAACCGACACGAAAACTTCACTTATTATGCTAACTATACAAACTTGGATTTAACAGCAATCAGTTACTATACAATTGATAAATCACGAGGAAAGATCCGTTGGATCTGGTTAAAGAACACGTCGCCTAGTAAGTCAATAAAATGTCACGTTAAGCTACATCGCCAATTTCTTGATAATCTTTGGCCCTACGGACGTAGCTTCTGTCAACCTACGCGTATCATTCTGTACCAAGTCTCACTCAATCTACTTGTAATAGCGATGCATGCGAAATCTTTGTATCATCTAAGTATATGAGGAAATTCCTCATGAATATATGAAAATTAAGTATGATTAAAAAGAGATTATCCTTGAAAAGTTAAAATTAATTTAAAAGTACATAAATACATAATAATTCACGAGAACTTCACGGATTATGCAAATTATACAAGCGATGCGATCAAACTACAGCCAGCTTGATTATTCCTGAGTAGAAACATTTTCATTGGAAATACCATAAAACGTTGCAGAGAAAGTGTTAGTAATCGGTTGAAAAAAGGCGACTACTATAACCCGGCAATACTCATTATATCTTGGCCTTCCATTCGCCACCGTTCATCCTACACTGCATATTGTCGAATAAATGAAAACCACATACCGAGCCGTAGCGGCGATAATATAGAGAACTCCGCGAGATCCCAGATATGGGGATGAGAGAATCCTGTAATAACGAGAACGGGGGAGTTGGCTCGAGGATTTTAATGAAAAAATCATTAGTTGACGTGATAGAAGCAGGTGTGCATCCAATGTGGTCATATATATATATGTAATATATATACCAGAATACCTGAAGCACACCAATATGTGGATTTACGGTTGGAGGTCGAGTATGAAGCCAGTATAGTGCTTCTGGTTAAAGCTAGAGGGAGAACCATGCTCGTCTGGTGGAGAATTTCGGTGCGTGATCGTTACCTCGCCTCCGTCCTTAATCGGATCATGTGGACTCTGTGCGTCGATATTCGCGCTTTCGAAAATAAAGCACGATAAAAAAATAATAAAAAAAAAGAATTGCTGAGCGATCGAAACAGTATTGGGAATGGAATAGATATATGTTCGTGTTCGCGCATGCGGCAAAGAGCTGAAAAGTGGTGTGAGAAGGACCGATAGTCTACGAGCAAGCTGGGGCGAATTGATCATTTTGCAGTTCAGGGAGCCAGTAATTAGGAAGCTGCCACTGACCTCCCCTTGTCTGGTTACCGTGCGAACGCTCTATCGCGCTCTCTTTCGCACAATTCCTGCACGTTGGGAGGACGGTTACACGACCTCATTTCCCAGGGGTGACGGTGTCCGACCATCGATATGGAAATCGAAATATTCATTTCCCGCTTCGATGTGCCTACTATATTTTTCCAGTTCATTCTAGTTCGACGTCTCCGGAAATAAACGTGATCTGTATATTTATATAGGCGAATGGAACGTGGTAGAAGTGGCATTGTAGTACTTGCTGTAAGGATTTTCGCTTTCATTGCGAAACATTCTTGGACAGCAGGTTCAAGGTATATTACACTGTGAATATAAAGATTGATGTGAATATGTAGGATTACTGTCTGAAAGTTTGGAAAATCAGGAAACGTTTTACGTCGTGAATTTTTATCGGGATCGTTAAACCTTACACAAAAATATGTTAATAGTATTGGAATTAAAGAAAAAATACAATTCCGCATTTTGCAAAGACGTAACTTTACGTATCTAGATACACATTCAACCAGAGACACAATAATATTATATATGTAGTTTAAAAATATTAGCAACTCTCCTTCTGGGTATATTAAAATGTCATTGTAATAGACATTGTTAGAGAGCTAACACTCTCATAAAATTCAATTAACCGTTATATGAGCTTATTTTGTGGATAATTTCACAATGGGAATTAGATAAAGTTGAATTTTGTGTCATATTCATAAAGTTGTTCCTATTTTTATTAATGTTCTGTCTTATTAACAAATAATCGGGAAAACAACAGTAATTTAAAGAAAAATTGTTTGTTGAATAAATTAATTGTGGAGACATGATAGGGTTAAGGTACTTATAGTCATGATGATTCTTTCCGAGTGTTTCGTCTATATGTATCCGTCGAATATATCTACAAGTGTTTCGTATGGAACTCGTACGGAATGTAAAACGTATAGAGGTTGAGTATATCGGACGTAATTTGGCAACGGTAACAGATAACAGATATTTTACTCTGGTCGCATTATTACAGTGATGTGAACTGGAAGAATCAGCTTAAATTGCAGAAAAATTTCCCGCGTAGTAAGGAAGCTGTATTGGATTAATCCAATAATGCAGAAAAATTTCCCGTGTAGTAAGGAAGCTGTATTGGATTAATCCAATATTGCAGAAAAATTTCCTGCGTAGTAAGGAAGTACAGAATCTCAGAGAAATTGAAGAATGGAACCTCAAGGAGAGAATTGAATACAGAATTTCTCGAAGAGGGAATCCAGTATAGAATCTCGAGGAGAGAATCCAATATAGAATCTCGAGGAGAGAATCCAACATAGAATCTCGCGGAGAGAATCAAGTGTAGAATCTTGAGGAGCGTCACCAATAGGATCCATTGCCACACCGTAAATAATTCATCCGATATTCATCAAGAAATATCGTCAAAAGCAGGGAGAATACCACCCAGACAAGCTTCTCTATATCCATGACACGGCTATGTTCTTCCCAGACTCCTCGTGTAAGATCCAGTCGAATGTTTTGAGAACATCTCCCAGATGGAATTATATCTTTCCAAGACTGTCTTTAATCCGTCCCAGGCTATCGCTACAAAATTCAGTTAAACTCCTGGAAAATATATCCTAGCCTTTATTTTATCCGTCTGAAACTTGGTTTTTTTCTTTCTGAGAATCAATTTACTCGCATCTGTCTGAACTTGATTGTATCCACCCAAGATTTGATTTGGTCTATCCGAAGTCTACATTTATCCATTCAAGACCTGCTTTTATCTACCTAAGACTGTAATTTGTCTACAAGTGACTCAATTTTGTTTGCCTGCCCTTCAGATTCTGTACTGGAATCCCTCTGAGATTCTATACCGTATTCTCCCGATCTCCCAACTTTCATCGAGATTCTATTCCAAACTATCTCATTCTAAGCTGTTGTGACGGCCCTGCGCTGCATCGCATGTAAGAAGACAATTCGAATAAGAGAAATATATAGGTGACATCAACACAGTGGTTGGCACGTGGGCTTAGGAATAAACTATTCGGGGTTCGATCTCCGGTGATCTCCACATTTTTTCTCTCTTCAATACTTCGACATCCGCACTACCATCCTACACACTCCCTCCAATGCTCGATTCAACCGTTACACTGTCAATAAAATGACTACTACACTGAGGGAAAAGGCTGCAAAGTCTAACCTTGCAGAATGCTTCATAGAGGAAGCTTTGCGGATGGCGTAACAAACAAATAAGGAAGCAATTTACAAGATTGTAACTTTTAACTTTCGGTTCTTTTTATTTCAGTACTACGTTTTAATTTTCACCGTGACATAAACCGAACGTTGGATCGATCTTGATATCATTCATATTCCTGTTGATTAATTTGTTTGCACCAATAAGCGATATTATGGTAAAAGCTTCAGTAAATAAACTGTTAAACAGAACTATCTATGTATCATGTATATTTATGAAAAGCAATCTTTGCAGACAGTATTGAACCATTCGATGATCCTGTTTGATCAACGTGCAAAATGTCAGCTCATTTATTCGAACCTATGAGTTCTATGAGGCTCGAATTAAATTCAGTTGGATCCAGCTAAACAGTTTTTTTTCGCAGTTTAATAATTCGCAACAACGGCGTCATACCGAAAAAAGAGGTAATGAAGGAAAATTGAAAGAGTTTACAGTAGAATGAGTAGCGTGGGAGCTGCTGAGAGATACACATAGGTGCATATAGCCGGAGGTGAAGGTTGCATGAACCGACGAGGGAAAAGAGAGACAGGAAAACAGAAGAGAGTCAGATTCGAGCATTCGGGACGAAGGTTCGGCGCCTGCGGTGCTATGCGGCTGGGCTCAGCTACTGGGGAACGATGTTTAATTACAATGCAATTGGTGTTAATAATTACTTTAGCAGAGCTCGCGTTCAGCGATGTGTATCGAGTCATCAAATTGGATCGCGCAAACTCCCGTTTCCCTCCTATTCCCATCTACGATACCACGGACTTTCTGAATTGCACTGTTCGCATTTTTTGAACGCTACTGCTTTTCGCTTTATTTTATTTTTTTGTTAAATTCATTGCCACGACGATTGCACATTCATTCGTTTGGATGGCAACCACGTATGACGAAATACATCGAGGACGCGACCACCATTTCATAGATTTGTTATTCTTTTTTTAATTCACATTTTACATTCTCTAACGAACAATTTAAGAGTGAAACTCGTAACTGCGGATTAACATGAAATACCGTAATTATTTCACATGCGAGAGATATGGATGACCGGGAGAGGATTTTTTATGACGTCATGGCTCTGTTTTTAACTGAAAATCATATAACTGTTCGTTAAAAAGTGAATACACGTTTGAAGGATTTTGCAGAATTTAATATGCATTTTTACTGCCTGTGGGACATGTGGAATTGCATGATTGTATAAGTACCATGCATTTCCGAGCTTAATCGATTTGCAAAGCAATCACTTGTTTAAAAATAAAGTATCATTTATCATTATGCCTGGAATATAAAAAATAATTTTTGTATGAATCCTACTCTAATGTTGATAAATCATATTTTCATACCAACGTTATCGACTGACATGGTGCGTAGATATTGTTAAAATCACTGCTGAATAAGATAGCTTGAAATTGTTATGGTATGCTATACCAGCGTTAAAGATTATAAGTGCATTACAAATAGAGTGATCATCGAAAAGATGTTAAGATCACTACTCATACAATAATTTATTTCTTACAATGAGCCTGCAATAAGCCCGAAATTTTACTTAAAGCACATTTTTCTAACTGATGATTTGTTTTTACCTCATTCAAGTTACACAAGGTAACGAAGGCTCCAAAACGACATATTAGATTTTATACACCAAATTACACCCCGGTTTGTAATTTTTTAGACAAACTACTATGTATTCGGACATGTAAACGAGACAAAGAGAAATGAGTGAATGCTCCATTAGTTAAATGGAGATTTCGAGAATTGTTTGAACACATTTTCAAAAGGAAACTTGTATTATAGCAGGTGAAACCAAATTTATGGTATCCTGCTTAACGTTTAAATGTACAATATAATAAATGGCCGTGTATTCTCTTGAATACTCACACAGAAACTGACAGACACTCACATATTCTCATACACACTCACACACTCACAAAGAATCATAGACACTCAGACAGCCACTCATAAACACTTGCAGACACTTACAGACACCCACAGATGATCTTCACAAATAATCACAGATACTTACAGTCACTCACACAGACGCTCATAGTCACCCATACATACACTCATGGACACAGTCATTCACACATACTCTAATTACCCACAGGCTCGGGGGGGGGGGGGGGGGGGGGGGGGGGGGGAGTCAGAAAAATTGGCCTCTAATATGGTCTTAATTAAGGAGGCTTAAAAAATCAAGGCTGTGTGTGATCTCATAGGGGGACTTACAAATGTCGTGATCTGGGAAGTGGGGATGGGCCGCGAGGGGGTGAAGCGCCCAGACCAAAATAACCAGCTATAGTAATGTATAACGACCAATTTACAGTAATGTAACTCAATTTGAGCCTAAAATCTATGAGACAACATTTTACTCACTTTTATAGGGGTCATATGTGTTGTTTTTGTTAAATCTTGAAGAGTGAGGGCTTGAGTGCTTGAGTGAGTGCACCGATATATTTTGTTATAATATGTACACTTTAAAAATTACATCTATTTATTTATTTTGAAAAAATGTGAAGCTACGTAAATAATTGACCTTTTCTCCTAATTGGGAAGTGAAAGGAAGCGAATTACTCAGTGATTTTGTAAAACATTATTTAACGAACCAAATAAACTGTAATTTATTATCACGAACGAACAGATATTGTAAAATTGATTTCTGAAAAGTGCGAAAAAATATGTCCTTTAGGTTCTTGGCTTCTTGGCGTAAACTGAATTATTCTATAAATTGATTGTTATATATTTTTTAAACTTCAAGCGGAATTCATGAATTTGTTTACATCTGCTTTAATATCAATTCCTTTTTCGGAATGTATAAAAACACCTTTCATAATGTTGATATTCGAATGACCTGACTGTACAATTGAAGCCTGCTTAAAGGAGAACTGGCTAGATGGCGAATGGAGGAAAAGCAATACGCAATTGTGCCAACGTTTCTCATATGCACAAGTCGTTCTATATGTTGGCGAGAAAACTGGCGATCGATTATAGAATATGTGAGCTACGGCGATATCCCATTCCCCAGCAGCAGATTCAGCGGCACATATAGTCCAAGAGAACGTGACCTCCCGCAAGATTATGCTGCGTATGCAGGGGCCATGGGAGCATAAGTGCAGCTCGTCGACTGGAAGCGGGGTTGAGCAAGCGCGGATCGATGGGGTCGAAAGGTTCGGTAAGGTAACAAGAGAGAACGAGTCGTTGAGCCAGCTCTTGGAGCATTGGTGGCCGTGCGGCCCCAACGGGAGAGAACAGTTCATGGCGATCCAAGCTGTGACCCGACGATAAATTTCCCCCAGGATGTCGTAACGAAAAATTCCTGGACGTAAAGTGTCGTGACGCGTGGGCTCGCTATAACCCCCCCTCTCGATCGGTATAGCAGAGTACGACGTTCACTCCTATTGTCGAGGCATGCGGAGGCTGATCCACCTTCATGTCCCAACCCCTGGATGAAACGTCTATACGCGAGCCTTCTCAAGCCATTATCGATTCGATCTTCCTTCAAGAATACTTATCGTCGTAGGCATTATTTCTCCATCTGTCTCGGAAAGGATCCTGATTACTTTCAACGGCGCATCAGCATCACTTTTTGCTTCCTTTAGAGCCCCTAATAACACAGTCTTATATTTTTCCTTTCCATAGAGGAAGCTTTGTTTTCCCGGAAAAAAATGCAAATTGGAACTTTGCTCATTGTTTACCTGTGAGGAAGTATGTTGATCAATATTAGATTACTTATCGACGAAGCTGCGTGGGACGTAAAAAACAATGAGGTATAAATTTGCAGGATTATACTTTGCAACGTGTTATTGTAACCAATTTACTGAATAGACTAATAATCAATAAATTAGTTAGTTCGGATTACCAGCGAAGTCATTGGTTCACACAACTAAGTATTTTCTTGTGATAATCAAAAACTTGATTAGTCTGACCAATTAATCATGTGGCTCATATCCTACTAAGCGCTTAGTAGGACTAAATAAATCTCACTTTCATTTTGTGTTCCCCAAAGTATGAGCAATCAATAGATCAAGGATGTTTAATGTTGCATCTGAATAGAACCTGCAAAGATGTTCGTAGAAATATTTACGGGTCCTTACATTCTGCGATGCTCGGCAGTGAGTATGGACGAGATTGGTAAAGGAATTCGAATTTTTGTGGGATTTTGAATTTTAGACGTTGTCACTGCTGTAACTCTGAAGAAGTTTTTACGAAAACATTCTAGAACTTTGTACACACAGTTAATAGACGCCTGATATAAAATTTAGCCAACACCGATAGAGGCGTTCAAATTTAATGGAACGTCGAAAAAATTTTATGTCAATTCTTATCTCCACGTACGAAAACCTTTCGCATTTAACTTGCTCAGCAAGGTATATTTTTTCGCTTGCGCCAGATACCGCTTCTCAGAAGGAAGGTATGAGTCGGAAGGAGACACACCAAGAGTCTCCCGGAGGGAGAAGCCAGCTTCGCCTTAGTCGGACTCGCACACGACCTGAATGCTTCCCAAGGGTCTGGGATGAAGCATCGTCAAAAGAAGGAAGAAGGGCCAGCTGCAAATCAGAGTAACTACGCCCCCCCTGTCGTGGGAGTACATTACGGTAAATTATTGTACTGTTCTTTGGCGGGAGAACGCCGTCTAGTGCGAAAGAAAAAGTCTCGGGCAGAGAAAAGTCACGAGAAAGATAACGCCTGCCAAGCGTTCCTCCCTTTTACTCTTTTTCACTGGTTGTGCATCGCCCACTTGCTAAAATTTCATTGTTCAACCGCGAGAATCCTACATATAATTTTCATTCCAGTTCCTTTTGTGTATACCCTTGAGTACAAGAGGACCCACGAGTGCGTGCTGTCTGCTGTTAGAGGACACAACTGGTGTATACCAAAACCACATTTTGTCTATACATCAACTGTATCAAATATTTTTTCTGGGTTAGCAAAACCGCCGGTAGTTTTTCAAGTACGAACCATTACCTTACTACACCAGTCAATTTTCTAAACGACGCAATTTTCGGTATAAAGTGAGTCTGCAGTCGCAACAGAAACAAAAGCTCTCAATTTATTTTATCCAATGCTGTCGCATCATTCAGGCTCTTAGGGCTCTCCTCTTTCTTTTCATTCCACTTTCGTTTTTTCTCCAACACCAAATACGGCACACTAAATTGTACGTGAAATTGGTCAATTGTTGGCTGCCTGTACAGTATTGCAAACATCGATCATTGCGTCAACGAGGGATCGAACTGTGACGAATGCTTAGTCATAGTCCTGAAATCCTTATTCAGGGCTCAGATATATATATACACGCGAATTTGATTACCCTGCATATATTCGTGACTTTAACAGTTCGTAGAACCGATCAGTTTCCGTACAATCAGTTCTCATCGAGAATGGGAGAATGGCATGTGAAAGGCAGAGGAAGGACAAAAATGAAAGGTGGGGGTTAAGGGTCGTATCGAAAATCGAGGGAAAATCAGAGTAGAGAACGTTATCCAGCTAGCGGAATTGAGTGAAGAGTGAATTTATCCCAGATTCACCATTGCAGAGATTAGGCGTGAAATGGTCCCGTTGGGAAAGTCGGAGGGAAATTCGTCTCAATGCGCTCACGATTCTATCTCCCTTACGCTCCCTTCTCACTCTCTGGCAGTTTCACAACCAGTCACGTTACGCCCACCACTGCGTTAAAGTTCCATATGTACGCTCTTAACCATATAGTCCCATCCGTTCGAGAAGAGATCCCCTCAAGACCACCTGTCCCACGGGATGCTTACTTAACAGTTAACATCGTCGCTGAGTCCCCATGCTTGCACGTCTTGATATATCGCCCCTGTAATCTGCCCTTGGTACAGTAGCGGATATTCCGCTTTGCAAATCTTACGCTTCGCATTCCACCCCGCTCCTATGGCATATTCCTTTTTTTAAAGCTCTCACCAACGGCGCCTAACTCAGGTCTTTTTTATATAGTTCTGAACCTTCCGGTGCAATCCGCGGCCGGTCAACGCATGAATCAACAATTAACGAGTATTGATTGGCGTTTATGCCGAGCCATGGCTACGTGTTGCCTTTTCTCGAACACAACAAACCTCGATTATTTGCCATTTCGTATTTGCAAACCGTTAATACCAACGTTTTCCCAAATTTGGCAACGTTGCGTGCAAACCTGAATAATACAGTGATCAAATTAACGGAAGTTAAAGGAACAAATGTATAATTAGCTGATGCATATCCCGGCACTCAAATTCTCATCTATTATTTCTAGTTCATTCTAATATCAGAACTGAACTGGATTCCCTAATTATCTAAATCTATGATGTAACGAATGTTGATCCGGATAAGGATGATTTTATATTTATAGACTTTTGACACTTTCATGTTCAGTTAGTCTAACCATCGTGCATTCGTAAATAAGTCCTGAAAATATTTTTTGATCGAGTTTACGACTTTTGTGCGGACATACAGACAAAGTAGAGCAGATGAAGATGCATATGTTGCAAATAAGAGTCACATATCAGACAAAGTGGTCTGAGATTGGAGTTTGACTATTCATTGTCAATTATGAAGCGTTGAATACTTCAGACATAAGATTATCACGAGCGAGTTTTCTGGGAAAAAAACCGGTTGTGTCAATTAGCGAATCTCTATTAGCCGTCGAGACTGGTCACTCTAATCTATGAACTGTCGAACAATCTATATCTATCATTCCACGACTGACCTGCGGTTGTAACAATAATATATGAGACATTTCCTGTCACCACTTTTTTCAGAGCCTCTCAGATATCCCACATAATTAACCTCATTTTACTACTACTACAGAGAAAAATCATTGAATTTTGTTGCAGATTTTTTATCCCAATAATTTAGAATTATGAATTATTAATATACAGAAAAAAGGAAGAAAAAAAGGACTTTGCACATTGCTTCCTCATTATTTTGGAATTTTTGCAAAGCATCAGGTATGAGAACGCAATGTTCAATGTTCTACTTTACATCCTAGCTTTACAGAATCTTAAGAAGGATTTAGTATTTAAGTATATGTCATTTCTTGATCACTTTCGTCAATTTTTAAAAAATAATGTGTTTATAATTCCATTAAAAAATTTAAAATCCATAAAAACCGGATCTATTTATAGATGCAGCTGAAATTCAACATCGTTTTTTAATATTGCTTTACTTGGAAAGAACTATTTAGCTAATAAAGTCTGAATAGGTGTTCCAATTTTTTTTAATTAGTATAAAGAAAAGTGTCTGACTATTCCATATGTATGCCAAATATCAGCTCGATTGATGAAGCCGTTCTTGAGATATAAAGGTTTCAATTTTCCAAGCCGTCCACACAGTCACAGACACAAACACACTAATTTCCCTCCACCTCTCCGTCAGTCCCTCCAAAAGCGCAAAACCTTTTGATTTTCGTTAGGTAACAGGCCATTAACTAAACACCTTCCGCCCATGTTTTTTTTCGTGTGTGTTTGTGGATTTTTTATATGTTTACGCGGGGTATAACGCTTTATATTTCTTCTTCCTTTGCCATTATTTCAAGGTATTGATATGTGGTGTGAGTTGCGTATTTATGTTAACGATTTATGTTTTGTGTGGATTGTATAAAAGAACGGTTCGATATTTCCAAGTTTCTTTTTTATGCAAATCGTTTCATGAATTGTTGTGTTATTGTAGCTACGCGGTGATCTTCGTGGTATCATAAAGAATCATATTACGCGGATTCTATAGTGAGTGTGTAGGTTGGCGAACCCGTGTCAATTTCTGTATGTCAAAGGCTTCAGCTGTTTTCATATTCCTGAGTGCTGCTTCGTTGCAGCAAAGAATATCAGATCACTGCTCTTGTCGGCTTGCATACGCTATTGTAAATGTTTGCTTCATATACATCTTGCGATCTTTGAATGTTATAATTTTAAAGTGTGAAGTTCTTGCTATTTCTCTTTTTCATTTTTCTAGATGGTTGTTGATGCTTAATTTTTTATCTATGACTCCTAAGAATTTTGCATGTTCTTGAGCAGGTATTTCTATGTTGAATATGCAACGTAAATTAAATGTAACGTAAAAGTAAATGTGACTTAAGTTTTCAGTTGATGTTATACGAGATAGTTGTTAAGCGTATTGTCCATGCAATTGCAAATTTTTGTGGAAATGAAAATCAATCTCCATTTCAGTTTACTGTCAATGTGTCCGAACAAAATTTTCCTGTTAATAGTTCTGTTTTCCTTCAACTCTGACACCCAAAAGCGTATGTTTTTATAGATTTCTTTGTGTAAATATATTCGGTAGGAAAACAGCTAACGCAAATAAAAATTATTATGGATGTTAACGAACGAAAGGTTCTCCGAACATCCTGAATAAATCCATGCAATTCTAACAGTGACTAACGTCAGACTATTTCGAGGTTAAGCGGGAAATGTACTCGTGTGAGATGGTGCTAAAATCGAATCGAGGATTGACAGGTTCAATCTCAGAGGGCTATCGATTCCGGTCAGTTCTTTTCACTCGATATACAAATATAATATCAGCTTCGAGGTAGGTAGAAAATACCATATCGAAAGGATAGAGGCATCTGCAAGCTATTGCAGAGTGCATCCTGTGATAGCTTGATTGATGCGTTTCCGGCCAGCCTAAGATGTTGTCGAGTTGCAAGACCTTCACGCAACTTCATCACCTTTATATCCTTTCTTGCAGCTCCTCGTATCCGTAAAGTTGAGAGCCTCTTTGTCTTTCGTTTTTCCAATGCGTTCACCTCTTATTCACGAATAAATTCACTTTCACAGACGCATCTTTGTGTACGGACTTGGAAATTATGACGAAATGAAAAATACAGTTCTGAACTTTAAAAAATTAGGTTCTTGGAATGCGTCAGATATACTGCGTTTTTTTTTTCATTAGGTATTTCAATTTAATTAACCCTTCGCGTACGGGTGACGCGTAAACGCGTCATATGAAACCTGTCCATCTGGCCGGGTGACGCGTAAACGCGTCATGACGTGGTGAGGTTTTATAATCGCTATAACTAAACGAGTTTTCAATATAAAAAAAAATTGATTCTACTTAAAGTGTGATATCAAGACTTTAATTCGTACCACAGACCATTTTTTTCTATCAATATATTACTGTTGTTTAAATATGAAGTTTTTAAGGCGCGCGTGCTCCGGCCAACTGGCTCGATCGCGGCGCGAAGGCCCCGTACTCGAAGGATTAATTCTTGTAAATGAAAAATGTTCTTAGTTCCTAAAAAGGGAAGCCTTATATTCATGCTTTTTTCATAGTTTTCATGTCAAGATACACAAAAAATGTGAAACGTTGAAAATTATGGTTTGGAAATAATGTCCGGATGAATGTTTGCGTATGAGTGTGTTAAAGCCGCGGAAAATTCAAATATCTGCATCTTAATAATCGCTCGACCAATCAAATTGAGATTTGCTATTTTAGTCAATGATTGATTCACATTTTGGTAGAGCATTTTCAAAATTTTGGAAAAAATAATTTTGCGCTGAAACTTTGGTAAATTACGAGATATCAGGCTTTAATATTGTACATAAATGGACTAACAGTAAACCATTTTCGGTCCCATATTTGGCAAGAATTGATAGAGTGCTTCTAATGTTATTGCAATTCCAATTTTTAAGAAAATGTCTGTAAACACTTTAGCTCTTCTACATTCTGCGATATTCGGACGTTATTTTCCACGTGATTTTGCGATTATCGGTTATCAAAGATGAATTTAGTACATAGAACGACCGCCGTGTTTGTAATTTTTTTATTGTACTAAAAAAAACAAAAACATTGTTTTCATCAGCAGATTGAAATCAAATTTTTCTTATACATGTGAATTGTCCCACAACACGGTTTGGGTGCAAATTTATGAAAGCCTGAAAGCAAATCGCTCGAGCAGCTCACAATTTATAATAATTTTCATTTTTTTCAAAAATATCTTTCACGCATTAACTCGCGCAAATTGCGAGATACAAGATTTAAATTTGTTTTACTTCCGGATTAAGATAAAATATAAAATTCTAGTTAAAATTTGGCGAGAATCGATCAAGTCGTTCGAATCTTATGACATTTTGCATTTTTTTTGGAAAAATGTCTTTCGAGCTCAAACAAGCCTGCTAAGTAGAACCTTGCAAATTACTTTCTCATTATTCAGTATCTTTGGCAAAGCTTTCTTTTTACCAAACTCCCTCTACAGGGAAGCCAAAATTGATCAACATACTTCCTCGTAGAGGTAGTTTTGAAAAAAAAAATG
The DNA here is from genome assembly GCA_964016905.1 of Perithous albicinctus. Classification (NCBI taxonomy): domain Eukaryota; kingdom Metazoa; phylum Arthropoda; class Insecta; order Hymenoptera; family Ichneumonidae; genus Perithous; species Perithous albicinctus. The sequence continues at coordinate 1,888,306 of OZ024700.1, forward strand.
CTTTATCGAAGTAAATAATGAGGAAGCAATTTTCAAGGTTCTGTATTATTTTTCTTTAATTTCAATGAAATTTTTATTTGCTGGAAAGACGCTAAACATGATTTTGTATTGAATTTAAATCATCATAAAATTGAAATTCCTCGATCGTTTTTTTACCAAATTTTGCACGAACCCTTGTATAACTTTTTCAAGTACCGGAGACTTTCTCTCAAGTAGTAGTAGCGGAGTAAATGTTAAGAAAAGTCAAAACTTTAAGAAGCCCATGCCTCTAAATACCAAAATTATTTCCTTAATTTGTAAATCAGTTGATATTTTTGGTCTGATGAGGACCTTTAAAAAAATCCCTTCGGCTTAGCTGGTGTAGAAAGTTGTTAAAAACCAAATGAGACGCCATAGACTTGCATCCTATAAGTGCTTAATTCTGATCACGCGCAGAGTCCAAAAAGCCTAAAACTAATTCACAATTGTATTCAACAAAACTGATTTTAATACTAACAGAAAAATAGTTTATTCTGATCCTGAAATAATATATTTATTTCATATTTATTGGATGATAGAATAAAAAATATAAATCTATGAAAATAATTTTTTTACTGACTCTCCTCTTTTAATGAGAAATACAACTAAAAAGATATTGGATGGTGAGTGTTCGTCGAATTCGAGAAGATAGAAGCTAGCAGCGCAGAAACTCCAAAAAAAGAGAACCTAAATTTATGTCGAAAAATCGAAACCCGGAAAGAGGGCATAGAGTGCTGAGGATGTGTTGCTAAGGGCGGAGAGAAGTATACGCCCGACCGAGAGGATTGGGAGTGCTCTCTCGGGTGATATAGAGTGTTAAAAGCATCCCCATAGATCCCAAATACAGTTGAGTGAGTTTGTTCAGGTGAAATTGCTTGCTAAGGAAAATCGACAGATATTCCATTCGTAAGCTCTCCTATACTTAATATCAAGCATTATTTTTATTAATGCTAACGCAATTTTACAATGTTTATTTTTTAACATTTGAACTCGGGCTTCATATGCATATTGAATTGCCATAAAGTTTTTTCGTTTCCCGCTATTATTATATTTAATATTTAATATTTTACTGCGCAATGTTGTAAATTTAATGTTTGCTTTGCATAAATATAAATAAATTATTTTCATAAGCCTACAATTTTCAATCTATGACATTCGTAAATTCTTCTCAAGACCCGATTTATTGAGAATTTAATGCTCTATAAAAAAAAGTTTTAAGAAATTTTGTGGAGATACTAATAGTGCTGCCGTAATAGTTGAAAAATGGTCAAATTTTATATAAATAATAACTTTAAAAGTTAATAACTTTCCAATGATTGGATTTAGGATTTTTTTGCAAAGGACCTTTTTTGTAGAGTTTTAAATTTTCTATACAGACATGCTATAAAAAACTCATTACAGTTGTAATTAAGGAGGTGTAAAAGTCGAAGTACGCGAAAATGTATTTCCAATGTTATTTGAATGAGAAATTATCAATTGCGTGTGTCATCTCTTTTGGTGAGCTTTCCTTTTTTTTGCACCAAAGTAACTTCGTAAGTACATATAGGTAAGGTCAATAAATATACTGTTTGTCAGTCAGACATCTCGTAATTTTTGCGAGCAAATACGACAAAGACATTTTTTAAAGAATTCAAAATGCCAAAAAAATTGGATCAGATTTGTACCCAATCCTTGTTGTAGGGTATTTCACGTGTGAAGCATTTTTAATCCTAATCTACCGAAATTTGTCATTTTTGTCACAGCAAAATATATCTTTCATAATTAATTATAATGAATTTATGTGGCAAATTTCAGTCAAATACCTCAGAATTTACAAAATTGTGTTTACTGGAATAAAAAAAAAAAAAATTGTCATAAAATTAAAACCACTCGATCGATTCTTGTCAAATTCAACATCAATCATAACTCAATGTCAGTGTACAAAATTTCAGCCAGACATATTGATATTTAAAAACAATTATACCTCAATAAAAGGCTTTTTTAATTTCAATTTCCATGAAATTAATTTCACTATTAATCAAATAATCTACTGAAAAATTACAATAAAACAAGGAAGTTTTTATTCATAAACTAGAATATTAAATTTAGTATAGAAGTGCAGTTAAGTTAAAGTACAGAATACGAAAATTTGGAAAATTTTATATAGCACCACTGACATTTTTCATCATAGGTGTTCCATTTAATATGCCAGTTTGTGAATAAAAACTTACAAACAAACAAAACTGATAGTGTAATTTTCCAAACATTTTTAACAGTGTATCAAATTTGAGCAGCATATGGTAAGAAATGTGATAATTATTCTGTCACCAAGAAAATTGGTACACACATACACAAACGTACAAACATGTTTTCTAAAACACCTTTCACGACGTTTTAGACCGCTTTGAGTAAACTAGCATGGAAATCTCGAAGAAGCAATTGCATGGAAATAAAATGTCCGTCATGAGGATATATTTCAAGTATAAAAATGTATACATCTGAAACGTACAATTGTTGTAAATATTGTTATAATTAGTCGTTTCGGACAAAGCTTATTCTGATAATTGAGTGCGGGTTCAATTATTGCTATTTTCAACGGTTCGCGCATTGGGAAATCGGGAACGTAGTTAATTCAGTGGCGATAATACCATTAATAGAACCATTATAGCTCGTCGTTGAAACGGCTGGCCTCATTTTAACCGCAAAACCGGTTGATTGTTCGACGGATTAATTACAGGTACATCAGATGCAGATTATAGTTGAAATGCAGTCACGTCAATGATTATTTAAACAAATTAAATATGAGAGAACATAATATGAGCTAGAGAGCAAGGTATACACTATACTGTATCAATCAGTAGGTACATGGTGTATATCTTACTGCCACACATTCAACAACAGTAACAACACCGCAATCAACAATTAAACTCGTGCTTTCGTGCTCAATTCCATTTACTGCCAGAGGCAGGCATATAAATAATCCCTTTCATTCCTTCGGGACATGAATCTATACGATATACATATCTGGCATACATACGTAGATAGTAGAATAGATAATGATTAGCCTTTATCAGATAACGGGACCGCGAGGGAGTATATGTTGGAGAGGGCTCTATAATAACGAGGCACTGCATATAGCTTCCCAGGAAGGTACTTAAATGTCTAAACGATCGTCCGATATCATGTGTACGTGCGCGCGACACAATTCTCATACCCCTCGGAGAGCTGTTGCTGCTTCTGCCACGCACCGCTAGCGTGCCGGTATCTCGAGGGTTACCACAATCAAGTTATTACCCAAGCCCTTGATCTTCAGCCTGTCCCTCGCCTGCCTTCATCCGTGTGCAAGCTTTATCAAAACCCTTCGTTATAAGTAATACTAACATTTCACTTTGACCATTTTACTTTATAAACTCGCAACTTATTCGTTGGAACGAAACTTGTCTGCACTGTGCAGGGTTTCAAATTTGACACCAAAGGACTGAACCTGTTGGGCCTACACAGTGGCGTTGAAATCAACACCAACTGGTGTTGAGTTGTAATATTTTGGAGTTGCAGATTTACACCTTCACAATGGGAGGTAAATCCACAACACCGTGGACATTTCAGACAATTTTAAGTATCTTAAAAATGAAATCGCGGCATTTTTTTGTTTGACGAAAACAAAGCTTCCTCTGTGAGGAAGTAAAATGATAAACAATTTGACAAACGACCTCTGTCTCGCTTCGTTGGAACATTTAGAGTATATAGAAACACGCAGAGCACTGAAAAATCCTGTATAGAAAGCACACGATTTCACTTCGTAGGTAATTGAAATTTGTTTGCTGTTAAAAGATAAAGCTCACTGCTACAAAATTGTTTCGTTTTATTTTTTATTGTTTATTCTGCTAATACAAAGCATTTATTTTATTATTGCTCACTTTTAAATTAATTAATTGAGTGGTTTTTTCTGGAATGGGATTCCCTGTACTGTTTTCCGATAGTATATAGGTTTCTATTAAAGTTACGTTTCAAGCTATTGTATTTAATTACACTCATGTGCTACATTCCGTTCATCAATTATGCGAAAATTAATGTACGGCGTTGATCAGAAATTCCTGAAACAAATCGAGATGGATATAATTTATGTTCAAACAGAAATATGGAGATGCACCGGTTCCTATAATTTACAATTTCATTTATTCGTATATGCAAAAATAAAAGATAAACCAATTAAATAATGGTAAATAGAAGGGGAATTTAGAAAAAAGACGAAAGGCTTTAGACAAAATGTAATGATACTTTAAACGCGAGTTATTTTTATATTCATTATCATTAGATCGATTTCATTTTTTAGCAATTAATCTGTCTGAACCTGTCGAAGATATGAATTTACCTTCATGACCATTTTTTTTTTTAGTTTGTGTACGTAATAACAAAAATTATGTCAGATTTTGAGCAAAATCAAGATCGTCCTTCTCAAAAAAATAAAATAAAATAAAAATTTCGCTTCATTCCTCTGAAAAATGTATGGTACTGTGGAAACTTCATTTAAAGATCTACATTTAATGTTAGGATACTTTATTTGTACGATGGATGTTTTTGCTTCCTCAGAGAGGAAGCTTTGCCTTCGTAGAAATTTTTTTTCGGGAATTTCATGTCAGCACACTCAGAATGGTCCAAGACGTCGAGATAAGGGTTTTTAAAAAGATGTCTGTATGTGTGTGTGTGTACAGATTTTCTTAGCACGATAACTGTCATAATTTTTCATGTATCCTCCTCAAATTTGGTATGCAGGTGGGCTATCATACGACTACAGGGTGTCCCATTTTATTCTTCCAGTTGATTTATCTTGAATAAAGAGCCCACATCCAGTATTGAGTATAATGAAACTTTTAGGGTTCGAAGGGGGACCGTCATGTTTTTTTTAAATGCAACCATGACTTTTTTTCTATCAAAAAATTTGTCATATCAAAACTAACAACTTTAGCAGGGAACTTTTTTTGACAAAGTCCATATTTGTTAGGTTTGAAGACCATTTTTGACTATTTTAGCCAGTTGATTTATCTAAAAAAATACTGTCCAGATCAAGTATTGAGTGTAATAAAACTTTTAGGGTTCGAAGGGGGACGTTCTGAAAAAAAAATTTGGTCCAACATTCAAAATGGCGGAATTACGACAACCGACATGTTTTTTTAAAATGAAACCATAACTTTTTTTTCTACCAAACAATTCGTCATGTCAAAGCTAACAACTTTCGTAAGAAACTTTTTTTGATAAAGTCCATATTTGTTAGATCAAAAGACCATTTTTGACTATTTTAGCATTAGCACGGGCGCGCGTGTTATGACGTATTTTTTGATAGAAAAAATGTCATGGTTCCATTTAAAAAAAACATCGGCGGTCGTAACTCCGCCATTTTGAATGGTGGACCAAATTTGAATTTTTTTTTAACGTCCCCTTTCAAACCCTAAAAGCTTCATTATACTCAATACTTGATCTGGGCAGAATTTTTCGAGATAAATCAACTGAAATATTAAAATGGGACACCCTGTATATTTGGTATTGTACTTGGAGCGAATCGGTTCAAAGGTTCAAACTTTACAGCCTTTTTACAAATTTTGAAAATTTGTAAACAAATCATTTTACGCCATAACTATCGTAAATTACGATATATCAGACTGAAATTTTGTTATCGCAATTTAAATTTTTCTTTAAATGTCTGTAAACACTTCAACACCTGTAAATTCAGGGATATCCGGCTGCAATTATCCACGCGATTTCGCAATTATTGATTATCAATTATAACATTTGTGAAAGGAACGGTCGCTAAGTTGGTAAATTTCGATTTTGCTTCATAAAAAAGAAAAGACTACGGTCATGAAAAGAAAACACATTTTTTTGCAGATTTGGTTCACATATTGGCTACCATATGAAACATGGTTTGAGAAAAAATTTGACGCAATTCGGTCGAGCGGTACAAATTTCATGACATATTAGATTTTTAAAAAATATCTTTCGAGCTCAAACAAGCCTGCAAAATGCTTCCTCATTATTTCGTATCTTTGACAAAGCTTTTTTTTACAAAGCTTCTTCTATGAGGAAGCTAAAATTGACCAACATACTTCCTCGTAGAGACAACTATGTTAAAAAAAAAGCTTTGTCAAAGATACAAACTAATGAAAAAGCAATTTGCAAAATTCTACTTTGCAGAAGCTTGTTTATATATAGTAAATCGAAAAAAAAATACAAAAATTAAAAATCGTTATTTAATTCTGGGTAACATATAATATTCTGAAATAATTTGTACATATTCTAGCCCGCTCTCAAAAATTTTGAACTTTTTTTGTGTCATCTCGAAATTGGGTTGATCCATTTCGTGCGGAATGCATTATATATTTTCCGTCTATTATCAACAAAGTTTTATTCCTTTCGGGATGTATCTATAACTATAGATAGAGATGGTAGTATTACGTGAGTAGTTCGGCGATCGATCGCACGTGACGTGAAGATGGCTCTGCTGCCACCCACTCATTCGCCACTAGCAGCATCATACTGTAGCATATAACCGAGTCGTCGAGTGCAGCATCACGACCAGCATTGTTCTCCGGTCCATACTCCCCGGGTACTATATACAATGGAGCTTATAAATTCTTATAAACTTTATCCTCGTGGGTGAGAAGAGCAGAATGAACTGGCCGAGAAAAACGTGTCTTTCACACTGTCTGCACTTATAGTCATAATATTGGTTCGCCATCGTACAGTTAGTTCGACCAGTGGTTGCTTCCAGATTTTCGATACACATCCATAATTTAAAAAAAGGACTGCAAAGTAGAACGGTGAACATACCGCAAAGAAAAAAGATTTTATTGACTCAAAAGAAATTCGATACAATGTAATTGTTTTCATTGATTCAACAATATATTTATTTGATCTCAATTAAATGTTCCATTTGGAGAACAACGAAAACATTGCGTTGGCTTTAAAGAAAATTTTATTTAAGGACGTTAAAAAAAGAAGGTATTTTATTGATTCAGTGAAGCGGTTCCAATTCTTTTTAAGAATAACTTTCGTTGATTCAAAGAAATCTCTTTGAGATCTCGGCCTATGAAACTATTCATTACAAAATGTTGAACATCATGAAATGACAATTTGCGAATCAATATTCACGAATGTATCATATTAAAGAAAGGAATATAACTTTTTTCCTTCGACAAACATTTCTTGTTTGATCAGTCCAGTTATTCTTGAAATCATATCTGAATTTTCGAATTGTACACACACTTTTCTCGACGTTTCACATCAGTTTGAGAATTCTGACATGAACATCTCGAAAAAAAATATTTTCATGAAAACTTGCGTCCTTTAATAGGAAGCAAAAAGCAAATAAATTCTGGAAGCCACAACGCGTGTTATAGCTGGTGCGATACCTTGAAAACCCGATATGTATACACGACCTGTCACTATATCGCATCAGAACTCATATATACGTAGATTGAATATCGTTTTTGGATTCTGTGACGTACAGCAATCGCGCTTTTGGGTTATGCATATCAGGGCTTTCGATATGCTATTCGCGCACCTCGTTTTCAATTTTTTTGAATTTTTCACGCTGCTTCCTCATTAAATCTTATTTTTCACAAAGCTACCTCTATGAGGAAATTTATTTACTAATTTTGGCTTCCTCATAGAGGAAGCTTTGTGAAAAAAGAGATTTAATAAGGAACCAACCTGCAAAGTTCTACTTTGCATCATTTTTCATTTTGATTAGCATTTTTTAAATATCGTTACCTCTATACTTTTGGTAGTTGCTTGTGCAACAACACAAATTAAAAGGTAAAAATTTGTTATCTAGAAAAACAAAAAAACAAATTATGTTGCACATGACAACGAAAATTCCGTAATTAATATCGTTGCATCATATTTCTATCTAGTACAAAGTTTTGACTTACTTTCTTAACTTTTGCGGAAGTCAGAGCGAAAATTTAAATTCTTCGAAAAATTCAAATTGGCGTAAAATCCGAACGACTTTACCGATTATCACCAAATTTGGTACGTAGCAGCGCTGTATGTTATTTTTTCTCTGTAGAATATTTCAGTTCGTTTGTTGAGAATCGACAAGATTTAGAGCAAAATTAATTTTTTTTCGAACAATTATAAATTCTACAAAATCTCTATATATGTGTTACTACTTTACTTGCGTGCCATATATTTGAGCTCGATCCATCGTGCCGTTCATGAGTTATGGGCGATTGAATTTTCTGTCTCTGGAAGGCACACGCACACGCACGTCAGACATACAGACATTTTTTCTAGACCATTTTTCTCGACGTTTTGGACCATTCATGAAACCAAACCATCCTCTATGAGGAAGCAAAAGGATGCAAGGTAATTGCTTCATCATTATTTTTAGATTTTTAGAAATGTTATAGCATTTTCAAAAAAATTACGAAAATGAACATTTCTATAAAATTTTAGCTTTTTTATCCATTTTGCTCAAATTCCGTATCAAACATTGACACAATATAAGTTAAGTTTCATGCTACATTTTAAATCAGTTACGTGAACGCTTCTCGAGTTATAGAATGAAAAAAATATACTACGTATATTCTATGAAATCTGAACTGCTTTATCGATTTCGTTCAAATCCAGTAACAAAGTTCGCACCACTCTGATAATAATACATGTTAGCGCTATTATCATACTTTCATTGCAAAGAAATTACAGAAGAACACAAGAAAAATCTATACGATATTCTATCCATTATTGAAGTATGTACTCGTAATCATTAATAAAATAAAAATAGGTGTGTAATTCGAGGATTTCGATTACGTTTTGTAGAATAAGATGTTCACTCAATGACTTCTGTCGTCATTTTGGTGACCGTCAGTAAAGTGTTAGAAGCTTATCCCTAAGGAAAAAATAAATCAAAAGCTAACAGAACAGTAGATAAGAGCAAAAAAACTTAAAAGGATCCTGAAAAACCTATAAGAATTTTTAAGAACCGACTATTGGTTCTTAATTTTTAAAACCTATACCTATACTATCAGACGGTCTATGACAATGATCCCAAAATGAACAAAGTATTGGTGCTTTATGCGTTAATAAGAATGGTTAACATCATGTGAAATTTTGGAGGGAAAAATATTGTCTGGAGAAAATATTACGAATTTAAAGATAATGCACCCAGAGAATTATTTACTTCTTTTTAAGAAGAAACTTTTACCAAGAACGAAATTTCCTTGCATATTCCTACTAGAAAGACGGTTAGGCCACTCTCCATAATATTTTTAGTTCAGTGCCGTGAGAGAGTGGGAATGCGCTACGGCCGTTTCTCGTGCTTAATTGATTCTTCTCATAGCTTCACATAGTCTTCGCAGTGTGTAAGTATGGTGAGACACTCCACTGTGAAAAGAGAAGATCCGATCGTTCCATTCACATCAGAGCATTGTTTATCATTCAACATATAACAATGGCTGCCAAGAATGCGAAGAATAATTAGTGAAATATATTGTTATTCCTCGTCTATTTCGTTATATCTCTTATGCATGCAACATCTTCATTAGGCGGCAGTGATTTTAAACGAAAACGTGAATCTTGAATTTTCAAAGCCAGTTGCTTTCTCATACAGGAATATTTGTTTCCGAACTTTTTTTTATAATTAAACTTTGTTAAAGTTTCTCGTTTTTCTATCTGAATATAAAGTTGAATATTATACAATGCTTACTCATTATTTTCCACTTTAACAGCTTCTTTTCTGAGGAAGTTAAAATTGATCAACAAACTTTCACATAGAGGTGGCTATGCGAAAAATGGGTAAGAAGCATGTATACAATCTATATCTAATAAAAAGAATCTATACAAATTGTAAAACTGTTCAAACTACAAAATGATGTTTACCAAAAAGAAAAAAATAAAAAAAAACTAGTTTGTTTTCACCATAACAAACATAAAAATAATTGATGATATGGCTCTTGAAGCTCATCTGTATACTTAATTCTCATGCGAAATATTGAACTAAAATCGGTATTAAATTAACATCAAATTAATAGAGTTGTTTATACAAGAAATTAATTATAAATTGGTATTTATGATTTTATTAATTGTAACATTATTTCTTAGATTCTTTTATTACTCTACTACACACCTGTGACCAAACCTTTAATTTTCTGTGGTATTCTTAAAATCTATATGTAACATTACTTACATGACTCCTCGTAATTATACATAATTTATCCTCTGTGATATTTGTTCTTAGTGTGAAGTATTTGTGTTTTGTTGTTCGCTTCTAAACTTATTTTTTTAAATAACTAGTTTACTAGCTAGTCTCTTCTTATTTATTTACATTTATATGAAGAACTATATATAAATTTGTTCAAATCTCTAACGCGATAGTCGATTTTGAAGCAGATTTATGTATCTCCTACGAAATGAGCGTATCCTTTCATTTTGCCTTGCCACACATAGTTTCGAGTTCTCGCGAGGGTGCTTAAAAATAGACAACAGCCAGGAGTGTAGAATTCCACAGCCACGTCGGTCACTTCACACGTGGGTGCTCTCAAGCTTCAATTGGATTTTACATTCATGTGGCATATCGATCTCCTGCCATCGGTATTGCCTGATTCGAATTCGGCACAACCATTAGTTTATTCATGAATAGAGAACGCGCTATACTCACTTTTAGATACAACATCACAAACTGCGGTATCTTGTCAAGACATTAGACCATGAAAAACCAACCATTTCCAAATTTGAATCGTTGTAAATGCGTGCGAAACTAGTTTCTTCGAAATAACGTTTGGATATTGCAAATTCGTTTTTTTTTTCCATTCAATTTTCCTGGATAATTGTAGGTAGAGAATCGCGCTACAACAGCAATATCAAATTCAATTTATTCTTCATTAGAATGCACGAGTTGCGTAGTTGGCGTGTGTGATTCAGTGGCGATACTGCTGTTCGTGCATTTTGGTACTCGCGGGCGTTGTGCGAGAGAGGCGTACTATACTCTCCCACATTGCATACTGGGAAACCGTGCTCGTTGACTGCATTACTTAATTTCTCATTCACGCAGGATGGTAGGTGCGAAACGAATCAATCGGACTGCCACCCCTGGCTCTGGCAGTATCCGCACACCCCCTGTCTCACCTCTGGCCCACTCGGTCGACTGGCGTACCACTCGAAATCATGAATAATTCAGACACCCTGTGCAATTTATAACTCATGAGTCGGTGATACGTTCGTGTTACACATCGTGAATACATTTGTCGAGTTATTTCCACGAGTACCAAGCTCCGTGGTGTCACAGTCCCGGTAAAACCGACGAAAATGTCAGAGTATCGGCGTTTGGTTACTCACAAAATTCACACAACGTTCTCGATAACATTAAAGCGTCATCATCCTGTTACCTATATTGTCGTTTGCTTGTTTACTTCTCTTTGTTAATCCGTATTCCTTAATTAGCGGAATTAATCGTAAACGAAATTAAGCTACATGAGCATTGCAAAGGAAATAATCGTAATCGAAATAAAGCTAAGCAAAGTAAAGTAGTAATTGAAGTAAGTGTAGAAACTATATATATTTTTTTGGTAACAATGTCATTGACGCAGTTCGCAGTCCCGGATAGAAATTTAGTTAGGGTTTTATGTTGGGCCCGTCAAGCCTGCCCTAAGCGATTACAAGACCTATCCGGGACTTAATCAACTGCTTTTATAGTCCGGTCACATTTGAAATAATGGGGTCTTTATAGGGTTCCTTGTCGGGGCCCATAGCGAGGTGGGGATCAAAATTTTGTATCGGCGTTTGGTTGCTCACAATTCACACAACTCACAATTCTCTATCAATTAGCTCTATTCTGTATATCAGGAACAAAAGATGTGAGCATTTTAGAGATTCGCTTTTTGGATCGTGGGATTTGTTGGTCTTTCACTAATTTGATAATTTGAATGTATTGACTTTCGCTACTTTAACCGTCTTATTAGTTTATCGCTCTTATAAATTCAAAATTACAAACGTTTTCAGTATTCACAATTCTAGAACTCGAGTCCTCAAATTTCTAAGTCTTGAATTTCCGTTATTTCATATTTTAGCACTCGCAGTTTTGCCTACTCTTATTTTTGTCTTCGATGAAAATTTCATTCAATATCTTTGTGTTCACACCTTTTATTTTCTATTTTAGAAGCACTCGAAAAATTGACCTCTCTACTTTTGAAAATGCGATACTCTGAAAATTCAAGATTTCAGACATGCTGTTTTTGTATCACTCTGTTTTTGAACATTCAACGTCAAAAGCTTCGTTGAATCAATGAAATCTCTTTAAAATCTCGGCCTACGAAACCATTCATTTATCGTCAATAATGAAATAATATATCAAAGTTAATAATATCTTTTTTCTAATGATGCAATGAAATATAGTGGCATGGCATTAATGGAAAATGTATTTAAACAAATGAATCGTTTTTCATTGATATCAAAGAAATCTCTTCTCTAAACCTCAATTAACATTTTTTCCTTAATTTCAATGAAATGTTTATTTACTGCATAGATGCTGCCAGTATATGTATTAAAATCACCAGGAAATCAAGACCGTCGATCGATAAGTTACGAAATTATGGTAGTAATTTGGTAACATGTCACAAAGATCATTTTCTTGAAACAATGAAATCGTTTTTTCTTTAACCAATGAATGATGAATCATCGTGATATTAATATCTCTAAAAATGAGTATAAAATAACTTTTCAAATAATATGAACATCTAAATTTCCCGTATATTTAAGTGATTGTAAATAAATATTTTTATTATAATTTTATTTATTACTGAAAATATTAAATCATAATTTTATTTCTTTGTAGGAAAACTAACGTATCATTTCAATAACATTTTTTATTAATTAAGCCCAGCACCTAATCGAATATACATATAGTCGTAAGCTTTTTTTTAAAATAAAACATAGTCTCGTTTATTGATTCACATAACCCCGGCCTCTCTTTATCTTATGTAACTCGTCGTATAGTCGCTATACGCAGACGAAAGGACTAATTAATGGTCATTATACACGATTCGACTGTAAATCTCAGTAAGACTATAATAGTCAGCCGCCAATGGTAGCTTCCGAGGGATCGACCATCCAGACCGAGACGAAGGGGGTTTCAGCGAGGATAATAATTATTGATGGCTACTCCGCGTTAAACACAAGAGAGGCCAACGAACCGGTTAGTCTGCCATTTTGCCTGCCCCTTATTTATCCCCCGACCCATTACGTAGTATATGCTGATTGCTCGTCGTGATCTCTATAATTCCCCTCATTCGGCTATCCTTGTATAGTATAGTCGAGCTACCTCAAAACTCCTTACGTTAAAGCCTTGACTACCGATGCAAAATGTGTCTCATTAGCGCTAATTATATTCATACATATAGTACAGAATACTCCAACTGCTGTTTATTTGACTGAATATACTTGATACCATACAACCTCAAATCCTCTCTAACATGATAAAAGCCATGTTGTATACAGTTATATTGCAGCTAAAAAAAGAAAAACTTTACTATATAAGAATGACATGTACCACCTGCTGCCAAATATAAGTTTGGCTTATTTCGAAATAATAAATAGAAGATGGTAAATAATCTTTGAAGAAAATAATTGCACGTTGCATCAAGTTTGTACGTTAGAAGTTTGAGGAGAACTAGCTTGTGAGTGAGTGTACATATGTACACCAGTGTATATGGTCGAAGAGAATATGCGGGTTGACATTATAGAAAGGGAGATTCGCGAGTTCTAGGCGTATATTCACCTGGTGCAGCGTGCCCAGTGTCCCATAGAGAATCCCCTGGTTTCAAACTCTTCGCTCCCCTGACGGTGTACCAACGCAGGAAAGTTCGTGCCGTTCTCTAATTTCATCCAGTCCACACGGGTCTCAGAGCTCGCGAGCTGCTCGACGGGGATGAAAAGCCAAACTCGTTAGCGACGGAATGCCCCGTGCCTTGTCCTAACAACCCTCTACGGATGAATATAGGACAATGCATTTGAAATCTGATCATTCTCGTTGAGTCACGAGATTTACGCACTGTCGGCTTGATTAAAATGTTGAGCTGCGTGTGTCAAACTGCAAATTTATACGAACGTAAACTATATTACATTGGATAACTGTATTCTTGATCATCCGAATGTTCATTACTCAGTGCGTAAGAAAAATATCCTTGCACTCTACACAGTAAAAACAGAATTGAAAATTATGTAACTTATTCATACCATAGTTCCGCAACGATTGTTAACAGCTAGTCTAGAATTTCAGCAACTTTAGCTGTTTTCGAGATATAGACGTTACAATTTTACCGAGCCACATCCAGGGATGAATGTGGTAATATTCGAATAAAGGTGTATTCAAAGTACCTTACGTCACACCCTGTGAAAATGTTTTCACACCTTGTGAAGTAAAATGTTGTATAATACTCCTTTGTAGAACTTTTTCTTAACACTCGCCTTCGGCTCATGCTGCAAACTCACTGTCGTCAAAAAGTTTTACCACACTTGTCTTTTAATGTACTATTTCGGTTCGATTAATAATGACAAATTATAGGAAAACGCTAAAATGATTAATCTTGCCGCAAGTAAAGATAAATTCTTCAACCTAATTATTCTTTAAGAATCTAATCATCACTTTTGGTGAAAACGAATTAACAGTGCTTCAAGCTGGAAAGTATTTTGAATATATGTTCATTCGAATATTTCTTATACTCGCAATCGGACTCCATTCACACTCTCACTCACGCTTTTTTTTCCTAAATATAACTTCTGTACATTTTTACATTTCGACTTCATATTGACATCGAGCGCACAAATCTTTTCACTCATCACAAAGCTTTGTTTTTACGAGGAAGCAAAAATTAATATGAAACAATCGGTGCATTCTAAATGGCAAAGAGAGGAGGGAAAAATAAAAACTATACGTGTATGCTGGTGGGAAAATTAAACGCTGAACTCGAGTTCAACGGACCAGAGTACATTGTCCCAAAAGCCTCCACCGGTGCTCTCACTCTCGAGCACACTCACATTCGCAGACATAGGCCAGCAGGAGAGCGCACAAACACTGGCAGGAGTAGCAGCAGCAGCAGCTCACCTATACTTTTGTCCTACACGCGCGGTAGAATTGTTTCCCAGGGTGTAACGATCCTCTGGGAGTAATTGCGGAGTCGTTTTAGTTGAGTCAGCACGGATGGGGAATGAGAGGGAGGGAGAGAGAGAGTGGGAGAAAGGGAAAAGGATAGCACGGAATGGTCGCTGTCGCTACCGTGGTAGTAGCAAGGGATAGTTGTTCATCCCTGTAGGTGAGGGTGCCGCGCGGAGAGGTAGCTGTCGCTCGAGCGTGTGGACTACGAAGGCAACCGAGGAAAACGGACGTAGAGAGGCAACGCGCGAGCTCCGCGAGAGGACTCGTTCCTCAGCGACAGAGCCAGCACCCGAACCGTAGCCGTTTGAGCACCAAGCACATAGTGAGAGCCCGGCCATCTGTATTCCACGGAAACTCCCCGTAAATTTTCCAAATATTTTCCGCCCTACGGTAAATCAAGGACCACGCCCGAGTGTAAGTCTCTAAAGAGCGCGAGTTGGCGCTCGCTCAGCTCCGTTCTCTAGCATCTACGTGCTCACGGGCGCGTTGAGCTCAAGCTGTCACTGACGCCACGAGCCATATGCAGAAATGGTCTTGTGGCACTAACCCGGTTGTTAGAAGGTGGCCTAGAGAAAGATCTTCGCGACAGCGTGCAGCTTTTCCGGGTTACTTTGAAAGTAATAAGCTGAAGTTGAAGTAGCATTTAAGTATATTTAAGTTAACACATATTTATGTGTCATTTCAGAGAATATGTTACTTACTGATGAGTTACTTTACGTCTTAGTATGGAATATTTGAAAATTGTGTTTGAATGGCGAATGAACTAACTATACTTTCTAAGAATATTGAAAAGTAGACTTAGGGTCCAATTTTTAACCACTCTTCCGAATTTGAGATCGGTCTTGAGATTGAATTCCGAACTTAAGATCACTTTGGTGGATTTAATTTAATGGTCAAGGGTCTGATCCAGATTGAAATCGTATGAATTGCCCCATATTGATTGTCGATAGTGATGGAGTTATTAGTATGTAAAAATAAAAAGTTGTACATGCTTTTAGTAGACGAATGTTGGCTGCACTGGCACTCGGTGCCCAACTAATATATGTCTCTATACATGTGAATTGCAATATCACTTTGAAATATAATATTATTGTTAACATGTGGGCACACCTTTTGCAATTGCTATGTCAAGCCAAGACATCAACATTGTGACGTATTTTTCGCGAGCATAATCGATAGCGATAAAACGAACGGGAACTCCTGCACGATACTGTCACCTTCGGCCGTCCAGCCTCGTTCGCGCATCCGCGATCCCGGTGGGCGCCAGCTAATTGTTGTTTCACCGGTATTAACGAACCGGTATGCTCGAGGAATCGAGTTGAGCAGGCTCGAAAGTCGAAAGTCCGGAGCAAAACTAATGATCGAGAACACCAACAAAGGAAACGGTGGCTTAGTTAAATTTTGTGGTCGCGTAAAATTAACAAACGCAACTGGATGCGCTTGCGAGAACGAACGATTGCAGAAATGCACGGCTGCTCAGACGGCTAGGTTGTGGTAGAGTGGGTCGGGGTATGACCCAGCTTTAAATTTACCAGATCTCAAACAGCGAAAACAAAACTTCAATAATTCCCCAAAAATGTCCGAGAAAAAATACAATAAATTGTATCATTGAATTAATGTGCGAGAGCCAGCGAGTGGCATCGAAATCGGTAACGGTAACGGCGAATTGCCAAGCAACGCGCGCGTATCCGAAACTCCATGGTAACTGCACGAATAATTCCTAGCGCGAGATCTTTAATCGTAAAAATCGATTAAATAATTAATTAAACGACAACTACTCACCAGAATTATTTCCGATAAGTCGAGGAGCGAGAAGTGAAATCCAAAGGGCGATAATCGAGAACATAATGCACTAAACTGCATTAAATAAATCACGAGAATACTGATTTTCTTTCGAGAATAAAATTCACAGCGTTCGAGAACTTGTAGCGTACGCAATACACTATCTGTACTGGATTAGCGAGTACGCGAGAACTACGCGAAGACGCGCGCGCGAGCGACAGAAGAACTGTCAACATGGGAGCGCGTTTACTACCGGTGGCACCTCGGCGGTGTCCCGGGCAAAACTGATTATTTCGAGTAATCTCCGAAAGCTCAATATTATTGTTATTTAATGTTTCCCAAAATCCCTTTCTCAAGAACTACTACTCTCTCACTCGAATTACCTCGTAACTATATCGGGAACGCAAATCATGCCGGTTACATTTTCGAAATCTATACAATTGCCTCCCTGAGTGCTTCACGCGAAAACGGGCCTATACTTCACAGTTATATCTCATCAGAATGCTCCATCCGATGCAAAACTAAACAAACTCCGCCCGTTCTCCAGCGTAATGCACGGTCGCCATAGGGCGCCGGATTTACACCGGTCTATAACTAATTGCAAGAACTCGTATCGGTGACTTTTATCCGTCGGGCTGCTCGTTTCGTTGAGCCCTCGTCCTCGTGACAGATTTGAGTGCACCGATTTCCCGTAATTTCACAAAATAACAACAAAATCTCAACAGTAAAAATTCTTAGCTAAAACGAGACGGTAAATTCGAGGAGAGACAACTCGAAAACGCTTAAAAACAACAATAAACGATAACATCAACCCTTATGATCGGAATTTAAAAAAAATCACGTCACAACGTAAACAGAGAGTAGACATTTATCATTTATCACAGTAAGACCTTTGTAAATATGTACTTTTGTAGGAAACATGATAGTCCTGAAGTTTTGTCGGATACTATTAATATATTTGAATGTTGTTTATTTATATCTCAGCGACCGTGTGAGTAAATATATGCTTTTCAATATTTAAAAATGTCACACTTTGCTTAGCAAAATAATTAACGGAGTAAAATTCTTCAAAACGCTTAAAGCTTTCCATAAATTTATTCGTTCGGAAACACCTACAAAGTGACAGACATCCTTTTTCCATCCACCCTGTATGCCTGTATTTCCTGCAAGTTTAACGAAACTCGTAGGTGCTTTGGTGTTGGTTGAGCCATAGTGCTAAAGAGTGGAATACATAGTTTTATAAACGGATTCTTTTTAAAGAGACTGTAAAGCCAGAATCTCTAAATCCCTTAAAGCTTCCCTTTAAGATGTCCACTCGGAAACGTTCACTATGTGACACAGGCCCTTCTTGTATTAAAAATGAATGTGATCTTCGTGGTACTGACTGTATTTACTGCAAGCTTGACTTTAGTGGTCTTAAAGAGAGAGAAACAGACATTTTATAAACATATTCTTTTTAAAGAGACAAAGTTGGTGTAAAATACAACGAGTATTTTTATGTACCGACTTTCGCTGCTACGATTGAGTGGCAGGATTGTTTCGACAATATTATTTGCAGATATCCGAGAACCGACTGTTATTCATTTATTTTTATTTATTTGTGGACACCATTTGGACAGTAACCCGCATAAAAACTGTAGGATTCAAATAGTATTTCTGAACTATTGAAAATCGAAGGCCCTTCGTACTGAACTCTGTGACATACTTCATTATACATAGAGAATTTTAATTCTGCAGCTCAATTTATTTCTGTAATAATTGTGAATATCTAGCGTTATTATTTTTTTTACAATCAAAAATGATATTTCATATGTATAATAATTAATAATCACTCACAGAAAAATGTTCTTCGTCTAAAAAGTTGGTGGGAATCAGTTATGTTCATGTGTCTCCATTCTATTCGCGCTGTGATTGGCCTTCGCTGTCGTCAGACACACCGGAACCGTGACCAAGTTCATGCACTGAATCTTTTTGTTTATGTCAAATGCCAAAACTGATAGAAAGTGACCAGGGCGATTAAACGCCCGGCTAATGTATTAACAATACTGTTATATTTGAATGAGTCTCATTCTTGATAACAAGGATACAAACAAACACAGCACCTTGGTTCTACAAAGTCCATGCTCACACAAGTAGTTCTACACCAATCTTTTCTATACACTATAATTCGTCGTAATCGTCGTAATCTATAATTGAGTACGACGAAATTGAATACGGCACATACTTAACACGGCGAAATTGTATACAGTTATAATTATTAATCGCCGGTTACTTTCCAATAACGTGTGTTGAAACGACGTCAATTTTTCGAAAAATTCGAAACCTTGTAATATCGCAATCAATTTATGTCTTTATAAATTCATTGCCGAACTTTTTTGAATATTACTTTATCAGTAAACTTGGTGGGCTCCTACATCTGCGCGCTTGGCGCGCCATTACTCCGTTCTTCATTACTTATTATAAAAATATTTCGTTGCTGCCATAATCATATAGGGACTTAGTCCGTAATAGGGATATAGACCATAGTTGAAACACGGACGAACCCTACATAACTTAACAATGTACATCCTAACCCCACCAAAGTTAATCTTCTTTAACCTAACCCTACCGAACTTAACCCTATTTAACCTAACCCTATCAAAATTAATCCTAGTTACCCTAATCTACCTAACGTGCCTAACGCAGCTCTACCTAACTCAGTCCAGCCCAAGTTAATCCTCCCGAATTTAATCCTATCTAACTGAATCCGCGCGCTCGCATTGCTATAATCAGGTCGCTGTTGTGATGGTTGCTACGGTAACGATTGCTATGGTAACTGTTGTAAGACTTATGAGGGATTTAGGAACATGTGAGCTTGGAGCCCATGAGGGACTTAGAAAAATCCGGGCTTTAGGTTCATGAGGGACTTAGTCAATCTTTCAATCGTTCGTGTAATCTTTGAGACACAAATGTCTAAATTTTGCTCACTTATTGACATACTCACACGGAGAAAAGAAGTTCATTGGAAAACCCAAAGTCTTGGTTAAAAATGTTGTACGCAATCACGTTCTTGGTTGTGTTACCAAGTACTTAGTCATATTAACCAATGACTTGGTTGGACTCACCAAGTATTTTCTGGTAGAACATTTAACTGTGCTTCTGGTTGATCCAACCAAGCCTTATTTTTCTCATTGCATATCCAAACGAAAATGACTTTTCTGATTGATTGATTAGTCAATTCAATCGCGAATTTTATGAAACCAAAGGTTTCTCGACGAGGATTTTAAAAAATGAGTAAATATTGGTGGAAACACATTTGACTATGACTTTGCGCAACAAAGTGCACGAGGGTAATCCGAGCTGGTTGTGTAATTTTGATACGCGATGACGTGTTTCCATGAAACTGAAACAATTGAATGAGATACGAGTGCGTGGTCGGGTGTGCACAATCGTCCAGAAATGCAGCATAATCGAAATCCACAATCTCATTCCTCGCAGTCGAAATCGAATTATCGAACTGAAGCTCGAATTCACTTGCATTTTTACTTCGCCACTCGATGTTCTCCAGTTTCTCTATTGTTATGCGAATGTCCCGACGGTTCTGAATTCATCCCTGCTTTGCATTTCCTTCATTCTATTCTAATCCATTCATTCGAGCTGAAACATTCATCGCGCACACAGCAAAGCCTGCTCAGGTAGGTACAATTTTTGGGCGGTACCGTTTTTTTATTCACTCGTTTCTCTTTTTTCGACTTTGTCTTTTTTTTTCTTCTTTACCGGCGACTTTTACATCGCACACGGAACCAGGCCGTGAGTAATGTATTTACCGATATGTACTGCGACCTAACCGCGGGAACCGAGGATTATTCGCTCTGGGAGTACAGGAGGAGGAAAAGAAGTGGAAAAAAGCGTGGTAACCGCAAGGGAGGCTCACGAGAAATCGGCTGGAAAGGCGAACGCGCGAGTTAGTAGATAGGTAGGTGGTGGTGGTAGATAGGGGCTGTTCTAGTCCGGGCGAGCTCGAATAATCGACGAGGGGGAGAGAGAGAGAGAGAGAGCTACCGTGGCTGCTGATGTCTATGGCTCCGCGGTGTGACGCGCGTTGCGCTGCGCTGCGTTCACAGATAACAGATCGCGGCTGACGTAACTTTGGACCCGGCAAGTTTAACCTCGACCCGACAGACGCTTAGTCTGGATTTAACTGCTACTTGATCAGGAAATCCGAGGCTTCAGCTTGACACATTGCTCGTTCCTTTTACAAGTAATCGGTGCCACCATCCTTGTGTCTTCTTGAAAATTTCTCTCTCAGCTCGTGTTATAAAAAAAAATTGCAAAGAAAAACCTTGCACGTTGGTCCTGCATTTTTGTACAGGCCCTGACAGCCTTCTCTATAAGAAAGGGGTAGGTATAAAATTTCGCGTCCGAGACTAAAGTGCCATCGAACTTATTGTGAGTAACAATCGTTTTCCAACAATGCGTTTTATCGTCTTTTTATTATATTCTACAGGCGAAATATGAATTTTGTGTAAAATTACAGCATTGCGACATACGTCCGTTTTAAGGTTATCTTTTTCGTTTTTTTTTTAACTGAAAAAATCATAAACTTGAAACCGCCGGATGTCCCAAGAACTTTGAACAAAATACATATTTCACCTGTGTCTGCGCTGTTTTGTGGGAAATTTAGTGGGAAAATTAGATGTTAAGTTTTTTTTTAATTTTCTCACCAAAACCCCACAGATATCTGAGTTATGAATTTGTTATTATATTCTGCAAATAAAATATGAATTTTGTGCAAAAATACAGCATGGGACACCGGGCTGTTTCAACATTATGATTTTTTTTTGTTTAAAAAAGAACAATTGATTAGCCATTCTTTGATTTCCATTAATAATTAATCAGACATTTTATTTGATATAATACTTTTTAAGTACGTCTAATGTCGTAAAATATTGTTTCGATACTATAAGATGAAACAATTTTCCTTCATATTTAGACTCATGGACATTATTAAATGATGATATTCTGGAATGATTCTGCAAAATGGACATACGGCCGCCAGAATGTCCTCAGAATTGTCAACGCGATTGCGGCGGTATCCTCCACCGACACACGTCATCCTCACAAAAAAAGATGTTTTATTTATGTTACCTACAAGCGAATAAATACATCTGAATGCAACAGTCGCGACTACTTCGTCGTATCTGATTTTGGCCACAGCAAAACTACTCTTCGCCGTTGGCATCGAGCCATCGCTTCATCAATGTAATTATTCTCATGTCATGCGCGACTACACCCCCTACGTCACTGACAATACATACACTATATATTGCTAGCAATCTGAAAATAAAAATATGCAAAGCAATTCAAGAGTTGTGCGGAAGTATGGAAGGAACTTTTTCAATATCAAGCAATATATCTTGTTCTGTTTACAAAATTTCAATCGCAGTAAATTTTATCTTAAATCATTATTTTATTTCTTTTTCAGTATGTATATATTAAAACAAAAACTTATTTTAAGAAATCATTTTATTTAAATTAAATAAATAGTACATTTATTCAATGGCCGGGCTAAAAGGATTTATTTAATTTATTTAATTTGATTCAAATAAATCTACCCCCCCCCCCCCTTTCTTTAAACACTACTGTCTAGAATTACTGTAATTATTGACAGACATTAAACTCGTAGTAGTTAGGAAAACCACGGAATTTATAGATGTCAACTAACCGGAATGGTAGCATATGGTATAAACAAGTTATTGTGTATCAGAACCAGACTTCGTTGGTTCATTTTATAGCAGTTGTGTCAACCAATCAATTACAACCATCCATGATCTAAGTTGATTAGTAAAGTAACGCCAACCAATCGATTGGTAATGCTCACGAACGGATCGATAACGCCAACTAATCAATTGGATTGATGACACTGGCATGAAGTTCATCTTTGCAATTTTGTCTCAAAATTATCTTCATTGACCCTTAACTTAATGTATAAAACGAGTATGCCCTTTAATTGCACGGAGGGAAAAGTGTAGTTGCAGTAACCACAGAATTTATAGATGTCACATCGTCCATAGATGATGCTGTAAACAAGCTATTATTTATTCAGAACCAATCCTCGTTGGTTGGTTTCACTGTAGATGTGTCAACCAATGGATTGCCATCATCCATCATCTACGCAGGTTAGTACAGTACGAACGCCAACCAACTGATTGCTTATGGTGATCCCATCGAACCGATTGGTAACGTCAACTAACAGATTGGTAAAAACACCCAATTATCGATAGCTGTGGTAATAAATTTAAAGTGTTCGGCAACGAACATACCCCAATCATTTCAAAATTTACTTTCTCAACTAACCACTTTTTTCCGTGATGATGAATCGTACATAAATTCACAATTTCAAGAGATTCGTTTCTTAAATGATGAGCTGAAATAAGTGATAATAGAACAGACCTTCCCTTGCGCTCGCTGTTTTTCGTTGCGAATATTACGTATCCAGAATACCTATGCTGTAACTTCTATTTCTGTGATAATAAGTGCTCATTTGAATTGTGTAAATAACTAGAGAGGAATTACGGTACGCCTCAAGAATCATAGTGAAACGATATGTTGCGGGTTCGTGGAGCCGTGAGAAGAGAGCTTGAGAAAGCCGATAATACTCGACACCGCATGAAAACAGTAAATCTTATGGAGAAGAGTAAGCTGCTTTACGTTGGAAGGGATATAGTGAGAGGGGTGAGGCGATTTCGAGAACATCGTATAGCAATAGGTTCGCCCGTTAACTAGTAGTGGTGAAACGAGCAAGTGAGCCCCGCCAGAGATGCGCAATGGTATCGCGGGAGTAAAGTGCACGGGGGCTAGAATGAATTCTGTTCTGGTAGCGCGATGCTTCTGTGGCTGTCGAGGAGGGTAAGTGAGGATGGAAGAGTGAGGCAACGGTGAAACAACGGCAAAAGGGAGACCTGGAGGTATAGTGCTGGGCGTACACCGGCTCTCCAACAACTAAGGTTTACGGATGCAACGAATTATATCTTTTGACTTTGCTTGCTCCCTTTTTCTTACTTACACCAGAGTGCGGATCGTTTTCGAGCGTTAATAAAAGGATCCGACGGAACATCTGTTGGCTATGCGGTCTGAGAGTTCGCAAAACGAATGAGCACAGACAAAGCTCCGTATATAGAAAAAAAAAGGCAAACAACAACAAACTGAAAAAGTACGCACTGTACAGTGCTTGCCCGGAGAAATACTATCTGCGCTCTTATATAGCAATCATTTTATTGGGCATTGGCCGACATTTTTTTTTAGTTCCGGCATCCGCGCTCTAAGACGCTCGAGGGGCAAGTTTGTCGATCGCTAGTTAGCGAGGGAACAATATTTCGGCGCACTCGTAATTGGCTATGTTTTTACCAAATAATTATATTCAACAAAACATATTCCTATGATAGCGCTTGAGGAGTCGTATAGAGTGCGATGATGTCACAGTTTAAACGTGGTGTGTTATACTGCTCCTATAGGCGAAGATAATATTAAGATGAAGATTTGGCATATCGTAACGCGAGTCTGATGAGTTAACGTTGTCGAAGATTCCGACGTTATCGACTTTCCTGTACGGGGAAATCTTTAAAAAATTTGAATTTTCAATTTTTTCCAGTATAATTGCTTTAGTGTTTAGCGAATATGTTATATTTTATAAATAATTAGCAGTTTATTCTGACTCAATAGCTTTGTAAATCAAGCAAGAATTTTAAGGAATTTTTTTAAATGACGTGACTTTATTTTGGTCTAAAGCCTTGCAAACATGTAATTAAAACTTTTAACGAAATGCAATCTGACGATTCTCCGGCGTACTTTCTTGTGGTCGACAGAACTTTTAACTGTTCATCTGGTTGCGGTTGTGTTTATATTAAGAACCCATTAAGAAATAAGTTTCCATCACAAAGTCGTTGATTGTTTATGAATATCACAATATGAATGACAAGATGATATTTAGAATAATTATTAACGGGTTTGATTAAAACCTGTTCATGAAATAAAGTTCTGGAAGGTGAATTTTTTAATCCACTTTTTAACTTTACACCTGAGTAAGCGAGGAAGGAGGATGCATATTATTTGATCCAGGCCAAACGAGTATCATTGTGCCTCCAGTTCATAGTTGTTTTATTTAACCCATTGACCTGACCTCAGGGATGTTGCAATGTAGCCGGTTGCTATAGTAACTGCATCGGTTGCTATGAATTT
This sequence comes from Perithous albicinctus, assembly GCA_964016905.1. NCBI lineage: Eukaryota > Metazoa > Arthropoda > Insecta > Hymenoptera > Ichneumonidae > Perithous > Perithous albicinctus. The sequence goes on from OZ024700.1 coordinate 1,913,447, forward strand.
GCAGTTTCGAATTTAATAATTATATAAATAAAATAAAAATTATGCAAAGTAGAACTTTGTACATTGATTCCTCATTAAATTTAATTTTTCAGACAGCCACCTCTATGAGGAAGTTTATTTCGTGACGTATTTTTCGGTAACGTAGAATAATTAATTATTCATTAAACCATTCAAAACACTTAAACCACGAACGAGAACACAAAAATAATTACTAAACGAGAACATATCGGTATGACGTCACCTTCGGCCGTCCACCCTCGCGAATGCACTCGCAAAACCCGGTGAGCGCTAGCTAATTTTTGTTTCACCGGTATTAATGAACCGGTATGCCGGTTAAGTGCATCGAGAGAGGAATCTCAATCAATTCTCGATATCTTAGGCGTAACTGAAACGTCAACGCAGCAACAGTAGCGGCAGCAGTGACAACGCATAGCTGTCACAATGAGAGCAATATCATTTCGAAAAAGATTTATATTACTTTATTCCAAACAAAAAACTTGCGGTAAACTCACCAAATTGATGCACAATCCTTGGGAGAAGCGAGAACTATATTCCTACATTTGGGAACACCATGCACTAAACAGCACTACCCGAGAAACGAAAGAATTTTAGTTTAGTAAAATTCCGAAACGCGAGAGCATGAATTATCACGCGTAACGAGAACACACGTAGCGTCTATCCTACGATAGACCGCGAGAACCGAACTATCGAGCGTGATCGGACAGAAAAACTGTCAATACGGGAGCGCGTAATTAGTTCGAGACGTCTCATCGACGTCTCGAGGCAGACTGATTATTACACGTATTTCTCGATAGCGAAACACTATGATTATTTCCGAAATCCGAAATTACTCGATCCGATAGCTACTGCCCTCTGACTCGAGCCACCTCCGAACTTTAACGGGAACGGATATACGTAAATCGGTAGCATCTAACTGTGAGATCCTCCACGATCGTATCCCTAGTGCATCGGGCGAGAACAGAGCATACACAACACGAAAACATATCAAAGGGGTTTCTCCCTTGACTGCAACGTAAACTCTACTTTTGCTCGTTCTCCAGCCCTCTACATCTCGTCTGAGGGCGCCGGTATTTCAGCCGTACTGTTACCGATTTCGTGGAGGAGTCTCGTCGGGTGCTCTTCCCTGTCGGGCAACTCGTTTCGTCGAGACTTTCTCCTCTCGACAGATTTGGGCACTCCGACCTTAACTTAATCTCAAGAACTAAAACGATACAAATTTATCGTCAGCTATACGGTAACTTAACGGAAGGGTGACTCGAGGGAGTCATTTATCGAGAACTACAACAAATGCACGACGATATATATTGTGACCGTGAATTTGAAAAAATCACGTCACAATTTATTAATTTTGGTTACCTCATAGAAGAAGCTTTGTGAAAAATGAAATTTAAAGAGGAAGCATTATACAAAATTCTACATTACGTCATTTTTTATTTTAATTAGCATTTTTGCTTCCTCAAGAAGCTTTGTTTTCGTGAAAAATTTTATTTTCGAGATTTTTGTGTAAACGTGTTCAGAATGTTCTAAAACGTCGAGAAATCACATTTAGAAAAAATGTTCGGCTGTATGTGCGTGTGCGTGTGCGTGTGCGTGTGCGTGTGCGTGTGCGTGTGCGTGTGCGTGTGCGTGTGCGTGTGCGTACAGATATATGATGCTGAAATTTATCACACTTGCTGAGGGGTTATAATTATGCTCGCTCTATCAAATTTTTGGCAAAATCTATGTAGTTCTCTTCTTTCCACAAGATTTTGAATTTTTCAAAAAATGTCTCTGCGCGCTCTAGTTCCCACAATTTTTTAGATATTGGGCTAAAAATTGATACGAAGTTGGACTATCGTAGAACGAGGATTGGTATTAAATTTGGGCAAAATCCATGCAATTCTCTTGCTTCCACAAGATATTGAATTTTTCAAAAAATGTCTGTGAACGCTCTAGTTCCCACAATTTTTGAGATATTGGGCTAAAAATTGATACGAAGTTGGACTATCATAGAACGAGGATCGGTATTGAATTTGGGCAAAATCCATACAATTCTCTTGTTTCCACAAGGTTTTAAATTTTTTCAAAAATGTCTGTGCGCGTTTTCGCTCGCACAATTGTTGAGATATCGGGCTAAAGTTTGGTACAAAGTTGAACTGTTATAGACCAATGGTTGGTATTGAATTTGGGCAAAATCGGTTCAGTCGTTCAGATTTTTCGCGATTTTCAATTTTTTCCAAAATGTGTATACTAAAATTGTGAGAGCTAGAGCAGCTCTTCCCGTTTGGATACGAATCAGTCATTAAATTCAAATGCTGAAGCGGAACAGCGGTGTCGTTTTAACTTCGTATAAAAATCGTCGTTCCCTGTGAGGGGAAACTGAATGCCCCCTGCGAAAACAGGTCATTATACCTCGGTTTAATGTCATTAGTGGAAACGCTGAGCTTAGGAACTTCCTGATCACCCTGCCAGTTCCTGATACTGGCATGCATCTTCAATGCCTATTATCGCATAACATCAGTACACAAGTCGATTCTGCTCATAGATTGAATGGAATTCTATGGTATTGCTAAAATTTTGTGGATATTATTGACAAATCCATATAGAGACTACCGAATTATGTTATTCCTCCCATCAATGTCAACGACGTAGCATTTTTAAACGACCAGTTCCGAATTGTCCAAGTTGGGTAGCCTAAGTTTGGTATATATCCGAGTTCCGTAATAGCCGACCCCCCAACGATCAGATTGTTACTGTTACTTTGGGTACAGAAGTACCAGCATTGAGGTCAATTGTTACCCAAAGGGACGTTTTTCGACACGGAAATACAATATGTCTATAGTGTCTTAAAATTGCCTAGCTCTTAAAACAGTGTCGAACACTGCTTAGACATTGATGCTTTAGACGTCTTCAAGACATCTTTTCGAAACATTTATCATGTTTTTGTGTTATGTGATACGGCATTAGATTAATACAAGACCAAGAGATCCGTTTTAATACAAATTGACCTCGTATTAGATTCTCCAGGGACAAAATGTTATAATCTCGACCCACGCCAGTCAGATAGAGACAAGTCTAAAAAAATGTGTTTTATTGCGGGATACGCACAATGTCAACAGAATAATAGTGGCCATGAGAAATGGTCTTATCTTAAATCAGAATGTCTGTCATCAATCAACTTGTTAAAAGGCGCTATTCTCCTTGCGAGACCCATGTGGCTTTTCGTGGCAGTGTATCTACAAAGACGTAACAAGGGTAGGAGAAAGGCAGATGGAGAATGAGGATGAAACCAGCGCGCATCGTGATTTCGTCCGACGAAATTCCTTTCCTTCAGATAACCGACTCGGTGTCCGTGGATCTGGGGATGTGGCGTTGGTAGAGACAGGATGGCCAAGCGTACTCGCGTTCAGCTATTCGTTTTGCTCGTTCAGCACGACGAGTTACTGTCTTTCGTTAGTCGGTTCGCTGAGTTCCACCAGAGTTCTAGGTAGCTGGCTAGCTAGTCAAGCTAGCTAGCTAGCTGGGTATGGCGGGGCCACAAGTCCCCGAGTCGGGCCGTGTCTCGCGTGAACCGCCGTAGTCTCCTCTCGCGCGGAAAGTTTTATTCCACTAACACTGCTCCATTTTCTCGTTGCCCTATTCCGGCAACCCCGGTGCTTTTCAAATAGTCGGATCGTCGAGGCGAAAACTCGTCGATTCATGAAAATGCGTTTGCTCCCTTTATTTTCCTATACTGCATAAGCAGAAATGGATCCCACAGAAATAGCAGCAGCCTCATTCCCACTAACAATTTCCACTACTAAGAAGAAAAATATGCATCTAAATAGTAAGCTGCGTGGAAAATCTTGGCTACATTGTGTCACATTTTTTTCCAACCGGTTAATTCGTTGACATAATTTTCATCATTTACACTTATTCGAGTCTACGTTCTACATTGAGGAATATTAGAAACATATACTGAACGACAATCGTATTTGGTAGATCAAACATTAAGTCTAGGAAATTACACAATTCTCCGAATTTGCCTGGACTTTTAATCGAGTCGCGGCTAATGAAGTAATTTTGTGCTGATGTTCGCGGTAACCATGAAGAATTGTATAGGTAGCTTTATTACAAAATGTATGAGCAACATGACTGATGATAAATCTATGCAAACCCTTTTTTTATATTCATGCCACTTTGTATTGTAGACGTATTGATTTTCATGTTCCAGTTCCGTAAAATGTTTAACTCCCGTTTTAGTCGGCCGTGTCACATAAAATGGTGCGACTATTTGGATAATCTTTAGAGATAATATATTACAAACACGCGGCGTTTTGAATCCATAATATTTCGTTTAACTGTAATTGACAATGACAGGCTATTAATGTAGTTCGCAAAAAGCTTTATATTAAGTAATGTCGGGAAATAAATAGAATGAGAAAGTTTCTTTTCCATGACTAAAGTGCATTACCATTTTTTACAGTTTTGTGTAGGTTTTGTTACACACATGCGTTTTGTACTAAAATCATGCTTCATACTTTACTGAAGTACCATAAATAATACAGAATGTTTCTGCTAACAGAGCGCTCACAAACTTTGCCATCCCACACTGTTCCCTGTGTTACTAGGTAGCCGAGTCACCCCTACCTCTTCCTTGTGCACTACATTGGAATTTGTAGAAACACTACTACATTCCCGGTCCTGAATTTATCCTCGTTTTGCATTAGCAAGAAAATGAATAAAGCCGAATTTGTGGAAAAGCAATACAGAAGATGGAACAAATAATTAGTTACATTAAAACTATACGTTACCCAATTTTTCTATTTAAAATAATTAAAGCAAGTCAGAATATATTTATTAACAATCTTTATACCAACTTAGTATACAATTGGTTAATTTTACCATTTTACAGTCAGGTTCATGTTAAAATGTCCAATGACGTATTTACACTTGGATAGAGCTGGCAAATGTTAATCCTCCTTAATTGGTTGCAGTTGTGCAGGTTTAGAGCATGCAACTTAGTCTATTATTGGCTATTGATCCAGAAATCGTTTCATTTAATTTAGATTGCTTTGAACTCTTGACTCGTTATTGGGATTATATCGGAAGAATTACGTTCCATGGGTTAATGGCCCTTTTTACCTTTAGATCTGCTTGTTAATTTCCTTCAATGCCTTTGTGGGATGATGCCCTGATACTAACTATTTTTCTTTATTCGAAGTGTAACGAAGAGATTTTTTGTTGAACATCTTGTACCGTTTTGTATGTGTAAGTCATTTGGTTCGGGCAATTAGGCTAAGCATTTACGTAATTATAGATGCTTTTGTAATATTCCTTTTTTCTATGACGAATAAAACTTGTATGATAAAAGCTTCACTTTATAGTATGGAAAAAGTATTTGGCAGTCTTGAGGAGCAAACTTTTGGTTTTTGCAGATAATGGAGCAACACTTTCCATCGATAATGGAACCATTAGTGAACAGTTTTGCTTGGGTTTAATATTGTTATTTTTCTTCAGTTGAGCTTATTTTCACAGGAATTTGGTAGCTGACTTGTTATGGCTTCTTTGTTGTGTGAGATTTTCAATCCAGGTCGATGTTGAATTAATGCTTGTTGTGGAAACTAATTCACACATAGTTTGTTACCTCAGGGAAATATCTGCGTACTAGAGTCGACATCAATTTGTTGTTATAGATGCAGTAGCCCAATTAACGATACAAATATAAGGGACGCAGTCTCAAAAACTATGGACAATTATTTAATATTTATAATAATAATTTCTCTACTTTGCATGGATATCACGAATATAATTATATGTATATTGTTCTTGAAAATAGATACTAGCTGACGCCATGTAACTATAACCTAGAATGGAATTCAGTTGGGTTCACAGCCCCGATAGAGTTTACAGATATAAACAGATGTTTCGTGAATTTCGCCAATTAGTTTTAATTGATATGCGTGACATGTTGTCAGCGCGTGTTTGTTGTACTGCATCAGCACTGCCGAGTAGGGAATGAACCCGAGTCGATCGATGTGCCATATAGTGTCAGCGGAGAGGTATCGTCATAATTCATACGGAAAACAGGAAGAGAGTGAGAGGGAGAGTCGCGTTTGCGAGGGCTGGATGAACAACCATGATCTTTGAATATCGACACGTCGAATGAGCCATAGCGGGAGCTTCGTTAGGAATTTCGTGGTGAACGGGTATCTCCCTCGTTTCGATATACCAAGCTCTACCGAAGCTCTCACCAATGCATAGATGTACAGGTCGATGGTATATATAACGCGCACGGCTCTCACACCCCAAGCAATTTGGTATGCGTACTCGGTAACCCGGACGTGCAGATAGAGGTGTAAAATATAGTGAGTCGGGGCGCACCGAGAGGTAACCGTGCCCTGGCAAAGTGGGGTCGGTGACTGAGATAGGATCGAACAGGAAGTCTTCTGCCTGAAGTGCGATTAGTCCTATCCAACCCCGTCCTGTATCTTCCCTTTTCGCCTATATATACATCACATTTACAACCTCCTCCAGTCATGACGTAGTATCATGACAAAATATTCAGGATCAAAATAATCTCGACTAACAGAAAATTAGTTGATACGCAATATTTAACAAATAGATGACTGGACTCTCTAGTGAAACAAGTGTAAAGTGTGAGAAATCTACCGAATAAGTGTTCAAAAAAGGATGGAAAGTAAAACTTTGCACATAGTTTCCTCATTATTTAAAATTTGTTATAAAACTATCTCTACGACGAAGTATGTCGACCAATTTTTGCTTCCTCATACAGGAAGCTTGGTAAGAAAAATGAAAAATTCTCTAAAGTATGAACTCTTTGTTGGATGCTCATCAAATTCAGTATCAAACAAGAACATATTCTATCCAAGTTTTATGAAAAAATTTAGATAAGTTGCTTGGACCGTTTTCAAGTTATAGCATTTTCAAAAAAAATTACGAAAATTTCGAAACTCCATAAAATTATTTATCGAGTTTTTGTTCTTATTGAGATCGAGAGAAGTTTTTAGCGAGAATTTTACGTTACACCAAATCTGGGGAAAAACGAGAAGTAGTGAAGTTTATTAATGGAAATTTTTCGAAAAAGTTATCGTTAACGAACATTTAGATTTTGCAGTTTTTTGGCCGCTCTATCGGTATTATTTGTTCGAATGAATTAATTTTGTGATTTTCTGAAATTGGCTGTGTCTCTCCTTCTGCTATTATTCGACCGCCCGCGCCGCTCTCTACTATTTCTTGTGGCTGAGCGACGCAGAGCCATCCTCAATTCTTCTCTTGATCTCAAATAAATTTGTCATGTGGAAATTCCGTTCTCGGAACGGACGACGCTGACGCTCTGAGGATCGAAAAGAGTTGAAATTAGTGATCGTCTGAGTTATCACGATAATTGGAGTTGGTGGCGGAATTCGGTCACAGTATGTATATACGTATGTGCAGGGCTTTGAAATTTCAATCACCTGTACCTCAAGAACCGTTAGACCAATTTGGCTAAAATTTCGTACACAAGCAGACATTTGGATCTTATACCTTTGTGAATTTTTCGAAAAAAGGGCGTGGTCGCTCTAACTTTCGTAAAATCTTGCCTATTATGCCAAACAGTTCTTTATGAGTGCAGATACGAACGAGATTGTTTGGTATTGAATTTGGACGAAATCGGTATAGAGGTTCAAATTTGATCAGGTTTTAAGTTTTTCGAAAAATTGACGTTATTGCACTAATTTTCGCAAAACTTGAGCGTGCAAGCACAAATACTATATACAAACGAAATACTGTTCAGTGAAATTTAGTACAAAGTTTCATTTCAATTGATGCAGTAATTCAGATTTAAGCGGATTTTCAATTCTACGCAATTTGCCACTGTTTCAATTTTCGAAAATCTTGAGACAGTAAAATAAAAATTCATGTACACACCCAACAATTAAAAAAAAATTATATAGAGCATATTAGCTATAATCAATAGAGTGATTCTAACATTTGGACATATTAATTTGTAGATATAGACTTCCCCTTTGGGAATATAAAATGCAAATAATTAAGAGGGCCAGTTAGTAATAAAAATGATTTTCAGAGATTTATATTTTTTAATCTAGTCATCCAATAAATATGAAATAAATGTACTATTCCAGGATTAGAATAAACTCACCTTCTCTCAGTATTAAAATCAGTTTTGTTGGGTGATACTATTGTGAATCCATTTTAGGCTTTATCGTTTGTAACAACATTGTACACCAGCTAAGCGGGTGTTTTTTTTTTAAAGGTCGAGTCATCCAATAAATTTCATATTTATTGGATGACTCGAGTAAAAAATATAAATCTCTGAAAATCTCTTTTTTTACTGACATGCCTCCCTTAAAGGCCTGTGAATCAAGAAGAGTTCGTACTCTGTTCCGTGATAAGAGGGCTGAAAGTGAGTGCTTTCCTCCCTACGGAGTAAAGTGCTTACTTTCGCCCCTCTCACCGGGGAGCAAAATACGAACTTTACGTGCAGGTGTGTGAAAAAAGATCTTTATATATATTGTAATTTTCATATAAATGTATAATGCGATATATTGCTTTGAACAATTTTTTTTAATGTTCGAAATTTTATAAGAATAAAATATTGAGATTCTATAGATGAAACATTGCTTTTAAAATACAGACCTTTGACTAAAAAACCAACATACATACATAAACATATTATATGAATGTTTGATATTCAGTTATAAAACCTTTATTTCGAAAAATTATGGTCGCAACAAATAAAGCAGCAAAATAGAACCCGGAAAATTGATTCCTTTTTTTAGTCCGTCATCTTCGTCTTTGAGGAAGCCATAATTGATCAACGGATGTCTTCATACTGGAGCTATCGTCATCAACCGTAGCGGATGACAAATTAAAGGAATGAGCAAGCAAATTGCAGGATGTTCTACTTTGCAGCTTTTATTCTTTTTTTTTACACTTCAGGTAAAGAATCAAAAGAAGTTGTTATTTTAGTTTGAATTTCAATATCAAAACAACATTTTATATAGCAGTCCTACAACAAGTATCACTGCTGTCCGCTGCCTGTTTTAAACATTATTGTACTTTCAGACAACACAGACAGACAGGCAGACAGATACACACAAATTATCGAATATGTTTTTTAGAATCTAGAAGATTCAAAATATCATTAAGACTTGTACTTACTATGAATATCTTAATTTGCAACGAATGTCGATGCTATGCTATGCTTAAACTTCGTGCCTTAGATTTTTTTTCAACTATAACCTTTCCTATTTTAAAATTCAAAGTGATTGAGGGAAATGAATTTTATCTGTAGAAATAATGAACTACCGATGAATGAATACGCTTAATTGTCATTTGATTTGTAGAATTAAGCATACATGAAAAATTAGTCTATCAACATTAAATAAATTATCTTCCACATAAAAATTAATGTCGCGGAGGTTCAATAGGGGTTTATTATCAAGTTTTTACTTATAATATAATTCTCCAGTTGAATAAAATAAATATTGGGATATTACAGTGTTGCACTGACACAGCTTGAGCGACACATATTACAGTATGGCACCCCAAACAAGAAATATTTATAAACCTCGTTTTTGTTAGTTTTTTCTTTTTTTTCTCATATATTTGAATTATTGCAGTGTTGATCCGGTCACTGGGATAGAATTGTTTCCAATTATAATCGTAATGATATTGTCGAACATCACAAGAACGTTATTCTGCGATAATGTAAATTAATTAACAATTTGAATAGCATTATTTACTGCGTAGATAATGAATCAACGTGGCATCAAGAGTCGCGGTAGACACCTTACGCCAAGTATAAAAAGAAAATTAGTTTAAATGATTACTTACTTGTGGATATTTACGGATACCGGATATTTTGTCGTGTGATCTTTTATTACAAACCCCAATGCATTGGCTATTATATACCGTTCAATACCAAAATATTGGACACAATTATGGATCGACAACGCGAGTGACGACGTTTTATGTACTGCGCAGTTTTTTCCAATACTTTCGCATGCTGTCACTCACCCCTTCGCCGTATAATCCGTTTAAATATCGATCTGGTTACGAACACGACGATAGGGAATTCTCTCGACAATACGTATATATATACATAAAAAAGCTTCACCCAGGCGTGCTATAAACTCTCCTTCTCCCGTTCTCCCTCCTCTTCATAAAATATATGTCCGTGTAAAATCTATTTGAATAGTCGAGTCACGTGCGTGCATGGAGCATCGAATAGCGAAGCGTATCGTATGTATGTACACTCTTTCTCGTTTTCCTCGTCGCAGCCTACATAACTACTTCGCGCGTGTTCCACCACGTTATAGGTTTACCTCTCTCTCCCTCTCTCTCCGTCTCTCTCGCCCTCTCTCTCCCTCTCTCTCCCTCTCCATCCCCCCTCTTCTCTTTCAATAATAATTTTTATATTTAGATATGCTATTTTCTGTCTGTATGAACGTTTTACCGTAGGTTTGACAACAGCCAAATGTGGGAAAACTGATAGCGTAGGAAACCAAAAAATACTTTTCGCTAATTCTTATATATGGGGCAAAATACGTAAAGTCGGCCACCCCAATTTTTCATATGAACAAAACGTCCTCACATTTCTTCAGGATGTTGGTCTAGTTGAAGAAAAAACGTAGGAATTGTTTCAGATTTTTTATTGCATATTCCAGTCATTGAAAACCGCTGAAAATAATCATTGTTTATTTTTTAACGCCAGTATTACGGCTCGCAAAAAAAAAATCATAACAACTAACATCAAATCATCACAACTAACATCAAATTTTGAATTATCAGCGTACTTTCCAACAACATTTTTTGTAAAATTCTCCGATTTCATTTAATGCTATTTTTCAATTAAATAAAGTTGCCACTTTTTTCCCCTCCCAAACGGCATTTCCAATTTAGTTGAAATTTTACATTTTGTTCGTTGAAATGCCTAGAATCTTAGAAAAAATTGGCGAGATGCGCGGCATTTTCGCTCCAGAGTTACAGCTCTTCGAATAATCAAACATCGTGGTAATCTAATACAAAAAACAAGAATTACATAATTTAAAAAATGTAATGCGGGCTTTAGAATATTTTCCATAGATATTCTCAGCCCTCCTGATTGCAGGGAGCATTAAATTACCACGATGTTCCATCGTTCGAGGAGCTGTAACTCTACGGCGAAATTGCCGCCCACCTCGCCAATTTTTTCTAAGATTCTAGATATTTCAAAGAACAAAATGTGAAAATTGCAGCTAAATCGGAAATGCCGGTTCGGAGGAAAAAAGTGGCAACTTTATTTAATTGAAAAATAGCATCAAATAAAATCAGAGAATTAAAAAAAATGTTGTTGAAAAGTACGCTGAAAATACAAAATTTGATGTTGTTATGATTTTTTTGCGTAAGCCGTAGTATTGGCGTTAAAAAATAAACAATGATTATTTCTAGAAATTTTGAATAGCTGGAATATGCAATAAAAAATCTGAAAATATTCCGACGTTTTTTCTTCAACCAGACCAACATCCTGAATAAATTTGAGGACGTTTTGTTGACATGAAAAATTGGGGTGGCCGACTTGACGTGTTTTGCCTCATATTCTTATCCTTCGCTGTTGAGAGGAGGCAATAAGTTCCAAAACTTCCATCCTTGTGAAGCAATTTCCACAAAAATGGCATACACGTTCTAGGTTGATTTCACTTAGAATTTCTGGAAATTTTAATTTGTTCTATGAATTATTTTTTCAGATATCAAAGAGTAAAGTAAAAAAATTGCATAAATAAAAATAAATATCCGTGCGCAGCGGTTCTCGTTTTACAAACTCGTTTCTTTTTCAGGATTTATTTTAACCCCTTTCCAGATATCACAGAATATGACAGAAATGACATGAGACAGTGCAAATTCGCACTATTACAGAAACTGGCGAAATAGTATAAACTCACGAGCGATTTTGTCCTGCGCTCTATGTTTATGAAAGTATGACAGTCTGTGAGTGTCTGGAATATTGTGTGATTGTATGCAGAATTGTGTGAGTGCTGTGAGTATCTAGAGTATTGTGTGAGTGCTGTGAGTACCTAAAGTATTGTATGCGTGTTTGTGAGTATCTGGAGTATTGTGCGAGTGTCTGCGCCAGTCTGCAACTGTCTGTGAGTATCTGTGAGTGTCTGTGAGTGTCTGTGAGTGTCTGTGAGTGTCTGTGAGTGTCTGTGTGTGTCTGTGAGTGTCTGTGTGTGTCTGTGAGTGTCTGTGAGTGTCTGTGAGTGTCTGTGAGTGTCTGTGAGTGTCTGTGAGTGTCTGTGAGTGTCTGTGGGTGTCTGTTAGTGTCTGTGAGTGTCTGTGAGTGTCTGTGAGTGTCTGTGAGCGTCTGTGAGTATCTGTGCGTGTCTGTGAGAATCTGTGAGCGTCTGGAGTACTGTCTGGAGTACTGTCTGGAGTACTGTCTGGAGTACTGTCAGTTTCTTCAGTATTGTGTAAGTGCCGTGAGTGTCTAGAGTATTGTGTGAGTGTCTGTGAGTATCTGGAGTATTGTGCGAGTGTCTGGGACAGTCTGTGAGTATCAGTGAGTGTCTGTGCCAGTGTCTGTAAGTATCTCTGTGCGTGTCCAAGAAAACACGCCGCTCTTTATTATAAAAAATATGAATGGAATTATAACAAGGTTCACTCAAGTTTACAGCAAACAGAGGACGCTGTTTATGTATTAGCCAAACTAGAATTTGTTCAGGATATTCACGGGCACTGACGTTAAGTCAAGCATATACCGGAAAATCTGAAAGTCCCTGAGGCTATGCTTGCTCCGCGTTGGTGGTAAACTCAAACAATTCGTCAGGAAGGTAGCTTGCGTACTACCGAAAAACGAAGGACAGACAAGACGTTTACGTTTTAATTCGTGAGAGAAAATATATATATAATAGCAACGCGATATACCCTATACGTAAAATGCAGCCTGGCCATTTTGTGGAGGTCCGGAAAGTTGTACAGTTCAGTGTGTAGCGCAGGAACGACGCGAGAGACAGAAATGAGAGCGAGATATACTCCCTTTATTTTCATTTGCCATCCTCATTACTGGGGCTCTTCCAGCTATCCTTCGCGGCAGCTAGCTCTCCATCCTCCGTTATCGCGCTAGCAGCGGTACGGAGACCGAGCCTCGTAATGCGGTGTACATTATCGTAGACATACCAACCAAGCACTACTCGATGTCATCATTGTTTCTCGACAAGTAGGTATCACGTAGTGAGAAAAAAATATGCTTTACAGTGGTATTATTGCTATTGACGTTTGGTCGATAGATATCAACAACAAACATTGAACGTAGACACGATGTTGAATGAATATTTTAATTTTCCCAAGACTGAAGAGGACAATTTTTATACGATTGATTGTCATATTAATTTATCGACTTGGTATTTGAGTCTTTATGGCTGTGCTTTGCTCGAAGCATCTGTTTTTTTCTACTTCAATTTAATAATATGACCCATTTGATGGTTGATCCCCTACTAGTGGTTATATTATTGCAGACAAGCCAGAATTAACGCGATGTCTTCAGCGTCAACCTTAACCTAAACCACAATGTTTAATTATTGATTCGTTGTGTTAACAATACATACCTCCAACAACTTGAGATATCTCTGAAAATATAGACTATCTATCTACTGAATATAGTGTAGAGTGGTGCATTCGCATTTATAATGCTCAGGGCATTAAGAGGGCCGAGTCACCCAAAATAACAAAAAAAAAATGTTTACTTTTAATTTGGAATCTATATATAATGTACTACTTAAACCCCAAATTATATGTTGAAATATGAAAAAATAAAAAAGTTACAAGCATTTGAACAGTTTTCCAAATGTAAAATAGCATATTTTGACACTATAATGTGCTTGTGATTTTTTTTTCGAGGGGGTATAAATAAACCAGCAGGTTATTGTGGCTCGGGCGCTTCGCACCCTCGCGGTTTTTAGCAAATCGTCCGTAACCGCTCCACGCCCTGATATTCCCGAATCTACCGGTGAAACCCCACGCCCCTAATTTTCATAAGCCCCCCTATAAGAACACATTCGGCCCTGATTTTTTATAAATCCTCCTATAAAACTCCTCCTTCCCCAAGCCCTGATTTTTCTAAATCCGTCTATGAGACCACGTCTGACCCTAATTTTTGTAGATCCCCTAATGGGCTTCTCCAGCCCTAATTTTTGTAAGTCCCGTTATTATATAGACCCTTCAAGCCCTCATTTTTATGTCTTCCTATAAGGTACCAGGATTTTTCTAAGTCCCCCTAATGGGCTCCTCTTCTGCCAAGCCAAAATTCCTCTAATTCTCGCTATTAGACCCCCCCCCCAGACCCGACATTTTTCACAGTCCCATTATTAGACCCCTAGGCGTGTGAGTGAGTGTGTAAATGTTTGTATATGTCTGTGAGTGTTCGTGAATGTTTGTACATGTCTGTGAGTGTCTATGAATGTCAGTAAGAGTGTCTGTGAGTGTTTGTGAGTGACCAGAAGCACACCGCCCTTTATTATATTGTAGATAAGTTGGAGGAAAACCCACTCTTAGCCAATGTCATTAATTCAATGCAATTTAGAATAAAAAACAGAATAAATCTAAATTCGATCTGAAGCGCACGCAAGTTTTACAATTTACAATAAACATTTCATATAAGGTATTACATAATTTTTAAACTCACGTTGATATAGAACTTATGATATTTGATTTCAGCAATAGGTCGTTTTTCGATTAGAGAAAATTCCAATTTTATTCTTGGTCTAGTAGAGTCAGAAACGGTGTGGTATTAAGCGTGCAATTTTCGTGGGGTCATGTAAGCCGCATTACTTAGCAAGGGTATGAGCATCGCACCGAGCATACGAATTGGGTAGTGGTTTCAGTGAATGCGGCTTGTCCGCGTACCGCCGCGCGTTATCTAAATTCAGGTCTCATAGTTTCGGAGTGAATTTTACAGATCCCAACAGAGTTTCTCTACACCTCCGAGTTCTTGAGCACCACGGAGTCGTGATTTGGATTTCTTTTGTAAATTATTATTCTCAGAAAGGGTGTTGAAAAAAAAAACAAGTTGTCACTTCTGCATTCAAGTATAAATTTTAAGTATACGAATAAATCCATGCAATTTTTCAGAGATAAACCGAATCGTTATGGTGGTCGCGATTCGAAAAAGCGATTTGGCACACATATGTCGTGACTATACGATCACGCTACACGCTTGTTGGTGGTTGATGGTAGTCGAAGCTCGTGTTTCGCGACTCGAAATCCAAGGTGCTGACTGCACTTTGCTGCAGCCTGCGGAAAAGAGAGCTTTAACATCGGAGTCATAGCACACACACGAGTGGAACATGTGGACGAAAGAGAGACGTGTTTGGCTCGAAGGGGCGGCACGAGCTGACCGTTCAATTCGCCCGGTCTGCCGTTGCACGTGACTAACACTCCAATTATGTATTTAGTCTTAATTAGAAGGGCGTTACGGTGTCGTGACTCTCCTTCTGCGACGTTCTCTTGTTCTCAGCAATAAAATGTCGACAGAGAGAGAGAGAGAGAGAGAGAGATTCAACCGTGTGAGAACATCGGCTTCAGCAGTATTATTGCTCTTATTGCTAGAGGAGCACGAACACCTCGTCGATTCAGCTTGACGTGTCCTTGCTTCACTATTATCCCTATAAATAATATTAAAGCTTTCCTGGAGCTTTTCCTTTACTTTTTTTCTATGCTTATAACTTTTCACTCTTGCAGTTTTTTTCATTAGCATAATGAGAAAAAATTGTTTGCGAATTGCATTACGGGTTACTGCGGTCGCGACAACGGTTTAAAAAACATTCAATTTTCATGGTAATTTCTGCTTCCAAACGTGCCACTATACGTCGCCACGAAACTTATGCAATTACTTTGGCTTAACGTTTTCCCCAACTTTTCGTTGGCCAAGCATAAGAGTGGGAGAGAGAGAGAGAGGGAGATAGAAAGAGGACTAAAACAGAGGGGGAGAGGAAATCGTTGCTTGGGCCGTGGTCGACGCGCAAATAACCAAGGCCAAAGTCTGCACAGCAGCGAGAGTATCACCGAAAAGCCAGGTAAGAGTTTATCCTTAAGTAAAGTTCTCCGTCTGAACCTCTTGGCCAATTACACTCTTTTGCTACTAATAGTAATATAGTGACGTGGCCTGTTACTTCTGACTCTACAACGTCATCCATTTTTCTTTGTTTACGTTCATTCCAGTTTTTCCATCACATAGATAACGAACGGATATTTACTGTATCGGTAATTTCACGGAGGGGAATCTGAATGTTGTTGCAGCAAATGTTCTTTTGCTAATCGCCTACCTGCTGTTGTAGCAAATCGGCAAGCATGCTAATGAAGCAAATATGATTTACTAATATCAAAAAGATACTTTCTACGGAAACAAAGAGAAAAATTAGCTGTTGATTCTTAAAATATTTGCTATAACATCAAATCCAAATTTTTTGTGCATAACCTAAAATATATACAAAGGAATAGCTTGACCGCCAAGTTCAGCCAGGATTATTCCGGTGGTCACACATCTAAAAACTGACGGCCAGAATTAGCTGTTAGGCAGTTAGGTTGCTCGTAGGTTCAAATCTCAGTATTGGCAGAAAATGTACTTTCCCGGAAATCATTGTTCCACCAACTGCCATTGCTGAATGACAAAATATGTCTATCAAAGTAATTCCTCCAGTTGAAAACTTTTTTCTGTTTGTTTTTTAGTGTTATCAATATTTTTATTCGTGATTTTCGATTTTGCTTTGTATCATGTGCAACACCATAACGCAGACATAGCAATCCGCGTAAAAACGATGCGTTCAGCTTAGAATCTAGGTAGTTCCGGGTGGAGTCTGGGTAGTCCAGGGTGGAAAATGGGATTTGATCCGGTCCCATTGTCCATCTTGGACTCCATCCTGGACTACCCGGACTTCATCCTGGATTGCCCAGGTTCCATAATGGATTCCGCCCTGGATTCCATTCTGGACAACTCGTCTTTTCTGCGCGGGAAATATTACGAGTTCTTCTAACAAACAAAACACCGACTGTAGTAAACGACTTGCTAGAGTGGCATACTGTTTTGCTAGTGAAGCAAATGTTTGAATGCTGCGACAGCGAGACAATTAATGCTGCTACGACAAATGCCATTTACTTCATTAACAAATCAAATGGCAGCAAACCATATTTGTTACGCCATCAAAAAGTTCCGCTAACACTATGTTAGTAAACAAAATTTGTTCCCGTACCGTAAGCTATTTTGTATTAAGACGGTTTTTTCTCTTCGTGTTGGCTTAGCATTTTCCCAGAATATTCGTTGGCCAGGCAAGAGAGGAAGAGAGAAAACGGAGTACAAATCGAGAGGAAGAGATTGCCGTGGGTCAATGGCCGTCGGCCAAATAACCAAGGCCACAGTGTGAAAAATATTCTCGGTACCAACGAAAAGTCAGGTAAGCGTTTATTCCTGAGTAGAATGCTCTATCCGAAACTCTTAGCCTATTACACTCATTTGCCTGCAATAGTAATTTAGTAATACGACCTGCTTCTTTTTCCCTGTTAAACGTAATCTCCGTTTCATTCATTATCTTTACACCTGTTTTTTATTCCATCAAGTTCGTAGAGCTCGAACGGTCATTTAATACATTGGTATCTTGGCTCACAACGTCTTCTTCAACTTTCCAATGGCTAAATAGGATAGGAGATGAAGAAAGAGAGAGGAAGAGAAAATCTTTGTTAGGATTATGGCCGTCCCGCCAATAACCAAGGCCACAGTGTGCAAAGAAGCCTCACTAGCAAGGAAAAGCCAGGTAAGAGTTTTTTTTCCTGAGTAGAGTGCTCGATCTGAACCTCTTGGCCTATTACTCTCCTTTGCCTCTAATAGTAATATAGTGATGCGACCTGCTACTTCTTCCTGTTGAACTTTACCTCTGTTACTTTCTTTATCTTCAATCGGGTTTTTCCATCAAGTTCACAGAGCTCGAACGAGCATTTAATATATCGATCCTGCGGGTGGAAAGTTCAACAGTACGATATGACCATTAAAGCCTTATTCCTGTCTGGTACCAGAGAGGGAATCGAGAAAGCCACCTACGGTTAGATAGCCATTCAATAGTGCCTTCATTTATTTTCAAGCCCTCAAGTCAGCCTTTACTTCTCTGCTTCGACACTCTAATCGACTACCTCACCTACCCTATACCCACGCAAGCTAGTATTCCCTGCAGGAAATCGTATTCATGCCACTTCCTCTCCTACTCGCACTCGCTTCCAGCACACCTCGGATCTTTTTTTTTTCTCTTTCCATTCAACAAATCGAAAAATCACTGCTGCTCCCGCACTGACGGCTATGCGTCAACTTGTCTACGACTAAAGCTCTCCTACGGCAAATCTCTTGCTAAAAGAATTATAAGCCATCGATCTATTTCCCTGATCGTTGCTGACTGCCGCGGAGTGAAAACTCCACATTTCTTCGAATTGATTCTGACTGACTGTTACTGGAAACTAGGGTTGGTTGATCTAGCGGATTAATAACATTTCATATTTGTTACAAATATCAACAAGTAATAGAAACATTATTTTCTAAATAAATAAAAAATTATGCGAAGTAGAACTTTCTAAATTGCTTCATCATTAAATTACATTTTTCACAAAGCCACCTCTATGAGGAAGTTTATTTATTAATTTTGACTGCGTTCGTCATTGAAAGTTTATGTATTAATTATCAATCTGCGTGAATCTATATTTACGTTTATGAATTGCAAATTTAAATGTAGGCTTTGTAGTCATATAAAATATGATAAAATATGGTAAACTTATAGACGAAATATTTTTAAAGCGAATTTGTTGATTTACGATTGGTAAGAGAAATTGACAAATGCAATTAAGAATACTTAAGCCAATCAAATTGTGAAGATTGATACTTTGATCGAGTGGCCACAGTTCTTGCTAATAAACCAGAATTCGCATCCTCTGGGGGCGTAGATGTACTAAAAATAAAAATATTTACACCGGATGAATCTCATAGTCTATATTTGTCAAAAAGGAAAACTCACGTGTAAATAAACGAAATTAATAAATTTGTCAAAATCGAACGTGAACACAAACAGTAGCTCGCACGAAGTGTCGAGCATCTGGAGTCGAGAGTTCACCTAAAACTCGTGAAATCCATAATGAAGGTAGCCTCGCATTGTCGTGGTACCGCGCTTCGACTCCGTAGCTTTGTCAGGCTCTAACGAACGATCGACGGATCCAGATCATTGTTCTATAATGCGCTTCAAGTTTTCGCGAATTTACTACTCGCAATTACTACTTATTATACGACGAAATTTTCAAATACGACGCAAATCTTCCTACTACTATACTTGTTTTCTGGTTTCCTATCGACAATTAGTCGATATAAACCAATAAACAGCATTAGAAGCAATGTGCAAGGTTCTACTTTGCATCTTTTTATTTTTAATTAACTATACGTTATGTTTATTGGTAAACAAAAAAACATTGAAGAAGAATACTTTGCGATACCAGTACACAAAAGCAGACTTTCGACGAAGATTGTGAAGCTGGCCGTATAAGCCATAAGCGAGACATTATTAACAACTGTAATACTCGAAAGTGCAATAAATTGGCCAATGGGTTAACAGCATAAATACACACTGATATACAATTACAAATATATGTAGGTGAGTGCGTATTTGGTATCGAAATTTCCAAGCATCTATAACAGGAGTTGCATCTTGCATTATCCCTCCTCAGTAGATTCGTGAGCTCTGCAATAGGCGAGCGCACTATTTGGTGGCGTGCTATATATAGCAATGTTGAGGGTGGTTGGAGCGCGTGGGCTCAGTAACCTCCACCACCATCACCGGACGACCAACACATATTCGTGTATTTCCTCGCAATCTAGAACCGCATTACATAAATTCACACACGAGAGCGGAACACGTAGTCGCGAGATAGCAGTAACAGTTGCAGAGGCATTTGAGATACAGCTGCGGACTATACGGTTCTAATTCCGATGACGTATGTGCTTGCCTAACCTAGTTTTCTGTTTGCCAGTTCCTGGGTAATGAGTTGTCTGGGTACTAACACACCAGCGCCAAAACCCTCCTTCGCCCTCGTCCCGCCACCGCAACCCTCGGGTTTCGCTCACATTTTCCCGCTTCGGACGCCTATACGCTTTTACTACTAATAGTACATAGTGTATCTCTACCCTCCCCCTAACTCGTTGGCTTCAATAATGTGTGTACGCTGACGACACCTGCTAGCTTAAAAACATTATTAACATGAAGAACACATCCTATCCCGATTTTAGTTGTATCAAATATAGATTTACATGCTTGTGTGTGATAAAATAAGAGTCAACTATTTTCTATCCAATAAACACAACGGCCGCTTTTCCCGTATTCTCGCATGGCGACATTTTTATAAATTCGTAATGTCGGTAAAAAGCATTTCATTTAGAGTGCGAATGACAATTTTAATTAATTTAGTTTGCTTGCATATACAATTTGGGTTACCGAATTCGGATGCATAGGTGATTATCAAAAAATTGTCGAAGTTATCTCGTGAAATAATATTATTGTGATTACAAGGTTATAGGTTCTTGTTTTTATTTCCAGGAATAAACGGTATGTAAAATGCTCAAAGAAAGTTTCATATGGTGGATTGTATAGTCGTAAGTTGTAAATTAAGTCGAATATATAAATAAATAAATAAATAAATAAATAAATAATTTTGAAACCACACTGTCGATTCTGGTTACATGCAATACCAACCAACCTCGATCCTAACTAGAGTTTCTGTTCACATTTTATTGTTAGTTCGACAGCTTGACATTTGCTTAAGTAAGCGTGTTTACTTTGTTTTACTTTGTTTTTGAAAAAAATTAAACCCATATAAAAGTTTTGTAACATTATACATTTTTATGAATATCAGCAAAGTATTCGGGTAGTGATTTCTCCACATATGTGTTAAATTGGAGCTCGATACATGAGATCAGGTTTCATCTCGATAGATCAAATTGGTTTTGCAAGGAAAATTCCTATTGTAGGAGGATTGTTCATTCTGAATATAAGGATTTTTATTTGATGCACCTTCGCAGAAAATGCTGTCCAATATTGAAGTAAATTTTTCCTTGTGGAGTAATTTTTTTTAGTCAATTTCCTTGTAACTTCTGTGAAAAAATCTTTGAATGAGAATTGCTAAACTCGTAACAGACAGAATCTTCCTATAAAGAGGATTGTCCTTGAAAGACCAATTTGATCTATCAGCAACTTGAACTCTATGACAAGTGTAAAATATACAAAATATTTACATGAATTTATTTAATTATAAAAATATTGGACTTTCCAAAAATGTTACATTCATTGCTCTTGCACAGTAGTAGTTTTGTTCAACGTTAAAGTTCTTATATGTTAAATTTCATGAATTGTAGGTGACTCGGTCCCCTGAAGTTACAACTCACGTCTATAAATTCGATCTATAGAATGTATTATTTTGCAGAATTAATAATTTCATATTTTGTTTTCTGTCTATTAAACCACCTTAATTTGCTATTTTAATTATTTAATTCACAATACATTATGTTTCTTGGTTAACGAAAAGTATTAAAGAATATAGTACTTTGTGAAACTAGTACGCAAAAGAAGACTTTCGTCGAAGATTACGCTACAAATTAAGGTGATTTAATAGACCGAAAACAAGATATGAAAAAAATTTGATATTCCATTTTGATTATCATAACACCGTGAATTGAAACTAAATCTGACCGAATTCGCCAACTGTTAAATTTGGTTTATCTCCAACAGTGTTTAATTAAACTTTTAAAGAATCAGTTATTATTCTCCATGCTACAATAAACACGTAAGTTGATTAGTAGTCGTGTACCCGTGTTATGAAGCAGAGCAATGTCTGAAGATTTATTATGTAGCTAGTACGTCGAAAAGAGTACACGCGAGCACAGAGGGAAGTTTTGAGTGTTAGCGCGACGAAGAAGAGGCTCGAGCTGACAGGGTTGAGCCGACGACAGCTTTTGTGCCGGCCGCGCGACAGCGACGAGTGGACTTGCGTTTATCTTTAATTGGACGCCGAACTCTCGAGTCTAAGGAAAGTTGCCACCCGGCATAGAGCGAAGAGGAGAAAGAGTGTCCCAGGGATTGTCTACTGGTGCTGAAGGAAACGCGAGCACAGCACGCTCGAGAGAAGTGTATCATCCGAGGCGTGCTGTTGCTGCTTAGCGTGGGACATTTCCACGAATGGCCCCATCCCCACAAAGTCTATTTCGTTTTTCCACCCTTAAGATGTGAGGCGACCCAAGTGCGCGCGCGACTACTTCCACTCTTATTTCATCGTTCTCGAGCGGCACGGACTTCTTTTGCCGCACTAACCTCGTAGCGAAAGCTACGAGTAGTAACAGCACCACAGTAGTCTTGTATACTGAAAGTAGAAATAGCATTGCTCTGCGACCTACCCGCTAGTGGAACTGCTTTCAGTGGAAACCGACAGTAGTAACCGTAGCAGCTGTAATAGTCGTGCAGATATAACACGTTCAAACAAATACTGTTCCGAATTTTTTAGCGCCTTCGTAATGTACAGAAGCAGAAAATAGTTATGTTCATTTTATATTTAAGCGGAGGCTGTAATGATTTTTTAAATCACCACGCTTGTCATCCAATTTCCACCAAGTTTGGATTCTCCTTCTAGGTTGTTTTCACCTAAAATTTTTGTAAATTTTAATTTTTTCTGTGAATTATTTTCTGATATATATGAGTATAAAGCAAAAAAATTGCATAGCTTTTAAAAGTTCGCTGCGTAACGGATTTTGTTGTACAGGCATGAAGAACTACTGTGAAAAACTATTTAGTAAAATATAGTAAATTTGACGGAAGTTAGAGCGTTATTGCCCTTTTTTTTTTTTAATTTCAAACAGCTATAAAATCTAAATTTTCGAAGCCCTACACACACACACACACACACACACACACACACAGACACATACGGGCTTTTTTTCTCGACCTCTTTTCTCGACGTTTTGGACCACTTTGAGTGTGTTGACATGAAAATCACGAAAAAAATGGTCGTTCAAATTTTTTTCATTTTTCTGTAAAAATGACGATAGACATTTTGGAAATGTGATAAGTTCATTTTATAAAATAGAAATAAAAATTAGGGTATATATTTTATAAAATGGAAAATATTTGTTTCATCTATAACTTACAATTCTTTAAAAAAAATGTATTATGTCTATTAATAATTAATAGTTCTTTTTTACTGCTTACAAAAGTAAAGCTTGCAAACTTTTTTTTTAAAGTGACAAAAAGATAGTCGTAAAAGTTTGTAGCCTTTTTTTTGTATATAGTATACAAAAATATTGCTTTGCTTTTGAGGTGAGGTATACATGTAAATAATACTACATACCACCAATTCTCGAAACTACAGTTGAAAAGAAAATAGCAGCACCAGCAATACAGCCTTGTACACTGAAAGTAGAAATAGAACTACCATGTATGTCATGCCAACCGTATAACTGTATGTAGTGTTAAGTAACAGTAGTAACAGTAGCAGTTGGAATAGTCATACAGCTATGTCAGATATCACACGTCCAAACAAATAAAGTAACTCATTTTTTTTAGCATCTTCGTGACGTGCTAACCACCAACTAGGTGTTGCAGCGTCGTTCCCCATGTATACGAATTCGCGAGGGTACACGTTACGTTATACGGTGCCTGTGGGTAAAATGTTCATACGGAGTGCTGAAAGAGAAAGAGAGAGAATGAGAGTTTTCGTTCGATTAAAAAGGAAAAAAGAACAAAAAAAAATAACTGCGGCCAAGCAAAAGAAGGAACGAGTAAAAAAAGTTTAACGGGGTGCCAAGGCAACGATAATAGGGTAAATGCTCGGCGAAGCCTATGTGGTTGGATACGGCAGGCTCCAAGCTCTGCGTCCCACGTGATCCCTTCGCACTCGCGTTAGCTGAGTGTATGTATTCGTGTATGTAAACGGATTCACGTTTATTCGGGAGGGTATTACAAAAGTATTGGTTAAGTACGCAACCCCGTACTACCTTTGTCCACTCGTACTAACGGTTAGTACGGTTACGGGAGTAAAAAAGAATTCTACTTTATTTTTTAATACTCGTATGCCTGCGGGCGTACCAGAGAATATAACAGTATAAGAGAGATGGAGGGAGTCTCGCTTTTGCTCGCTTGCTCACTTGCTCGCTCACGTGGTTAACCCGACGCTTGGCTCGCCCAGTCACCGTGGATAAAATAGAACCGTGACCGATAACGACTCTGAGGACACTCCCGCCCAACCTACTCCAACTCCCCCCCGAGCTATCGTATAATTGCCAGAAAACAGTATATATGTGGTTCAGAGAGATGCCGTGAAATGTCCAACGTTTAAATCCGAACCCCCTCAGATATATGTGAACACGGACCACGAGGGAAAACTTTAAAGAATATTATGAAAACGATTTAACGTAGATCTTTTTTGTATTTCATTTCTGGGTTTTTAAAATCATGTGTTGGTTTATAGTTCGCGGGAAAATGTCTACTTTGAAGTACAAATGGTGATGTACTTTCGTGATTGGCTTATTTCTGTTTCATTATAGAGAAAGCTTTGTTCTAATGAGTTTTTTTCCTCGAGATTTTCATGCCCAGAAAAGTTCAAAACAGCGAGGAAAGCAATGTCCGTGTCCGTGTCCGTGTCCGTGTCCGTGTCTCGCCACCTCTTTCAATTTTTTAAACATCGTGCCCAAAATTGGTTCACAACTTTATTATCATAAAACACTATCTCGAATTAAATTTGCTGTAAATCGGTCAAACGATTAAAAATGTGTGTATGTCTTTTTTCAGGCTACAACTTTTTTAATATTCTTCATTGTATCTTGCAGACATTTTCTACACATGACTGGTGTGGAGTTTGGCGAGAACCGATCGACGGGCTCCAAAATTATAACAATTATATATTTTTTTTTATTAACTGCATTTTCCACGTGAATTCATGATAATTGATTACCAAAGATGTATTTAGTCCAAGAAATAGCCGCTGCATCCTCTCTTAAAAAAGACATGACACATCGAAAGTTGGAATATTAAAAACTGAAGACGCCATTAGGGCCAATCACGAGCGTCTCTGCGACTCACGCCGTGTCTCACTTCAAGTCATACGTCTGTAATTCGGGCTTGCAGAGCGTTCGATCTATGGCGGCCAAATTGAATCGCTACAAGGTTACATATTTAAATAAATTTACAGTCTACAAAAAGTCTGCAAAAAAGAAAACAATATTGAGCGCATTGTGCATTTGTAAAGCACATAAGTACATAAGTGCATTGTAAAAGTACAAGTTCACATTTTCGAGAAATTAAGAATTTGTGTGCTCAACCAAGAGGAGTAAGCGCGAATGTAAGTTTCAATTTAAGTTTAAACTTCGGTTCGTACTTACGGCTGCATGTTAAAAATATTATAGTAGGATTTGCAGTATTCTGCGAAAAATGGTTTCGCATAGGATAAATAACTTGAAGATAGGGTACGTCGGAATACTCAAGGACGGAGAAAGTTGATGTACCTAGGAATGCAATTGTGTTTCAATGCAGTATACAGAAGTCGATATTTAATGATTCTTGGAACATAATCGTGTCCATTCAGTTGCGTGGTTGTTGCATCCTGCCAAGATCATCCAAACAATCCCAAAATCCTTATGATATGAATGTACGTTTTTCGTCTTTTTCTAATATTGGCGAAATTGTAAAAGATTTATGAAAATAATATTAAAAATCAGTTTTCTAATCTATAGGATTTCAGAAAAAAGTGAAAAATGTATGGCTTTTGTGTACATCTTACACAAATTTGAGAATTTTTTTTGGGAATATTCGGATGACCAGCCCAACTGGAAATGTGCGACGAATGTAAAAATCTATAAATGTATGGTGAGCTATCTACAATAGATAGATGCTTTTGTCAGAGGCCAAAATGTTATTGGTTTTAGTAGTCAAATATATAAATTTTCTCTTACCTTTTGATCTCACTCCCTCCACTTAAGGGACTGTTAGAGTACTATTAGTTTTTATTCGAGGCAACCATTTCTACAGTTACAATAACTATTCCATCGGTGCCGTAATTAAATTTTATTAGTTGTAGCTATTTAGTAGTTAGTGGAGTTAATGGATAGTTGCCATAAGAACCACCATTATTTGAAGTGTACTATAAAATTCTCTCAGTGTAGTCGTAAGTAAAAACAGAATTTAGACCTTATATTTGTGGGTTTCACCTCTGAAATCAACCCTCAGACTCTTAATTTGTCGAAAATGTAAGTTTGTATTAACTCTATGTGTGTAGATTCAGGGCTTTAAATGGAAATAAGAGCCACAATCAAAATATTGTGTCAAGAGGCACAATAAAAACGGTTGTCAGACGGTATACCTTACATGTGTGTATAAAGAGAAAAGACCTGTTAGCTTTGGAGAACCATGAGGTAACACGACGAGTAGATGAGAAATTAACAGCAGGCAGCAGAGCACGCTAAACAACAGTAGAGACCTCCATAAACGAGTCCTAACGTCTGGGGTTCTCTTAAGGTTCGACGCTTTCAAGCTTCCGCCTAAAGCGTTCCAACTGGGTCATTAAATATGAGAGATCTCGGGAACGGCAACGTAGTAGTGGTCTAGGCTGCTCGCATGAGCACATTGCAGCTCGCTTTGCAGTTGTTTCCTCGACAGCACAGTTTTCTGTGACTCTCGCTCAGGGATTCGCATGCCCTGCTGCCGCCTCTCTACTGGCTCCTCCAGCCGCAACCTGCTCGTTGCACTTTTGTATAATTTCACTTTAATTGCTGTTCAGCGACGAGTTTTAAAGTTTCCTCCGGCGGTTACCTCTTGCCGTTTGGGTTGGAGCACGCTATAGCCGGCATTCAAAAAGCACCACTGCGGCTTCATCTTATTGTCTTTCTTTTTTTAAATATGCATGGGCATTGCGTAATATATGCAGCGATCTCCATCGCATCGTTTATAATGCTGTTAGGTAGTCCACCATGATGTATGTGCCCAGTAAGGTAGGAAGTTGGAATGCGAATAAGGATTCATTGTAGATGAAACCGTATTTAATTAGCATGTATTCCATGAAATGCAGAAAAAAAATGTCACGTCCCCACTGTTTATCATGATATACGTGTAGAACGTTGTAGGAATAGTAGCAGTTGACAGGTTGAACATCAGAAAATGAGTAGGTTCAGTTTATATTAGAACCCTCTATACCCGCACCTTTATTATATGGACTAGCTAGTTATTTCGACTTGGGCGCTTTACACCCTTGCGACCACCGCCCATTCACAGGGCCCGATTTTTATAAGTACCCGTATGAGACACCTCAGGTCCTCTTTTTTCTATGTCCCCCTATGAGACCACATCTAGCCTTGATTTTTCTAAGTTCCTCATAAGATCACCTAGACCTGCGAGTCTTTATGAGAGTATCTGTTAATGTGTCTGTGAGAGTATCTGCAAGCGTGTTCGTCAGAGTTTCTGTAAGAGTGTCTGTGAGTGTCTGTGAATGTCTGTGAATGTCTGTGAATGTCTGTGAATGTCTGTGAATATCTGTGAATGTCTGTGAATGTCTGTGAGTGACTGTAAGTGTCTGTGCGTATCTGTGAATGTTTGTGAGTGACTTTGAGTGTCTGTGTGACTGTCTGTGAGTGACTTTGAGTGTCTGTGAGTGACTTTGAGTGTCTGTGAGTGACTGTAAGTGTCTGTGAGTATCTGTGAATGTTTGTGAGTGACTTTGAGTGTCTGTGTGACTGTCTGTGAGTGACTTTAAGTGTCTGTGAGTATCTGTGAATATTTATGAGTGACTTTGAGTGTCTGTGGGGCTGATACAGAATGCGTTGTGAGAGTGTCCAAGTAACACACACCGCCCTTTTATGATACTGTAAATAGATATTCAAATGAATAATCCGAACAAAATTTCCGAGTAGTCCTGTTTTAAATCTGTTCCTCCGTATAGTTATCATAACGCGTATCTCGTTTTATTACAATAATTAAATTCTATTATACATGTTCGTACTGTACATAAATAGAAAATGCGGTACATAGAGTATGTATTCCTGTAGCAAGAATAAATAAGCACCTGAATTTCCGGTTATTATAAACTCACGCACACCTGTCTGCCCGCTCGTCGGATACCCGTGTATGATGAAACATGTGTACTAACGAAAGCTTTAGTTTATATTTCATATTTTTATAATTACAAATAATAGCAATGTAGAAATTGATTGTAAGATGTGAAAAGGTTCATAATACTAAGGTAAAAGTAATATAAAAGACATGTTCGAAGAAACATCTTAGATCCTAGATTTGCCAAGAATGAATATGCTGGAATTAGAAAAAGTGCGTATGTGGGCCTGAGTTTCGTGGTTGGATTATCTGATATTATTGTACTGTGGTAGAAAAATAAATAATTCAGAACTGTAGCAGAATTGTTTTTCAGTAGAAAAAGAAATGGTATGGATATAGATAAACCTCCGAAACAGTTGAGAATAAATTGCATAATAAACCATTAAATTAATGTAATTAATAAAAACGGTTTTTTAAGAAACTTTTCGTTTAAATTGAGTTAATATCCCTTTGCATTAAAAACGATTCCATAATTTTACGGATAGCAAAGCTAATTAAAGAAATTTAACTATAGAACATACAAATGTAAATAGTTAACGTGATGTATGCCACACGAGTTGCGAAAAACATCGTATTGTGGTGAGAGGTTGCTACAGCATATTGCTTGTGATGCATAGTGAACGCGTTACTCAACCATCCTCCCAGAAGAATTCTGAGTATTTGTTGGGTTCAATATATTACTAGTTTTATGTCCAACCGTCAGAACATTTATATGTTTGACTTGCTCGGTGAAAAGGGTCATAGGGGCTCCAGTGTACGTATATAACGCGCATACGGTGCCGGAGGAGCTATACCACGGTGTCTTTTCTCCAGCGGTGGCAAAGCCGCGGTAGAAGCACGCGAAAGGTCTGAGGCAACGCGCGTAGATAACTCTTGCGTTGCTTCTGCTTCTTCCCTCGGCTACTTGAAAGATTTAAAACGGCGTCGCGAAGTTCACGTCGCCTCCGAGGCTCCTCATACCCGCCCACCGCCTTCGCACGGCAACCCTCTTCCCTGCCCTGCCTTGCCCGCACCTACAATGATATATGACGGTATAAATTCGGCGCGATGCGTTCGTGCATTTCACGCTTGTTCTCGACACTTGCCGGCAACAGCAGAAGAGGCAATTGTACACGTACCCCTTGAGAGTTGGAATACTGCTCCCGCTGTTCTTGCGTTTCATCATCCGCACTGAGTTGAACATACAGTATTCCCAAGTTCGCATGTCTTCACGAGAGAATAAACACCGCTGAGAGTTAGTGAGTCGCGAGAAATCGTGTTGACAACGAACAATCTATTAGAAAATAAAGGCAATCTTCGATTCAACAAATCAATGTAATTTCATCGGGGTAATGTTGTTTTTGTTTTGTATAATTATAGCACCCAAGACCTCATGCTCATCTCTTTTCCAATTTCTCAGGAAACTGGAAAACAAAGAGAGAGTTTGTACATTCACTACACTGTTAAAAATTCAACGTGTTAAAGGCGATTGGTATAGACCACCTGGAAATTTAAAGACCATCGATTTTCGTGATAAGCAGATGGAAATCAAGAAATTGTTAACAACCAATGCAGAATTGAAGCACAACTAAAGTCTAAAAATAGCATTGATTTTTTAGGGTTATCAAACAAATAGACATCAGATTTTGAACACCGGCCATTTGACACTGTGTAGACTTCGTGGACAACACGTAGGGTTAATTTTTAATACCGGATTTTTAACAGCGCAGAGTATGTTTAAAAAACAGTGATGGAAATTTTCAAGCAGATATGGATAGTTTATAACCATTCAAAAGCTTTTCAACTGCAAAATTGATGAAGCCATTTTCTACCGATGAAAATTCACAAAATTTTACATATTATTTAAATTGAAAACGTAAATGTGCTGTCCGCGGTTTCTGAAGATTATGCGATCAAGCACAAATTTATATTCTATATTCTAGTTATAATATACTATTTTCTGTCTAGAAATACCAATTCTGCTTCCTCATAGAGGAAGCTTTGTTTTCGTGAAAAACAAAATTTTCGAGATTTTTATGACAGAACAATCAGAATATGAACTATTCTTGACATCTTGAACAGATGTCAAGAAACGTAGTTTAGAAAAATTGAAAACTCACTTTCTGAAAATATATATTCAAATAAATGAGTGTTTGAATAATGAAATTATCAAACAAACCATTATTCGACTTAGTGGTCTGTCCAAATAAAAAATTTAATCAACTTACCTTTCGTTATGGTAATTTTCACAATTCTAGAATGTCTGAATATTAATCATTCCAAATTTTAGTCGTTCAAAATCTTCTACCCCACTTAATTTGGTGATGATCGGTAAAGCAGTTCGAATTTTATGTGGGTTTGAATTTTTCAGAAAATTAACGTTTTGTTATGACGCAGGTCAACTGACAATGAGTGCGAATTGAAACTTTTTATGAACGGAAAATACAATCGAAAAATATCCACCGTTGCTATGTATCTAATTTGATGACAATCGGTAAATGGGTTCGGATTTTGGACAAATTTGAATTTTTTTTACTTTAACAGATTATAGTTTAGACATATATCATAAAGCGGATTAGAGCTGTAAACATGTGTGCAGTTTTTTTTATTGCAATGATTCACTAATCCATTAATCTAATTTTGACAGAGCTTCCTCTATGAGAAAGCAATGTGCAAAGTTTTACTTTGTCACTTTTTTCTCTATTTATTTCGAAACACACCCTATGATATTTGGAATATTTCTACTAAACAAATTATTGAATGACTTTAGTGTATTATTTTTTGATGATGTGAACGGAAATCAGTTACACCATATTATTGTTATAATCAAAAATAGACAAGGTTTTTAATTATCAACATAAATTTTTCGATTTCTACACTCTTAGACGTCGCTATCATCAAATTTTGCACAAGACGTTGTGTATAGATATAAAGCTTATTTGATCTTCTCTGAATTAGACGTAATCTTGAATCCTAAAGGGTTCGCAATATCTTTAAGCAAACTTCGCATATGTCTTTACGAAAGAACAGATATCGCTCACAGTTAACGAGTTGCAAGAAATGGCGATAACAGCAAACAATTAAAACCATCATTGATCAAATAAATCAAAGTGATTTCTCTCGCAAAACGTTGTCTCTCGTATAATTGCAAGAGCCGAGACTTCGAGCTCTTCTCACCGAGCATGGAATAAGAGCGAGAGCGTATGAAAGCTACCAGAGGAAGACCATCAAGAATACAGAGTTTGTAACTCTAGAGAACTGGTGAAGCTCCAGGAGCCCCGTTCTCCACTGCTTCCGAAACGTAGAAACGTAGAAACGTAGAAACGGAAGGAGTATTCGGGTATTAGCGGTCGCTGAAAGGGATGACGTTACCAGCGTACTCGGGGTTTGCCATGGAAGAACGATTGACGAGATCTCTCGTCGCATGGACCCCTGTGGCCAAGTGGCCATTCAAGCTTGTAATGGAAGTGGAATGGGGTTGAGACGATGGTTTCTAGTAGGTTGCCACGGGGTGTCGAGGGCCTGACCTCGGCCGTTTGCGACGAACGTATACAACGCTGACCATCGCCCACAATCGACTAGTATATTCTCCGGAATGGAGCTACGATACCGTTCAAACCATCGCAGAACATCGGGCAGATGTTGGCAACGCTCATGCTTTCGATTATGATGTAGCTCGACTTGAATAGCAGCTGCGGGTGAAACGGAAATCTTCCCGGCAGTAAATACAAAAGTAAAAAAGTATTGTGACGGTCAAAACTATTGCGTCAATATCGGGAGGGAAACTCAAGAAAATCGTCCGCATCCCGTGAGTAAACTACGAAACAAGCAGAAATTAGATGGTGAAAAGCCACACAATATAAGTGATCTTGCTGCGAAACTAGAGTTCATCGACCAGCAAGTGGGAGCACATTGGCGATGGTAGTGGTTGAGTTTGCAGGGTCTTGACTACTGGTAACTAGCCGTAGACCCTCCTATAGCACTTCGCCGATCGTTTATTACACCGCGGAGTCTATATAGCACTGAAGTACACTGAAAAAGGAAGCCAATGGGAGATAGTTCTTCTTGGCTCGCCAGAAGAGTTTACCCCCTGTTTTTCTCACTCAAACATTTCCCTCAAAACTTCTCGCTTCAGCTCGATTTCTCGCTTCGCGTTTGGGAAACGGAGGATTTACAGCGCCAAATATTGTGCGGCCTGGGAGCTGTGGGGTTTGGTGAACGATGCTTCGTTGCTCTTGGCCCCCTTTTCATAGATTCTAACGCGAGATTAAGACCTCATGAAAGCGATCTGAAACTGCTAGCTGATACGATCTGCAGACGACGATCAAGTGGGAGAAGTGAACCACCAGTAGCAGCGGAGAACATTGCACGGATGGAAAATCTCAGCGCATATATACATTGCCTGGCGAGAATTGAAAAGCATGCTTGTTAGATAAATATATTCTATACTAATTTTGAAAAATGTAATATATATATTTTAGGATGCGTTGAATTTTTTTTTAGTCGTTTCCGCCAGTTATCGATACGTACATAGGTAGGTGACAATGGAATATAAGTTTGAGCTGAATCTATTAATATTTAGAGGTCAACCAAAGCACATTTGAGTTTGCCATTTAAGTATAAAGACATTATTATTTGTTTCATCTATCTACAATATAATAAAGACATTCGTTCAGACACTTACAGACACGCGCCCTAGCTTATAAATAACTAGCTAGTTGTCAATATTTTTATCAATTATAAAGGTATGGACATTTTAAGAGACTTCGATAGTAGCATATTACTTTACTAATACCTAAATTGCATTGAATTGGTATGGTGTTCGTCATGTTATTTAGATGTCAAACACAAATGTGTTTTGAGTGACATCTCAAAAAATGTTCCGCACACTCTAACGTATACATGTAGTTACATTCTATATTTTTCTGCGTCATTGTCGGCATTTTCATTAAATTGTTTGCAATAATTCCAATTTGTCTTGTCGCGTGTACTTTTTGTTAAGCCAGAAAGCCAATTTATAGCAAATGGTGTTTTCGCGACCGTAAGATGAAGTGAGAAAATTCGATCAGATTCAGCGGTTTTCTATAGCTGGAAAAGTGACTGCGACGAGAGGGTATTCGTTGATAAAAAAAAAAGTATCTCGAGCGAAACGGACAAAACGTTCCCATTATTAGAAAACGGCCGTTGGTTTCGCTCTCCGCTTGTCATAAATCGCACCTCCCACACCAGACTCCAAATGTCCTATATGCTCGTCGGATAGAGGGGTGCAACGTGGGTAGACGAACGGGAGAAGAAACTTCGGGAAAGTGAACTCTGCGGGACTTCTGTTCCCGCTCTACTTTCCGGTGGTTTTACCTATACCGGAAACGCGGCAATACTGCTTTCCCGTGACCCGGTTCGCTTCGACTCTCCAGACATTCGCGACGAGGGAGAGAAGTTTTGGACGTCAAAAAAAGTTACATGACACTGCAGCGTTCCTCGCTGGTTCCTTCTGTACGCCGTACTTCCACTCCCGCCTTCTTAATCGCGTACGCCCGTCTTCGTCAGCTCGTTCTAGGCAAGAAGCTTTCATGCACTGTTTAAACTCAAAGCTTTGAAGTAGCTTTGCTCTTTACTCCCCAGGAAACAAAAATATATTCGAGTTTTGGATGAAGTCATTAATAAGATTTCTTCATTTCGTAACAAAACGTTATATACATAATACGGACATAGATGGCAATATTACGAATATGTACGACTGAAATTTATGAGGGGATAATATTTGGAGTGATTGTAATTTCTCCTAAGCTACAAGTTTGATAAAAATCTTTGATGCACTGCTGCATGATTAATCAAGCTATATCGTGATATGGAGACACATAAACTCCACATAAACTAATTTTCATGCCAGATATCTGATATTCAACAAGGTCCAAATGACGTTTACCGTTGAAGATGAATTATTTACCGGAAATTATGTCCCTGCTAACGTTGACGATCATAATATTACAAATGTGGTAAGAAGATCCAAACTTAAGGGCCGGAATCTGAGCTGTACTTAGTGTAAGTATCAACTGAATTGACCAAATGGCAGTGTGCCAGAGATTTTTCTGAAACTTTGTACTTTATAACTGGATGTCACAGTAAATACTGTATAAATGGAATTAAAACTTACAAACACTTGAAGGTGAGTGAAATGAATAAAACATAGCACATTCGGTGCATATTGTATTACTGGTTGAGAAAGTTGAAATTTCACTGAGGACTTTACACATTTTTCACTTAATTCTTAATTGTAAGACATTTTGGCTTTAATATATGAAAACGCATAAGAAAAAATTGCTCATGGAGTGCCTGGAGTGACTTTTTCATGACGATTGATGCTCGTGTGATGATGATGCTGTCGTAATGATACTTGCTATTGAGACTGAAGTTATGAAAAACTAAAAAAGAATGGGGGCTTGAAATTATTAAGATTTTTGCAATCAAATTCCTGATATAAAGTGTCTTTAGCTTCTGATATATAGCGTTGACATATAAATAAATTATCATCAAGTGTAATTGATTAAGAACATACCAGACAATGCGTGCTTCAGATGTTTGCAGTTTTCTTAATTGAACTTAAATTGAAAGTATTTTTTAATAACATTAACGATTTGTATGGAAACGGTAAATAATAAACCTGAACTCAGTCGGCCCTCACAGGGCGCGAAACTTAAAACCCTAACTTGCAATTTCGAGTTTTGTCCACAGTGACTTTTTTCAATAGTTTCAGACTTTTTCAATAGATTTGATCGGTTTTTTTTTCTTCTCTGTACCCTTTAAGTTATGGAAAGTTAAGGTGCGAAGATTCCTAATTCTTGTGAAACCCGATATCAGGATTAATAACAAGAAGTGTTTATAACCTCAACAATGAATCTCATCCGTGAGTTTGTGTTTATTTGTGTTTAACGTTCAGTGTGACTAATTATCAGTGCATTTCGATGTTTTGTTAATTTTGTAAATTTCTATTCTTTGGAGGGGGGTGTCATAGAGGATTTAGATTAATCAAGCCCGAGGAAGGTTTCAAGGGGAATTCATAAAAATCAGGTCCAGAGAGACGAGTGACATAGGGATTTAGAAAAATCACATCCTGGAAGGGGGTTCTCAGGGTCGACATAGAAAAAAAGTCGGACGTTGGTGTGCCAATCATTTGTCCGCGATTGTTCAACGCTGTGGCCGCGGCGAGATATTTTTATAATATACAGAGACAAACATCGGACAGCGTGTGGGATAGGTATTTATATCGCAAGCCTTTAGGATTACGGTAGTTTGTACAACGCTGAAGCGAGCTCTCCCAAAAAAATCCCGAATACGGTGATTAATACAGCGGGTAGAGAATAATGGATATTGCGGTGAGCGATGTAATTCCATATGTGGAAAACAAGGTTGAAGCAGTTCGCATAAGCTTCGAGGCGACGATGGATTCCAGCAAAATCTTGATTAATGTGAGAAAATTGGCGATTAAGCGGTCTCCCTCGTACGTCGACAGAACGGCGCCTCGGACGTACAAATTTCTTGCTACTGCTGACCGATAGTTCGTCGAACTCGACAATTTCCTGCTCTTCCACAGTTTCACATGTTCGGTAGCAGGGCATTTGGGTTTACAAACGAATCACCCAAGGTAATGTGCGACCATATTTTACGCTTCATTCGAATCGATTAATTTTACACTCTATCAAGTTATAGATTATCACTTTACAACCAAATTAGCACACACCAAAGGATAAAACATGTTATCAGTATTATTCGTAATATCTATGACAAGGATTGAAAGCCTTCATTTTGTCATAGACGTATCGAACTCTGTCAGATAAGAATACAACTGGTCCTATTCAAGATTCGCGACTCTGGTCAATTCGTCTAACCGGCACATCTCCGACATTACTTACAAATTTCAGAACATTATCGATTTATAAAACGATCCATCAATTTCACGAGGATTACGACGCCCAGATAAATACATCTTTTCGAAATTAGGATAAGAACGGTTTAGCCGAAACTGGTTCAGCCAAAAAGACAGCTTGTTCCAATTGCAATCTACATAGACTGATCGATCAACTTATGTGATTTCGAAGACCTAGCCGGTTGTTCTGACACGTTTATATCCTCACTAACATGATATTGCTTCCATGTAAGATACCCCGAACAAATCCAAGCATCTAACTATCGAATTTTGTCAACCACCCCTGAGTTTAGGGTCTCAGGAGGTACCAATTTCCTTAGAATACAAGTGCGATGTTTCAAAACGAACGACCGTATCCACAGTATTTACTTTACTCTGTGAAAGTAAAAATGCAGGGATGTTTTTTATTGTATTAAAAGAACCCTTCTTAGAATTTCAATCAATATTTTTTGCAATAAAGAAAAATGGTAGACTGTACACCAGAAAACATTTGGGACAACTTGACCGCCTTGTCTCGGAGAAAATAAA
Source organism: Perithous albicinctus (assembly GCA_964016905.1). NCBI lineage: Eukaryota > Metazoa > Arthropoda > Insecta > Hymenoptera > Ichneumonidae > Perithous > Perithous albicinctus. Next base: position 1,950,017 of record OZ024700.1, read on the forward strand.
TGGTACAGATCGTTGCACGGTATTTTCGTATAGAACGTAAGCCACAATCGTTCAGATCGCCGAAAATATTCCTCAAACACCCTTGGTGCGACTGGAAGTACAGTCTGTATGAAAAGTTTACCAGAGTTTCTCTTGGGCTTCAAAACACGTAGTCAGAAAAACTTTTTATTCGGACCATCGCACGATTTAAAACGTACAACCTTATTTATTTATACAATACTTAACTAAATTTCCGTTTTGAAAGAGTATTAGGAACTGAATATTTTTGCTATGCCCCGGTTCAAGTTGCATATGAAGAGGGTATGCGGTACACCGTATATGTGACAGCTACTTCTGTCCAATCATGGCACGAATAAAACGACTTAACAATCTTTTTTACGGTTCGATTAATTGTCTCGATACCTGACTATTTATACGAGAGTTAAGGTTGCACGCCCTTTAACAGAAATGCAAATATCTGAAGTTATCAAGGGATTATTGCAAAAATTATAACAAATAAAGCGGTTGCGATTCTCTACTTGTGTGCTAAAAATTAGCTAGGTCGGTCAAGGCATCGAGATATAGCTAATTGAATCATTAAATCAAGCCAAGATCTGAAGTTCGATCGAAAGTTCAATCTTAAAGTTAAATCAAAAAGATTTTAAGTTCGATCTTGAGATCAAACTTAAGTTCGAACTTATTACCGAAAATTCGACCCCAAGTTTGCCACAGTTTAAGAACAAATACCAATAGATTATTGAAGCGTCATAACAAACGAAAGGTCTTAAATCTATTAATGTATTTCTTGATGCTTTCAATCATATCAAAATAATAAGGATAATGGCACTAAAATGGTAAAAACACAATTGGCAACTCTATAACCCCTGGGTAATGACCTAATGCGTAGACATCAATATTGAGGTCTTCTATCTGGTGAAAGGAATGCTATAGACTAATGATGCTGTTTAATCTAGCTCCTTCACTCAGCCTAGTCAGTCACTGTCGAGGATGTCTTTATTGATGACCTTTCTTCTGTTCGTCTACAAGTAATTCAGAGCTAAACATCGTTTATGGAGATTACGGAGCTTCATGTAAAAAGGTCAATTGAGCTTGACATGGAACTGCAACTTGGTAAGATCGAAATTCTTCAACTTTCGTGTGTCTAACTGTAACTTTAGGTGCACGCAATTTTCATTAAATAAATTGACCGCAGAGCTCTCATATGTTCATAAACATCCGAAGCACGCGGAAATCTTGAAGCTTTTGCGGTACGAATTCAAGGAGTATAGTAATTGGAAAAGTTTCAACCGCCGCTCACAGAACGTACGTCGAAGAAATGTATCTTTCCCAGTGGGTTGTAAGTATGTCAAACGGGCGCTAAGAGTATCGTAAAATTGCGTTCGAGAAAACGTCAAGTTTTTACCTGTTACTTGCTCTCTTTCTTTTTCTCAAGCTTCTTCGACGCCTCTCTACTTTACGCTACGTACTCTTTTCTCTATCTCTGCCGCAGGAGTCCCTTTCTCCTTGCGTGTGTTGGCCCGCGCGCTCAATCCCAAACTCACGGCCCCTTGCTCGCGTCGCTATCCAACGTTTCTTAACTTCTGCGGTCCCGAAGGTACTTTTTGTTGGATGGAAAAGTGCAGGCCACGCGATTCTCTTCGCGAGAGCGTTCACTTTAAAACTCGTGCCACGAATCACCGGGGCGAGCGTTCCCGCGCGCACTCCCACCGGAATCCCTATTCGCTCGTTTCTGGAAATGGCACTTTGGAATCACTTCTTAAAAATTTCGCTTCCTATATCAAGCACGTGACACGTTGGATTTTCGGTCAAATCGTTTACGACCAACCCAGTGTGCTCGAATTACACAAACCATCGCGAAGGGTAACCGAACCGTAACTACGTTATAACCACTCGACTCTTGGGTCGTACGATATTTTATTAAGAATGCATCCCACGTTTTCCAACTTGGAAAAAACTCTTGTATACTTGATGTATTGCATGAACCATATTTCTATGGACTGTATACATTGATAGCTGTGTGTCAGTCTAGTTGCTTTTATACACGTCCTTCACGCACTAGAGTGAAGTCATATGCAACGATGAACTAGGTCGATGAAAGTACGTGTTCATCCATGCGCAAAGGCAATACGACAGGTATGAATGAAAATCAGATCGGGCAACTTTTCTTATCCCTCAATAACTCAGACGGGAACTCAATAACCAACATACTGTACATGAATTTCAATGAAAACAGACTTGCATAGACCTCTTTGCTTAAGAGTACTGAGTCACCTACAAAAAGAGCATGACAATTTCTTTTTTATTTTTTGCAAACCTATTGATTTGAAAAAAAAACTGGCAATTTGAGCCTCATAAAATGTCTGTGAATCACAATAACTTTATAATTTTGTAGAGTTACATAGTTCATCACGATACTGTGAGACAAAATATATAAGATTTTTCACTTCTCGCATTCGTCGAGTTCAATGCATTTTAATTTCAGAGTTCATATTATATTGTTTATGGGAGAGCTTTTTTCTGGTCCGAGGATTTAATCATGAGTTTCTATGAAAAACCAACCTGGTGCACACAAAGGAATAAAGTCAAGTGTGTATGAGGCATTCTATGGTATTACACACAGGATAAAACCAGGCCCTCTTCAATTGACAGGAACCCTTATTATTTTTATTAGACTTTTATTGTGCGGTATCCTTGATTTAACAACAAAATTAAATATACAAATGAAAAATTCCATCTTCAATTGAAAATATGATTTTGACAGAAATAATAGGGACAATTTTGTCATGTAACTCAGTTACATATAAAAATAAAAGAAAAATGAATAAATATCACATGGAGTACGTTCATGTAGCTTACAGTGCAAGATATTAAGTTTCACTAAGTACGTCCCCTTTTATCCGATTACAAAAAATCGCAAGAATTCTGCATTCACAATTTGAAAGTATAACCGTAATGCCATGGTAAAGGTATAAATTTTTCAAATTTAAACAAAAATGTTATATTTTTTTCCTTATTAGTGTTATGCTGTTCTTAAATTTCTTTTCAATATCCTTAATATCGTTATATATTGTTGGTATCACTGAAAAGAACACCTGTGATTTTTATTAGATTTTTATTTTGTACTTTCCTTGATTTAAAAGAAAATTGAGATTAAATTTTTTTTAAATTCCAACTTCAATTGAAAACATGATTTAGACACATATAGTATGGTTAACTATTCTGTGATGCAACGCAATTTAATATAAAAATTGATAAACGTCCTATTCAGCCGTGGTTATCTAATTAAAAATAAAAATATCAAGTTTCACTCAGTATACTCTCTTTACCTAATTTGGAAAATTTACCAAAATTCGGCATTGAAAACCCGAAATTTTCTCTAATGTCACTGTCTGCGGAATTAAACGACGCGCGCGAGAATTGCGTGCTTGGAGGGCGCTAACGCTGAGCGAGCGTCGCGCTCCGCCGCAGCCGACTTCAGCGACCGACGAGAACAACGAACTTTCATTTCTATCTTTGTATTTTATTCTTTGTCTATTTAAATATATTTTTGTTCAATTGATTTGACCCCTTTATCTATCCAAGTAGCCACGATAAAAATATTCTTTAAGAAAAAATGAATATTCAATAAAAAATTATATATAAAAAAGTCTGAAATAATTCATAATATTTGTAGGAGGATAATTTTTTAAATTACAATTGTAAGAATAGATTTCAATTATTTGTTTGTAATTATTCAACTCACGGGGCTTTTTTTTACAGCAGTCGGGCGACGTCTTTTCTGATGTCGTTAACTTGTTCATTATGTAAAACAACCAATGACTTTGGCACTTCTACTTTGACGTCTCCCGACAGTTGTAAAAAAAAGCCCCGTAAGTTGAATAATTACAAACATTTCGAAGATTCGAGGTGAGATCTCTCGATCGTCGCGAAACGCAAAACTCCCGTCTTTTGCCCGGGGGCAGTCGGGAGTTAAAAAATACCAATCCTTCATATTTGAATTATAGCGCTATCTTTTTTTTACAATAATTTTTGCTTCCTCTTATAGGAAGTTTAGTTTTCATAAAAAAAAATTTTCGAGATTTTCATTTTATAGAAAAAAGGTCTGTATGTGGATATGTGCGTGAGTGTTCTAGGCACAGAAAACTCAATCGTCCATAACTAACGAATGGCAGGATGGATCGATTTCAAATTTCGCACAAAAGTAGAGTCGTAACTCCTCTGTAATTGGTGTGATTTTTAACAAAATCTATCTATACATATATTTCTATTTTATAGAATTTTGAATGTTTCGAACAAGAATAATTTTGTTCTAAATCACGTCGAATCTCAACAAATGAACTGAAATGTTCTACAGACGAAAGATAACATACAGCTCTGCTGCTTACCAAATTTCGTAATGATCCTTAGTGTCGTTCGGATTTTACGCCATTTGGAATTTTCCAAAAAAATTAGATTTCCGCCTAACTTCCGGAAAAGTTAATCAGATGTACCAAACCTTTGTACGTAATGAAAATATGATACAACGGTATTTATTACAGTGTTTCGGAGCCGTGTGTAATGTCGTTTGTTATTTCCATAGATTCTATATTTTTAATATTTTAATGACCGTAAGTATCAAAATTCAATTGCCGATAACTTCAGAACGGCACGATGAATATATATGAAATTTTGCACACAAATAGAGTAGAAACTAATCATTGATTTGTATGGAGCTGCGGCTTGGAACGGCCTCGTTGAAAAAAAACCAGATTTTTTCTTTTTTTCCTCTACGTTTCGACCCGGGTCTGGATCATCTTCAGGAGCGTTTTTTATTTGAGAGGATTTACACTGCATATAAGAATATAAACTAAATTTATATGTGCCTAATTATAAAATTGATGGAAGAAGCTAACTTTCTTTATAATAATGTGTTTTGTTTTAATGACTCACCAAATGTAAGATCAAGCATTACTGTCTCTAGACAGCGTCTCCGTTATTAATTTTATGGGAATAATGATGTGGAACTGTTGATTTTAATTTTTGAGAATCTGAAGCCCTTATGCGGAAATAATGTAAAAACCAGGTTCTCCGGTTAAAACCTCTGTGGTGAAGAATATGTCACTGCTGTTTTGTGAAATGAGGTTAGATGAAATTCTGGAATCTGTTTAAATAGTGATTTTTATATTTACTGCTTTTTTATTGTGAATTTGGATATGATTTTTAATATTTACCAGATTTTTTTATTGTAAAGCTTCTTGTTTGTTTTTTTTATTATGATGAAATTGAGATATTTTAATTGGAGAAGCCGGTTTTCTTAAATTGCTACCTCATTGTGACTGTTTGATCGAGGTATTGGTGATCGATGTGTCTGTGAACGTGGTTCTCAATTCTGAGTTGTTGTGTTATTAAGTTTCCGTATGTGTGTTAAGTGTCCGTCATATTACCTTAGTTTCTATATGTTTCCTTATGTGATAGTCGCTGCTTAATTACTAAAATTAACGCCAGTCTTAATGTTTTAATTAAAATATAAGTGTGTCTTAGTCATATTTCATTATTGTAAAATATTTTTGTTTTGTCATTGTTTTGATTAATATAATTGTGTGTCATATTTGTTAAAATTCTTCATATTGTTTATGTTCGGGATGTGTTTTATGTTGTAAAATGATGTTAATTCTGAGCGTTAACTCTAATGTGATTGATGTGAGTAGCTTTTTTATTTGTATTTTTATTACTTGTGTGTGAGATGGTTATAGTATTGAATTGTATATTAAGCTAAGGTTTGATATGTCTGTGCGAAAGTTTATCGAGTTTCCATCAATTTTTATATGGATCATTTCCATTAGTAATCTTTTGCATAAGAATGGTTCATTGGTAAGAATTTTAGTGTTGTTAAAATCGAATGTGTGGTGTGTGTTATCTGGTTTTTTTTCAACGAGGCCGTTCCAAGCCGTAGCTCCATACAAATCAATGATCATCACATCGGCCACAGCCCATTCAACATAGTAGAAACTAATATTTAATTATTGTGATTTCATTTTGTATTGTTGTATCTCTAACTACCAAAAATATGGAGGTAAAAAAATTGAAAAAATTGCTGATTGAAATTGAAAAAAGTTGCAAACTTTGCACATTGTTTCCTCATATAGAATTTGTTGAAATTATAAAAATTGTAAAGAAGAACTTTGAGCATTTCCATTTTCCATAAGGATTCCTCTAAGAGGAAGCCAAAATTGATAAATGATCTTCCTCATAGAGAAAAATGGAAAAATGAACTTCTTCAAGTTCTTCTTTACAAGTTTTTTTTTTTCAATTTCGTTATTTTCGAAAAATTCATTATTATCAAAAATTCAGGATCGCTTGAAAAAAATGATATGGAACGTTTACTTAGTTTTTAAAAATTAATAACACATGTTTTATGTATGTGTTTACACATAACAGGTAAAAATTTAAGTTAAATTAAATTAAATTTAAATTTAAATTTAATTTAATTCAATTAATTTAAGAATAACAGAAAATTGATGTTGTAAAATAAAACGACAAAATTTTGTTTTAAACATGAAAGATTGATATTTCCATAATGGCACCAGAATTTCGGGATTTCGGTGCAGAATTTCGGTGAATGTTTCTAATAAGATTGTGGGTGGCGTACATATGTTCGTGAAACTTGATATTTTTAACTTTAAGCTAGATAAATATACTCAATACGATTTTAATCAAATTTATTACTATTTTTATATTAAACTGCGTTATATAATGAAAGAAATAGCCGTATGATTTATGTCGAAATCATGTTTTTTTTATTGAAGTTAGCATTTTTAAAAATTACAAATTAATTTTTTCATAAATCAAGGCCGGCTCAAAACAAAAATCTACCAAAAATCACAGGTGTTCTTTTCAGTGATGACAACAATATAAAAAATACTGGGGACTTCGAAGAGGGTCGGTTTTCATCTTGTGTCAATTACCATGAAATAACCCGGATGTACTGAACTTTTCCATAATTTCAAAGCACACCGACTTTTCGGGTTGATTTGTCAGCTGACTAGTATGTATTGCAAGGACTACCTTAGTCAGTGGATTTTTCAGCAGCAAGCAGCAGAATTAACTCATTAAAGAACTGACAAAGCGTTTCAATTTAAAATAAATGGTTTGATAAATGACCAGAGAATTAAAAAGGCACAACTCTCCCTAGTTAAAATTAAATTAACGCATTTCCAATTAAAGTAAGGTGTCCATCTCGTCTTCTAATTAATTTCATATGATTTTTTTAATGACGACCCTGCACTGCATTGCATATAAGATGACAATCCGAATGAGATAAATCTATAGGTGAGCATTATTAGCAGTATTAGTATCAAAATAATCCGGATTCGATCCCCGGTGATCACCACATATTTTTTCTCTTCGATACTTCATCAAAGCATCGCCACTATCAATACCCACACTTCTCCAAAAATGTCGCTTGGTCGTTACAATAAGCAAGATTGTCTAACTTGTACAAATAATTTTCTGCATGCATTTAATATGAGTATATGACAGGAACACATTTGACCAAACGAGATCGATGCCTCCAGACTTATGAGTTCATCCACTAGGAGGATAACCTTTGAACCCGAGTTTCATCTGCTGCGAATCTACAGCATTTACCCAATGTACTGCTTTGTCAGGCGCGTCACAAAAGTGTCTGGCGGTCTTCTGTACTCTCGTTGTCTGCTCGCTTAGAGAGATAGAGTGTACGGAGGAATAGTGAGAGCGGGGACCGGGAAGAAAGATGAGGGAGTATACGGCGCATCTACTGCTAGAACCCGGGTGAGAAATTATTGTGCGTGTTTCACACCCTCCACCTGGAACAATGAACTATACTCCGCGTATAGCAGGTACACATAAGGTACACTACTCGACCATACCGTCACAAGCTTGCGCTTTTGCTACTGGTATTATAACCGGCCCGCCGACAAAGCGACTAGTTGAACAATGTACCAGATGTTCACCTTGCGTTCTACTTCCACCTGAGATCTTTTGCGCTGTTTGTTTTCCTATACAAACATCCTTTCTCGCGATTTTGCGCGCCACAAAGGACTACAGTCTTACCCTCGATTCAGTCCCTCACAGTTAATGACAGCATAATAAGATCAAAGTGATAAAAAACACTATTCTAGTTGTATGAGTTGAAAAAAAGATTTTTTATTTTCTGTCAGTTTTTTCGTGAATGTCTGTGTCAGTGTCTGTGAATGGCTATGAGTGTCTGTGAGTATCTGTAAGTGTCTATGAAAGCCTGCGAGAGCTTGTAAGTATCCGGAGGAGCCTGAGACAGCCTGTGAGTGTCTGTAAGTGCCTGCTAGTATCTGTGTCTGTGTCGCTATTAGATAATATAAAAAATAGTTTTCATTTTCCTCTCCCACAACTCAAAGATTTACTTTTCGACTTCAAGAAAGTCTTCTTTCAAGTCAAGCACCATATGAATTTTCATACAGGTTGTATAATTAACATATACTTAACAGAAGAAAAAAAAAGTTCACTAAAGAAATTATAACTCGGACAAACATAAGAATATAGGTGTCATCGAACGCTCATTTTAAAGGAAAAATATTAAGCTATTCATAAAAAATTACGATGCTTTTATGTGCAGCGCTATTTTTGTAGGATGAATTAAATAAAAGAGATAATCCAGGGTAGTGACTGAAGTTTATATGTGACAGCTATCAGTTCGATATTCACACACCAGAGTCAATAATTACAGTGATGCTATATATATTTCAAAGTTTGTATAGACTGCATGAAATAGTTTTTCCAAAATTTGTCAATATGAAAAATTGACATTTGTCGAATTTTTTTAGAAAGATAAATGATGTATTTCTTACTTGTTTATGAAAAGAAATTATCTTGTCTCGCAGTCAGTTCACGATGTAACTTCATGAAATCGAGAGTCTCCGGCATAAAAATCTGAAAGTCCTGAACAATATCGTTGAATAAGCGTTCGCCCACATAGAGGATTATAAAATTTGTTTTAAAAACACGAAGATCAAAACAATGCTTGTTGCACGTTGTAAAAAATCATCGAAAGCACTATCAAATGATAAAGAAAATAGATTAAAAAAAAAATTGAATCAGTTTCAAAAGAATTGAAACGCTTATTCAGATTTTTGTTCGATTTTTAATTTTTCCATAAACGTCTGTGCGCGCTTTAGCTACCGCATATTTTTAGGTGCATAGAGGAGTAAATAGTTCTTTCCAAGTGAAGCAATGTCAAAGAACGCTCGCTATTGAATTTGAGGTGAATCTGTCAATAGATTCGGTTTTTATGCAATTTTCAATTTCTCGAAAAATGAAGGGTTTGCTCTACCTCTCGTCATCTTACGTTAACTCTCACCAAAGCAACTCGACTTTCTATTTGCAGACAAGAAAGTATATTGAGAGGTGCTAGGTAACAAATTTGGTGATGATCGATAAAGAATTTTGGATTTTCTAACAATTATAATTATTTTTTTCAACTGTTTCTACTTTTGAAACATTTGACACAATGGATTAAAACTTGAGACACGTGCGTAATAACATGTAGAGATATTTTGTGTGAAATTTGGTGACAATCGGTAACGTGGTCTGAATTTGATAAAACATTATATTTTTGTATCTACAGTTCTGTCTTAATTTTAAAGATATAAGAAATAGTGAATGTTTTATTTTAAAAGATTGTGTAAACTGAGCAAGAATTGATATATAAATATAACATACTTTTTAAATTTTCTTAAAAAAAGTTTGCAACGTAGAAATTTGCACATTGCTTCCTCATTATTTTTGAATTTTTACAAAGTTTCCTCTGTAAGAAAGCAAAAATCGATAAACATACTTCCCCATGGATGAAGCTTTGTAAAAATTCAAAGGAAGCAATGTGCAAAGTTCTACTTTGAAACCTTATTTTTGGAAATAAAGAAACTTTTGGATGTGGACGAATTTTTAAATAAATAGTTTGAACTTTTTTTTCAATGTATTTTGATTATATTTGTTATGGTACGTGTGCTGGAATGTTGTTTTGTAAGTTAATATGATTTTAGAGAATTGAACGTAACTGAGAATAGCGCAGACATGATATGTGAGATACACTTAGTGCGCCGAGATGCTCGAACCTCCCGAGTCTGGAAAGTGTAACCGTATGACGTCTCATACAAGGGAAAAAAGCAAGAAATACTTCAACTGCTGCTGATGGTCGTATACTGTACTCATACGGATCTCGAAGCCCGAAGAAAGAACCTTCTCCTTGAGGTTGGGTGAAGGTTTTCACGTCAACTCTGTGCGGCAACAGAGAAAAATAGAGCGACAGAGATATGACTCGACCAACATGTAGCCGTTTCAATCACTCCGAGTATACACTCTATATCTTCCTCTCCAACATTATTGTTGTATGGATAGTCGGGTATTTATATTATTATTTTTTTTAGGTGCTTGTTGATTGAGGGGTTTTTCTGGAGACATATTTAACATGAACTTTTCCATTTGAATCAAATGAACATCGAGTTCAAAGTACATCCTGATCATATACGGTTGGTTCGCGGGACTTATATTCGCGGCAAAATTGACCACCGGGTCAGCTGGGACATAACGCCGGCCTTTTGCTCATTTTTAATGGGCAGCCCGACTAAAATATCTCGTTACCGAAATATCGCCGCGACAAAATATTCCCCGACAAAATATCCCCGTGTCAAGAGACGCGGTAGTATCTCGTCGCCAAGTATTAAAGAAAATTTAAATGATGAAACTCCTTTAATGACATACCGGTCTGAGGCGCTACCGTTAACTCCTATATACCCGAAGTTGGCCCTTTTTGGTTGGGTTCAAATGTAATTCGATTTATCTGTGGCCACACGCCGCGGGCTAAAAAGGTATCGCATCGGATATTTTTTATTTTTTGAAATATGTATATCATTAATAAAATGTACTTGACAATACTCGTTACAAAGGAGACTGGGCAAGTGAGGCGGTTGATACTGGCGGGAGCACAAGTGTCATAAGGGGCATAAGACGTATTCTGCACGCGTGCATGTGCTGTCGACCTTGTTACCTCTCGGTCTATTTTTCAATATCACTGACATTTACCATTCTAAGCCTCTGGGTGAGTTATTGAATATACATCCGGACGAAAGTCTTGTTATGTTTATTAAAAATTCAATAATTAATAGCCCAGATAGGAGTTCATTCCGAGTGTCGCTGAAATTTTCACACGGTTTTCACACGGCAAGGGACAAAATACATGAGTTCGTCTCGCCTCATCCCCCTTTGTCTTCCTCTACTCTCTAAACAACAACCGTATTCCGAAGTGCGTTGTTTTCTGTCCTTTGACATTGTGACGCCTTGTTACATGCTTAAAGCGTGTTTTTTTACACCGCAAGGATAGGGAAAACCAACAAGCTTTAAATATGTTAAATCGCGTCACAATGTTACAGGACAGGGAATAACGCACGTCGTAGTACGCTTGGTTTTAGAGTGTAAGCCAGAGATTTTCCGAGTACCGATGCTTTTGAGGTTGGCCGGGTTGGGGTACACGCCGGATCCAAGAACGATCGAGTCAATCGAAAATACTAGTAAGCCGGTACTCAAAAAACAGGGGATCCGCTGTTTTGGACAAGATAAGCCGGTCAGACCTTTTTATTCCTTTTATAGTTTATTTGTCTACGTAGTGTCTATTGCTTCGGAAGACCAGGGAACGGGTCACCAATCATAAAACCGCGATGACTCCAGATGACAGGCGTTATAAATCAATCACAGAGTACGAAATGGTCAACGGGCCGGCAGATGCACTACCAACACCAGTACGTTCGGCGAATCCACTAGCTTCAAGTGCCAACGAGAGATCGGCGCACGGACCACAGGAACCGTGTGACGCAGCAGACGAATAAGAACCGAGATCCAACAGAGATAGCAGTACGAGCCAAGGAACCTCGGGCACAGACTGACCAAGGAGAATTGGGAAGCCGGGCAACAGCGTTGACACCCGTGCGAAGGATACGAAGAGGGAAAACGAAGAAGAAAATAAGAGGGGACTAACAACGAGATCATGAAGGAATGAAGCGCTCTCACCCTGAGTACCCCGCCTCTGCCACTCTATTTTACAAATTCAAAGATTAATTAATTATTCAACTCGATAGAGCAGAAATTTCAAATATTTAAATGTATTGTAATCCAATAAATAATTATGTCGATTGTTGATCCGAACTAGCTCTAGATATAAAAATTCAAGAATTAATTTGCTTGGGAACAATATATCACGACATATTAAAATGTCCAATAGAGTTATATTCATTTTCAGAAAAACGGGCTTGTTAATTCAGTTTGGTAAACATAAGAATTCAGAAATCAATCACCACAGATTGTGGTAACATAATTATGAATCAAGAAATATTATTATAAACTATAATTTAATATTTATAATAGGGTGTTTCCCTATTTTTTAAAAATTCAACAAAAAACGTTGTTAAAAAGGAATAAAAAATCATATTTGATCTCCCACCTCCAAGTATGATTAGTAAGTAACTGACCACTACTTTCTACAAATAAAGGGCTCTGGCGAGCAACTTTAAAGGGTGTCTAATTGAAACAAAGACAATTTTACGTTCATTTAATGTAAGCACCCCTTAAAGTTGCTCGCCAGAGCCCTCTATTTGAAGAAAGCAGTGGCTAGTTACTTATAATCATACTTGCTACTAATCATACTTACTAGTGAAAATTTGATTTTCTATTCATTTAAAATATTTTTTTTTGAATATTCAAAAATTAGTGAAACACCCTAATTCCTAAATTATTAAATAATCTGTAAGCAGCGCAGGAGTAAACTAGGTGTAAGAAAAGAGGATGGAGGAAGAAATACCCCCCCCCCCCTTCCCCCGTCCCGTCCAGAAGTGGTTACTAAAAATCCTATACAGTATCATTCCGTGCTATTCTGTTCTGGTCTATTCCTTTCCGTTCTTTCGCTCGTGCATTTTGACTCGATATTTTTTCCACATCGCGTTCACGATTCTCAAATTCTGATTTTTGAGATTCATTAGTCCCCGATTCTTCATATATACGCGACGGTACTCTGGAGTGAAAGATCCGGAATTAAAAAGAGAAACCATGCATAAGAAAAAGCTGCTCACTCGTTGTATTCCTGGTTTTTCCTGATATTTTGCGCGCATTGTACTCGAGAGCCATCCATGTAATTTTGTGGGAATATTAAATATTTTAAAGCCGGACTACAGTTTCCCAGTGTTGTGAATTTAACCCTGCCCATTGTTCGTCATCCTTTCATCCGTATGTGGCTCTGTCCATTCACTCCATCACCGTTGTTAACTCACTCACTCATTAGGTCTACCTGCACCGTCGCACTCACTCTATCTTCCATTGCACTCGTTCACTATTCTGTCGCACTCGCTCCCTCTTTTGTCCATCAGCACCGTCGGCCAGCGCTTTACGTGGATGCACTTATCACCTCTAACAATAAGACATGTTTTAATTCCTTATATCAAAAAAACACACTCTCTCTCCTTCCTGGGCTTTTGCCCGCAATGGTATGCTCTAAACGGAGGTTTCATGATGTCGCACCTGGTTTGAAATAAAGAGTAACAGGCAGAGCTTCACTATCCATTTCCTAGATGAACCGGTATTTTTTAAGCGACCCGTGACGTAATAGTATTTATATAGTGCATCAAATATAAAATCGAAATAAGAAAAAAAGAATATGGACTTTCCAATTGTAGGTTATAAACATTCATAGATTTACGAAAAAAAATAATCATGCAGAATTTTTATGTTAACGATCGAATGTAATAAACGCTTCACATCATTAATTTCTACGTATAAGTAAATATATAAAAGCCATCTGCTCGGTCAAAGCAGTAAATTCGAGGCAGTGATTGACAGGTTGTCCGAACATTTACTGTTTCGTAGGGGTGCGACGACGACCACAATAACGATACAGGATTTTCATGATCGAAAAAACCTAATATCGTCGACATTACAGTGGGACCCCGGTATTCACGCACGTCAAGCTAGACCGGAGGTTCAATCATTGAGGTTCTCTGAATATTTTAAAGGTGTCGAAAAGTCAATCACACAAAAGATATCGACGCATAGTGCAAAGTATGTTCACGTAGCTCACATGGTCTGCTTACTTGTCACAAGCGGACAGACTACGTGAACGTAGTTTCAATTTTGCGTGAATTTTTTTTGTGTAATTGACATCGACTTTTCGACGCTCTTGGAATATTCAGAAAACGCTGAAGAATGGACGTACATTCTGATTGGACGTATGTGAGTTCTAGAGTCTTTTATATTATTATCAAACAGGTGATACTGTGAAAGTCTGGCTGCCATTCTGGTTTCGGGTGCTTCAGTAATTCTAAGTTTTTAACCAATATTCGAATATACGTCCCCAAGCGTTTTAGGTGATTACAATCGTGTACAATTCGAGGGATGCGTGTAGCGCATTAACGATTAATAATCAGAAATACGAAACTGTCTATTTTTACCGAACAATGTCGGTAATCATATCTACTCCCTCATCCCTTCAAGGTGATGCGCTACTGGTCGGTCGGTAACAAAAACTTTACTAAAAATAAGCCTAAGTATACAAATTGCATCGAAACATGATTTATTGTTTATATTTTTGTTTATTGTATCAGAACGACCGGGCGGGAATTATTTTTTCACAGAGATTATCTTTATCTTATTGCACAAGAAACGAGACAAAAATATTCCAAAGAAAACATGCATTTCCTAGAACTATATTTTTTTTACCGAGTATATTACTTTTCGTGAATCAAACATATGATTCATAAGTTCTTTCGTAAAAGCTGTGCATGTTGCATATAACTTTATTCTTCGACCATCACTGTTCGAAGAACAAATTTTTTCGTTCTAATTGAAAACTTTGTCTGTTTGTTAAAAAGTGAATTAGTTCAAGGTGTTCCAGGAAACGAGTGGGCACATGTAATACTGAGTCACGATGAGCACACCGCGAGATTGTTATTTGTGAAAGACCAGAATCCGAGGATCGAGTGCCGTGACTGTGCATCGCCGTTATGAAAAATTACAGGGAAAAGGTAGTTGAAGAGTTTGCAAGTGGATGATCTACACGCGTATTAGAAGGTAGAAAATGCAATTGCGAATGAAATACGTGGAGCGAGGATAATTGGTGTTTCTTTTCCAACGTAATCGAGCGGGAGATGGAGAAAAAGTCTCACCGGTCCTCATCTCCGTCGTACGTACTAACTGCCCCCGTGTTCTTCACCACACCGTTACTATTGTCTGCACTGAGTTGCTGGCCCGCGAGCGCAAAAGCGCTTCACCACGTTGATTAGTAGAAAACAAGTCGATGTTATTTCACCGCGTTTCAGATTCAATTAACTCAAGAGGTGTTAGCGGGGCGGCACGATGCGGTTATGTTGCAAACCTGAGGGTGTTTCCACACCTTCGCACAAGCTCACTACCTACCCTACACCATTTCGCTTTTCCCGTCTTCTGTTACTGCTGTTGCTCCTGTTGATGATGTCGGCACCAAAACTCCCCTGTTTCAGCACTCGCTGAATCCCCACACTACTGTCGCCCGCGAGACAATCGACCTGCCACTTAATTAATATGCGATTCAAATACCATTTCATATTTGGCTTCCCTACAGAGGAAGTTTTGTAACATAGTAAAAAATAATAAGGAAGCAGTGTGCAAGGTTCTACTTTGCAACCTTGTTTTTAAAAAATCAGAAACTGCAATTCAGGAAAATGTTATTCGTTAAGTAATATGATACTTTAATAATATAACCCGTTATGTAATTGATTCCATAACTGGTGTCACAAATTTGTTATTTATTGCTCAAGTTATTTAAGATTGACATACCTTATAATTTGGCAAACTTCGACGACGATGAATGTAAAATTATTATTTATCGTAAATTTCGAAGGCCTCTGTCCACATTCATCAAATATTGTTTCAAATATCCTTGAATTTTATTACGTACGTGTCTAAAGTTTCATCCTGTTTTGATCACATGTTTTGAAAGTCGCACCGGTTAACAAAATAAAAAATTCAAATTCCTATAAAAAAAGGATTTGAAAAGATTGAGCTGAACTGAATGATGCTGACACGAGTTAGAGCAAAACGTCAATTTAAAAAGAAATTCAAGATCCTTTGAAATCCGATCTTCTTTATAGACTCAGTTCAATTTCAATCCCAAAGATCCTAAAACATTATTTTACTTATGATAAGCTTTTTAACTCGATAGCTACAAATTTGCGACCGTGCGAGTGCTTACGTCCTCTTTTTCAAAAATTCAAATTGTTATAACATTTTATCCGCTGTACAGATTTTTACGAAAGTTATAGTAAATAAAAAAGAGTGGTTTCTCCCTTACGTATGTGAAAAATTTCCGTGTATTCAATTGACTTCCTAGAGTGGTAATTCGGGTCTCAAAGATATGCTTCAGAAACGTGGGAGTATATGAAACACCGATCTGTATTCATCAAAATGTCTGTATTTATTAAATGACACAAGTCACTAAGTAAACTGTATGGAAGCACTGAATATTTAACTGGTAGACTTGTTCAATGCGAATTTGCTTTTGATGAAATAAGCGCGATGTAACAGAAAGGTTGCAACGTAGAACTTTGCACATTGTTTCCTGATTAATAACGATTTTTCACAAAGCGAACTTTTTGGGAAGCTTATTTATCACTTTTGGTTTCCTCGTAGAGAAAGCTTTGTGAAAAATCGAATAATTAATTAATGAACCAATGCAATAAAAAAAACTCTGCGCGCGTTTATAGTTTAAATAAATAATAATAAATTCAAATTCATCCAAAATCCGAAGCCATTTACCGATTATCACCAAATTTGACATATAGCAATGGTGAATATTTCTCATCTGTATTTTTCATTTACAAAAAGTTTCAATTCATCAATTGTCAGTTGACCTGAGTTATAATAAAACATTCAGTTTCATTTTACCGATCATCATGATATTTGGTAAGTAGCAGCGCTTAATGTTATTAATCGTCTGTAGAAAATTTGAGTTCATTTGGTGCGATTAGACGTGAGTTACAGCAAAATGAATTTTTCTTTTTTTATTAAAAATCCGACAAAAACCGAACCTATTTGTCGATTCATTGCAAATTTAATAACGAGCCACCTGAAACATAGCTCTATTTGTAAATAATTATTTAGCACGGTTTCTAAATATTTGCGGCAGCTATACCGCGTATAGACATTTTTCAAAAATTACAAAGTTAAATAAAATTTGAACATATTTTTTAATTTTTTCAAAAATTATTATACACAAAGCTGCCCCACATGTATGCCAAATTTCAGTTTGTCAAAGCATATAACCGTTGCATTCCGCAATCATTTGGAGAGTACTGAATCAATACTCTCTGTTACGTCCCGGGTAAACGAGACGATTAATATATAACATATATTTTGTTGGTGGGTTTATATGTCCGTAAAGGAATAAATTCCACGTTGTTAGTTTTACTTTATCTCTCAAGTTAACAAATTTATTCATTTGGTTTATTTCACTTATTAGTGAAATAATCATACGTGATTACAATTAATGATAATATTTATGATTAGAGTTCGAAGTGTGTTTTGCTTGGCTTATAACATGTCACGTTTATCACTGTTTAACTTATACTGATGCACGATACTTAAACGGACTAAATATAATTAGGTATTAATTGATCGAAGATTGGAATGAGACTGCTTAACTTATACGTGGAACTTAAACGGGCGAAATACTTAAAGAGGAAATACTTATTGATTCAAGACATGATGAGAGACTGATCAGTAGAGGGAATGAGATTGACCAAGAAGACTTGGGTGGGTGAGGAGTGGGAGTTATTTTAGTGGCCGTGAGGACGCCCAAAAGGTGCTGACCGTGCGTGGTACTTGTGGTCAATGGTCTTTATAGGAAATTGAAAGAAAATGATGATTGTTAGGGAGCGGAAATTTATCAGCGGAATTATAGGTGAATGATCAATGCACTTGAGGAGTCAACATCGGATGATTTCTAGAGAGCATCGAAACGGGTGTTGGAACGCGGGAACAGCAAGAAGGCAGTTTATGACTATAATGCATGAGTATTGAATGTTGAATGTAACGATGGGCTAAGGAAAAGGATTTGTCGATATATGATAATAGTAATAATGACAATATATAATAATAATAAAATAAACAATTAAAAATAATAATAATACCTTTGAAAAAACACCAATAAGTGGGCTGACACTTTAAAAAATTCGACCTGTTAGAAGTGACTAGCGTGGACTTTTTACCAGTGTTTAGTAAATTGGTATTAATATTTTCCATAGTGTTGAATTTACACAGGAGCGTATATGTTCAAATTAATGGGCCTCCCAGCCAGAACTTTTAGGTAACTCGATCTAAGATCGAAAAACAAAACTGAATAAAGAGGAGAAAAATGGTGTGATGTTAGGTACAGCGGAGGTCCTAATAGTGTATTATTCGGCTCACGTACAGACAGTCGGAAGGTAATCGAATCGTAGAACGACGTGTAAGCTGCCGATGGGAATAATTATCTGTGCGTTTAACTTCAGAATTAGCGCTACGCGACATTCGAGGGAGTTTCTTCGGTATGACGTGCAGCACCGGAATTCCCTGGTGAAACGATGACAATGCCGAACAAAGCGCTTCACACGATAATCTGTATGGCCGTTGGCTAACAGTATTACACGTGCATCGATTGAACTTTATCGAGACACAATCAATCGAGTTGTCTAGCATAGACCAGGCGAATAAGGGGAAAGGGAATCAGGTCTTGTTGCCGGAAAAGTGTTTTACACATGCCACGAGTTCAATTATGAATGTCCGAAGCCCTAGATTACTAGTAGAGAGTTATGCACGATAAACTTATATTGAACATAGCGTCATAATGTAGCACTTTATAACTTCTCCCATATCAGCATGATATTTTCAATTATTTAACATTTAATGTAAGCAAGCAGTAATAATATAATACAATTGGACATTATGAACGAGGCATTATAACAGTCTGCTGGTGCGTCGTTCATGAAAGTAAGATATAGCATATCGTGTTACCGGTTCTAAAGAAACTTTCGTTCAGTCTGTTAATTCTACTGTAGTTGAGCTAGCTTTTGGTCTTTAAAGGAAACGTTTATGGTTCTGACCCCGGCTGTTCATTCTAACCTGTCTAGGAGGGTTAGGAGAAGCTGAGAGACCGTAGGTAGCACCCAACGGCCAAGGATTATTCGCAAATTACCCGTGGAACCCGTGGAAACCCATGTCTAATTCATACAATTTCACCAGAGGAATACGACGATACATGAGAGTGCGAGTCGTATATGCTACCAGACCGCACGGTTATCAAAAACCCTTCAACGGAAGTAACCAACGATACGACATAACAAATGTTGTAGCCTGAGGTATTATGTATTTTACATTAACATGTTGCTGGACTTACTGAAGACAGAGAAAATGGGGTTTTGAAATAATAATAATAATAATAATAATAATAATTACAACGTAGAAACTTGCCAACTGTTTCCCCATTTTTTAAATGTCTACATAACGCCTGTTATGGGAAAATACATTCGTTTATTTGGATTTTTTTGTGACTAGTTTTAAAGACTTTGCATCCTCATAGAGAGGAAGTTTTGTTTCATGAAAATATTTTTTTTTCAAGATTTTCATGACACACGTTACTCAAAAATGTTTAAAGTATCGAGAAATGTACGTGCGTGCGTGAGTAATGTACACGGTTTTACTTTGCAAGCATTTTGCTTCAACGTAGAAGAAGCTTTGTATTTATGACATTTTTTATTTCGAAATTTTCATGCCGGGAGAATCAGAATTGTTCAAAGCGTCGTGAAAAGTGGTTTAGAAAAAATTGTCTGTATGTATACGTATATGTGTATGTTCGGATTTCCTTGTCAGCACGATAACTGTCGTAATTTTTCATGTACCTTCGTCAAATTTGGTACGTAACAGAGCTACCATATAACAACGTTTGGGATTGTGTTTGACGCGAAGCGTTGAGGGAAAGAACAAATTTTTTAGCTTTTTGATAACTTCGAAAAAAGTCATTTTACGCTATAACTTTTCGTAAATTACGAGATATCAGGCTAAAATTTCATACATAAAGAGTCTAAAATTACACCATCATCGGTGTTATACTGTTGGTAAGAATCGATAGAGCCCTTCTAATTTTATTCCAATTATAATTTTTTTTAAATGTCTATAAAAACTCCAACTTTTATAAATTCTCAGATATCTGGCTGGAATTTTCCAAATTAATTCACAATTATTGATTATCAATGATAAACTTGGTACAAAGAACGGCCGCTGTGTTTGTGATTTTCGATTTTACTGCGGAAAAGTTTATTAAAGTCTAGTGGGTTAACTTCAAATTCGGTTCACAAGTGAACAAAGTTCGGATACAAATTTAACTAAAAACGGTTTGTTAAAATTTTGTGGCGTTATGAATTCTTCGACAAACATCGGTCGCGTAATATTTTTTAAGAAATTGAAAATGTAATTTTTTTTTAATTAACTTTCCAGGACGTTCTAAATCATTTTGATTGCGCTGATACGATAAACTAGAAAAACAATATATTTCGTGAAAATAAAGTATCGTCCATGTAGAAGCAAAAATAGACAACTTGTAGAACCCATCGACCTACTCGAGCACTCGGACAGCGTTTGTAGCTATCGAATAGCTATTAACACCTCCGATTGTACGATAACGTTCTATTTTCAGTAAGTGCTCTCACGCTCACCCGGTCAGTCTCGAGCTTTTATCTGTAAAAGCCCTACTTCCAAATGGTTAAAGTCGATGGGGGAGGGTTATATTCCTTTTTACGATTCATCTTCTATTATCTCTATTTCGCCAAGTCGTTTTAAGTTTCATAGTTTTAGCTTCCTGTGAATAGCAGTAATATGGCCGGTAGGTACTGAACAGATATACATGCATCTCCATTTACCCACTTTCTTGTGTTGCCTAAGTACCATAATTTTACATTTATCGCTCGTGAATTTGTCAGCACTCTATCATATAATTACAAATTTATTCGTAGCATAAGCAATTTTGAAGTAACGGTGTTATATAACTGTTCTGTACGTAAATGGTATGTTTTTTTATAACGTATAAAATATGTTGATCACAAATAGTTTTTCTCCAACGCATTTTTTATTAATAATTTCACAGCAAAAAAAAAAGTTTGTTAATTTTGAGTTTATAAAAAAATTAAATTTTTCTTTGCATTTTGTAATATTTATTTATTGTAATTTCTGCAAAGAAATGTCAAAAACTCAACAAATTTATACATTTTGTTTGGTTACTCACGGTTCAACAATAAAAAAATATAAATTCGACTAATTTTGTACTGTTTATTATTTGTGACCACTTAAAAAATAAATATTATAATACATAAGTAATTTTTGTTGAAGCAACAAAACAATTTGTATCTTATTAAACAAAGTAATTTTTTGTTTTGACACCGAAATAAGCATCGCGAAGCGAAATTTGTGATGCTCGAGTATTAAGGGGTCATAAAAGGAATTCGCCTAAATATAGGCATGTCAAATGTTAAGAATACATTTGTGAAATTTGAGGCTGATGTACTTCAACTTATTTATTAATCACTGTAGCCGGTCTTTCGTGCATAGCCACATCCCGCACTCGTGAAGAGGGGAGCGAAAGTGGACCTCAGCGTATCTTGCTGTCCAGGCACACGTGGGTCACGGCATCGGTTACTCTGGATTATAACTTTGAGTAAAACCTTAACTAGCATAATCCTGCTGAACGCACTCTGTCACCTACTGCTGTTACGAGGCTCCAGGTGACCAATTACTGCGGCACTACGTCTGCTGCAGAGCACTGCAGCACTCTCAGAGTGAGAAACTTTTATTTACTTATCTTTTGGTTCTTCATAGAGGAAGGTATGTGTTCGTGAACATTTTTTTTTCGAGATCTTAATGTCAATATATTTCAAATAGTCTAAAACGTCGAGAAATGCAATTTTTAGCTGGCGTTCGTGCGTGTGCGTGTGCGTGCGTTTTTTCGACATCTGATCGAAATCGTGAATCATAATTTCAAATTGGTACGTGCGTGTATAAATATCGTTAAAGCAAACAAAGTTATTATCATTTAAAAAAAAAAATGTTGCAAAGTAGAATCTTGTAGAATGCTTTCTCACTATTTTCAACATTACACTCTGTGAAAAATAGTATCTGATAAAATTTTGGTTTCCTCACAGAGGAAGCTATGTGAAATGTGAAAGATAATAAGGAAGCATTGTGCAAGGTTCTACTTTGCAAGCTTGTTCAAATACTTTATTATTTAGAAGTTTGCACTAAGAAACTCCTTGCTGTTATAATCGAAATTCCATCTTAATTGTTTTTAGTCTCTTCAACATTTCTACAAACTTTCAACACCATAGCTAAAAATTTAATAGACTAAAGATTTTTATATTAGATTTTCGAAAAATTCTGAATTTTACGAAATTTAAACGCATGCATATATTCTGATAAAATTTCAGTCTATATAGAATTCATTTGGCTTCATTAAACATTCATACAAACTTATAACTAGATAGGCCAAGTTTGGTTAAATCTAAACATTTATAGAAATTTTTTGTAAAATTTTAGAAAGTTAAAAATTTCACAAAATTTAAACGGTTTGAGCGATTTTTGCCTACTTTTGCCGAACTATTTCGTCTGAGCCTGAGATTTTTTCAGATTTTTATAAGTAAATGTTGAGATTTTGCTTCAAGAAATTAGGCCTTTCTATAAATGATTATTTAACGTTCTTTATTTTTTTTAATTCTAAAAATAATCATGTGTTGCATACAAAAGCTTTTCTGCTACTGCCCATCGTAAAGTTACTATTTTTCCCATTTTTTGCTGTTGTTGAAAAAAGGCCGAAACCAAAATTTTTTATTTCCCAAAAAAGGTTTTTTAGATTTTTTCAGATTTTTAAAATGTGTCGATCGATAATTTCAAATTTATGTTAAAAAATCGTAGATAATTAAAAATCTATACATTTTTTTAAATAGTGCTTTTTAGAGTTATGTCAATCATATAAAAAATTGCGGACCTAATCGGGAGGGTCAAGGGTCAGACTCAGGTCGAAACCAGATAGAATGCCACATATTGACATGAAATTCTCGAAAAACAAAAAAAAATCACGCAAACAAAGCATCTACTATGAGCAAGCAATAGTAAAAACATATATGCATATTCATGAATTTATGAAGTTTATTCTGACGTCCTTCTCGTTAATTGAATTGATTATTTCCCTGCAGATGACCTGAACAGATAATACTTAGCCTCTCATAACAATTTCCTCGAATGCTTTAGCTTTTGTAGGGAAAATATTAAGCTCACCTTTAATCCCGAGCAGTTCGACATGGTTCGCGACAGTAGTACTGAATAGCCAACAGAACTGAAATAGCCAACAGAAATAGCAATAAATCTAATAAAAAGATTCATGACGGACAAGTTGAAAAGGGCTGTCGCGTTGCGAGGGCAGTCGTTACTGAAATAACAAGCTCCAGCTTGTTACTCTCGTGACGATGTAACCTCTCAATCCGCACAAGTTTTTCAAAATTAAAATAGTAAAATAAAAATCATGAATTATGGTTATTTCACTCGTCCACGCTAATTTAATTATACACTCTTAATAGTTCAACGGACCGCCCTTTTCAGTGGAAATATGGTTTTTTTCTCGTTACAAGTGCTCACTGGGTTTTCACGTAGAACATGAACGTGTGTCACATTACTCGTTTATATCTGTTGGAAATATTTTTAGCGCATTTTTAAACTGTGTGATTCGTTTCTCAAATAGAAATAACTTTGCCACAATTTGAGGTAGTTGAACCGCTTGACGCTGGTCAAATCAGTGACAAATATTATGTTATCGTTTATAAAATGATCACGATTTAATAGAATTCAATGCAGGCTGATTTGTAAATATTAAATGGAATTTACAAAAATAATAACTGACTAAATAATGGCAATATCTGAAACTAAAATTATTGTATTCTGAAATCTGAAAATATTGTCTAGTTTTTTTTCCAAGAATAATCTGTACACGTCCAAAAAGGATTACAAATAATTCAGGCTTTGACACCAGAATAATTGGATCTAAGTTTCAAGAAATGTTTTTTTTAGAAAATTAATTAAGCACAATACGTTGCGCGTACGTAATATGCTGAAATTCAGCATCTGACGGTATTTTGCACCGCTGACTACGAATTTGAAGTAAAAACTTACGTGATATTACAATTGCAGATGCCGGGTGTCAATTCGAAACAGATAAAAGTAGTCACATTTGCATAATATTTAAGGTTTACTGTTTTGACAGATCGCTGATTTAAAATGAGAAGTCATTATAAAAAATACAAAATAGTGAATTTAATAAGGCCGACCAGAATGTAGAATATCAATATTATAGATCAATATAAATTGAAAAATAGAGCAATAATACATTTTCATGAAGCCGACATATTTTTTTAAAGCTAAAAAAAGATAGAGTGGTAGAAAAAAAACATTTTTTTAAATAATAAATTTTCAAAAAGCGAGAATATTTTTTCAAAGACGATATAAAATTCTGTGGATCCCGCTACTTTGTTTGTAAGTCAGGTATATTATGAGGAACATTTAGCAAAAATAAAAACAAAATCATTTTTTGGCCAAAAGTTATTAAAAATCCTTTTAACCGGAGATGCAAGACAAGTGCAAAAAAATGGATGAAACATAGTTAATGATTTTCTATTCTCAAGAATAAGGTCTTGAAAAGAAATTAATACTTGGTGACAATTCATATGGATGCTACATACCTCAAAAAAATGGTGACAACTCGAATTCTTGTTAAAGAAAAAAATAGAATTGAGAATCTCAAACCGATCGAAGACCTAAAAATACATTTTAAATTGATGACACATTCGTGATAGAAAAAATTATAATTTTATAAGTTTTATTATAGCTAGAAAACTTGGAAGATTGAGATAGACATAAAACACATAAAAAATACCTTGAATAGAGCGGTCATATCAAATAGAGTCGTTGTTGGCGATTCGAGACTTGCATTATAGATGATTGTAAGTCTACTCACAGTCCAATAATTCAATAATCTATGCGAAGTCTATGCGACAGAACACTTATTTACGAATATTGACCTATATATGTGGCTTTAGGTGGATTTATAACATTTTTATGCCAGTTTCAAAGCTTATACAAAGACGATAGGTTTATTTCGGAGCTCTTTGTATAGACTCAATTGATAGGTCTACTACCATAGTCTTTATCATGGACACTTTTTTTTACTTCCTTATTACATAAGTACGAATCATGTGAAGGAGAATGAATTGCAATACCAAAGAAATCTACTGCTAGATTTTTATGTATGTAGATGCTTTGAGTCCTAAATTCTGTCGGTCTGTCTGTCTATATATGTCCAAAAACAATGTTTTTACGCACATTGATAAATGTACACATATTAAGAGTATTGTTGTATACACTGTAAAAGACAGCGTCCTTGGAAGCTTGTTCCATGGGTAAAGCGTTTAAGGCGTGTAGAGTTAGACGAATCCCGGAAAAAATAACCCCAGATAAAATATCCTTTGATAAAAATACTCCCTCGAAAACAAACCCTGAAATAAAACCTTCTCAGTTTCGAGGGGTAGGAAGAGTCCCTAATTAAAATTTGCACGACAATTTAAAATATCGACTAACCAACATACCGACTACAAAATGCCGAATTCAATTAAATTTATAAATACGATATTTAAAAATTGTGTTGTAGATGGAGGGGCTTCACCTCCCAACACTCTGACGAGAAGTTCCGTCCCATCAGAAAAATTGGGGTGGTATCAGTACATGCATAGAAATAGCAAACAATACTCTACTCTTTTAACAATACTCTTTTCCAGGGGTTATTTTTACAAAGGCGTATTTTATCCGGGAGTGTTTTTTTCCAGGGAGCATTTCTTCCGGAGGTATTTTTCTAGGGGGTATTTTTTCCGCCTACCGAATTAGATGACAACTGTGTCAGTTCAACACTCATTTCGGGCAACACGCATTATTTCAATTCAAGTGCAGCAGCACCACACAGCAAATGTGTTTATGCGTTGATTCATTAGACGCATGTTTTTAAAGTGTGCAGAATCTTGCTGAGAAGCACCTTTCTTGAACCTATATCACATGCATCAATTGCGTCTGTGAGGACCTATACATGTCTGCGATGGTACAGAAAGTAATTACGTACAAGTTCGGTAATATCCTATACATATACATATATACAACAGAGATGGAGAATTAGCGGTCGTGGGGCGAGGCTGACCACCAACTGTAATAAGGGAGTCAATTCCTCGCGAAGAGTAGATTCAACTTTACGGTAGAGCAGCTTCTGACCATTACATGCACAGTGTGAAGCACAAGCGGGTTTCGTACTCTCGCAGAACTACTCAGTTCACTGCTCTCAGTTGGTCTAAAATTATTTCCATCCACTACCAGCGGTGAAATTGGTCGTTTAGCAATGAGTTACGGACCTTCACCGTCACCGGAATATCTTAACCCATCTCAAAGGTAACGTAATGAATCGACGACCAGATGAATGTTGAATCATCACTTCTGAGACCTTGTCGACATTGCTATATGTGCTTTAATACATATATACTCAATTGCATAAGTATAATTAAAGAATAATGTCGGTTATTCTAATAACCGTCTATCTCCCGATGGAGACGAAAGTCTATAGAATGTGAAAAGCCTCAGTTATATACGAAAGCGGAAATATAATTCGGGTTAAATCCACTTCAGAGCCTCCGAGTTTTTCTGGTCACAGAGACGGTGAGATCGCTTTGTACGTTTCAGAATGGCCGCAGATCCACATGAAATGGAGAAAGACTTAATTATATTCTTTTATTAGAGTATTTGAGGATCTAATTATTATATGGAAATTTTTCCGACGTTTCGTTTTTTCGTTTCATTTATTTTTCTTTTTTTTCGTCTCCACGTTCTTGTGGGAATATAGGGTTCTTTTACAAGTTCCGAACTACCTTGAGGGTACGGAGATCTTCTGGCACACTAGCTCGCAGAGGGTACCAACCAACTAAGAAGCCTCGAGGTTTCATCTCGCTTTATGTCGAATGCTTTAAAACTTCACTGCTACTTTAACTTTTGTCTCTTTTATCCCTGCTGTAGATTCTATAGATGTGTCTTAAGTTATCTTGAGCTTATATTAAAACGGTGGCAGTCACGACGCTTCTGAGAAAACTCAGTCGCTATCCGTTGCCCCTCGGCCAGAGCTATATATATATATATATATATATATAATTTTTTTTTTCTTCGACCTCCTCTCGTTCTCAAGAGCTATTATCATAAGGAAGAGTGATTGATCGCTTAAAAGAGGATCAAAATGGGCTCCTGTCCTTATTCCTGTTACAAGAAAGACTTTTCACATAATTTCTGCATAGTCTAAAACGAAAGTAACATTTTTGTATTTAAGAAAAACTTTTTATCCATATACATGGACATTTATTTTCCTGATTTTAGGAAAAAATATTTACAAGTTCTTGTTTTAGAAACAAAAATACAAGAACATACGAAAATTGTTATTGAGAAGACGAAAGCTAAATTACTAATTTGTGTATTAATTTTACAATATATGCGGCATATGTGCGGCACAAATGTGTAAGATTTATAAATTAATTTTTTTGGTACATTGGTAGTTTAATAAAAAAAACCGTAAATGAGAAACGACTTTACCTCTGGAATACTGATTTTTCAAACTTACTTTTTACTGTATGTGATATGCTTATGACATGTACATGAGTCCGAATATACCTAAAACTTTTATTCTGTATGCCTGCAGAAGAGTGTATGCGAATTATTTTTTTTATATGGAAAATGGAGTAATAATCTTTATTTTTAATATATATGGAAATTCAGGGACGTTTAAATAAATTTGTGCCTCATAAACTTCGAATATTGTTCGTTACGGTAGTGATTTTGGTACCAGTCAAGTCAATCGAGCACCGATATTACAAAAATTGCCTGTGTACGTTTTAAAAGAGAAACTAGTATAAACTAAGGTGGATCTGAATTAAAAAGAATTGCTACTTTGTAGCGAATTTACCGGTTTTTATTGGGCGCGTATTCAATCATGGGTCAATTTACGAACTCGCCCGAAGGCCGTTTTTTCCTCCAGCGACCGTCGAGGGTTCACCCAAATTTGAGACTGTGCAACCTTGTTTTCGCGGAACATGAAAAAATCGTCATCGTTAGGATTAGAGTGACATTCATAGTGCGGTTGCCATACTAGAGCCCCACTAGACTCAATAAAGGTAGTCACAACAAAAAATATATGATTCGAACTGGAACACCGAGGCCTAATCAGACTTAATCATGGAACCCCCAGTAGGATCGACTATATACTATGCTACTTTGTTAACATGCCGCCTCTCACCGTCCAAGACCCAAGTTATTCTAAGTACCGCAAAGGTCAGTCTTAGATTCGCAACCGCCCTGCGCCCGAATTTTTCTAAGTCCTTCAAGGGTTAGTGCTTCGATGAATGACCACCTCACACCCGAGTTCTTCCAAGTCCCACAAAGGTTAGTACCTGGATGGGCGAACGCTCGACACGCGAATCTTTCTATGTCCCTCAAATGTCAATATATTTTGGTTAGTTTGATCAGTTACAGATAAATATTTTTATCGAAGTGGCATATAGTATTGGATGTCTATCACTACTACTGAGTATACTAACGCCACTTCTCGTTGTTTAAATTAAAGTATCAGAACTGCGATAAAGATACTGGCTGAGGTGGAATTAGAGCGCGCAAGCACGACGTGTCCGGTGAGATTTCGCGCGCCGTGGGACGAGGACGCGATCGCAGGGGCTCCGCACTAACCGAGAGCGAAGTGGTTTGCCGTGCTCGGAAAGAAAGATATTAAAGTTTTCCTTCGTTTTTGTTCTCCTCCAATTTCTCGTCGAGTGGCGAAGTTTCACGTGCGGAACGACGCCTCATTTCGAGCGTCTTGAGAGACCCTCAAATCATCGGAAATCGTAATGATGATGATGATGCTGCCGCTACTTTAGCTGTACGGTTATATTAAATGAGAACTCACGTTACAACAACATATATTTCTTGCATATGCTATTCATAGCATCTGACATCTTGAACGTTGCGCTTTAGAGATTTTATGAATATGTACGTTCGGACGCAAAGGTCTTTGAAGTCAAAAGGCAAACGCGATTTGCTTTCGAGATATTTCGACCGGTTGAACAATTCTGATCGGATATCGAATATATTTAGTGGCACAGACGACTGCGTCTAGCCAGCGGCTGAACGACGTTATACAATCCCTATAACGGATATTTTCTTCGTGCAAGCTTTCCGCACTTGATTCTAGCAGTGTCTGTCGATATTACATTGTACGGACATTTTTCTTATTTTTGTTATTCTTTGGAACGTCTTTCTATTATTATTAATGATAGAGAAGTGATCTAATTAAATTATAATTTTTTAAAATGTCAGCATTTTTTAAACGCGTTGATTGGAAAAAATTAAACAAAAATCGCGAATACTCTTAAGTAGTTATGCAATTTGGGAAGTGATGAGAAACTAGATGGTTATAATAACGTAGGTGCTTCGCGACCTTGGACAAACAGTGTTGACCTCTCGCCAAATTATTAAGTCCCAAAGAAATCCCTCCTATACGTCCAGATTATTCTAAGCCCTGTAATAACCCTTTTCTAACCTGAAGAAAATCTAAGTCCCACAATAGCCCCCTTCATCGGGACCGGATTATGATAAGTTCCGCAATACCGCCTCAAACATACCCGGATTATTCCAAAAAGTACCGCAATAACACCCTCCTCCAGTCCTAGTTTGTGTGAGTGTTTGTGAGTGGTTGTGTAAGTTTCTGTGAGGCTCTGTGTGAATATCCAATGGATGTCGAATTGTTGTCCTTTATTTTATGAGAAACATTTGAGCGAGTTAATTGACAGAGAATGCCTCGACTAATAATTGAAATTCGGTAGGAATTGTTGTAAAGGAGACAGGTGAAACAGCAGTTAAGTGATAGAATCCGCGTAATTGGACCAAATGCATTCGGTTAAAATGCATATATTACGTGTCCAATATGTATACATTGTATAAATACAGATACACGTGACGGTGAGTGCGAAAGAGGGGTCAGAATTGGCGCGAAGCAATCGGGGCATTGTGACTTGATGGGAGATACGAGAATCGAGGGGAATAGGAAGTCCGACGTCGTGGCCAGTGACGCCACAACCGACTCTACAGCCGTACGACCATATCGTCCAGAGAAGGAGATTAGCAGGAGGGCGCGCGCAACGGTTCGGGCTTGATGTGATGCGTTGCATTATTCATTTCTAGCCTGGTTACGGAAACCACCCCTGACTCGCCACCGCGCGCGCTCCACAGGGCCCTGACATGTCTCGAACACTGTCACCGCGAAGCCATCACGGCTCCATAGGACGCGCAGAGCCCTCAGCAACTATGAGCCAGCAGAGTAGGTATACAGCCAGCTAGAGTCCACCTAGGTCTCTGGGAACTAACCCCGAGCCTACCTCGATGCTGGCTTCACTGCGCCATGCACCATCGCCACAACCGCGGCCTCTTGCCAACTCCAATTAGTTCGTATAGGTGCGGATATTACGTCGTTTATGACTATATGACTTGGGTAGCACGTGACTGCCATTCACACGTTCACCGACATTTTTGTTGGAATATCGAAAGCAGAACTGATAGGAGAGACCGAGCGCGCGTCCCTTCAACCACCAATGAGCGCAACCTTAATCCCCCGGAATAGACAGGTAGTCAATTTAGTTACCTCAATCTGCGCTTTAACTCATTGAAGCGTTTATGGAGCATTCTTACTGAATTCGATTCATGCCTAACCTCACTCTTCGGGATTCGGTTCCACATTTTTACTTCCTCATAGAGGAAGATTTGTTTATGTGAAAAGAACATTCGAGATTTTAATGTAAGATTACTTAAAATTGTTTGAAACGTCCGAAAATCTGATTTAGACAGGTTTGTGCGTCAGAGACTTTGGAAGGACGCTTATAATTAAAAAAAACGGCTCAATGGATAGTGCTGAAATTTTGCACGCAAGTAAAACACACATTGCCCATTATTTGATATAATTTCATTTGTTTATAGAAAAAAATAGTTCTTGAATGGCTTGGACTACGGGTATGAAATTCAGCTAAAAACATTTTCTAAAAAATGCAACATGTAAAATTAGAACCGTTCTATCGATTTCCGTAAAATTATTACTCTAACCTTGCTCTATGGTAATCTATATGCGAACCAAGTTTGGACCCGGTATCTTGTAATTAGCACAAGTTAGCGCGCGAAAGACTTTTTTCAAAAAATAAAAAATGTTATAAATTTTTAACCGCTTGAGCGATTCTCTCCAAATTTAAGCTAGAACTTTTTCGTATCATAGTCCAGAAGTGAAACAAATTTAAACCCGATACCTTGCACTTTGCGCGAGTTCATGCGCGAAAGACATTTTTCAAAAAATATGTTATAAATTTTGAATCGCTCGACCTGAGACAATCCACATATGTACCAAATTTGATTTAAATCTGCTGAAAAATTAAAAAAAAAAAAATTTGTGACAGCAATGTTTTCATTTTTTAGTTTAAAAGAAAAAAATTATAATTACAGCGACCGATCCTCGTACCAAATTCATCTTTGATAATC
Source organism: Perithous albicinctus (assembly GCA_964016905.1). NCBI lineage: Eukaryota > Metazoa > Arthropoda > Insecta > Hymenoptera > Ichneumonidae > Perithous > Perithous albicinctus. The sequence goes on from OZ024700.1 coordinate 1,981,733, forward strand.
AACAATCATAAAGTCACGATGAAAATTACAGCCGGATATCTCAAAATTTACTTGAGTTGAATTGTTTACAGACATTTTGAAAAAATACTTGGAATCGCAATAAAATTAGAAGCACTGTATCGATTCTCGTCAAATTTGGTACAGATCATGGTTTAATATAGAACGAAGGATTTTTTTTTCACTTCATTATTTTTTTTCATCAAGCCAGAAAGTTCGAAAAGTGAGGTTGAAAAACGGGTATCACGTCTAAATAACTTCGACAAAATATCTTTTACGAAAATATCTTGGTAAATGAACTTTTTTAAAAATATCTTCGCGGTAATAGAACCTCGGTAATAATATCTCACTGCAAAATATTTTTTCCAAAAATATCTTCGCTCGAAAAGAACTTTGGAAAAAATATCTTTCGGTAAATTAATTATCTTCGGGGAAAAAATTAAAATTTAGGATTTTCGATTTATTCGCACGTTTATTCTTTCACGGTTAACTTTTGTAAGCGTACCGAACTATACAAAATAAACATGAAATATATACAATAATTGAAAATGAATAGTAATAATAATAATAATAATATTGAATAATTATTGAATACTAAAAATAAATTAAAGAATACTGCTGGGTAATTAACGCTGATTTTAGATGAGCGTTGTATTTATCTATAGCGATATATTGTGAGCTATACCCCGTAAATATTTCAGCGGCTCCCGATTCGCGTAGTTTTCGACAACCGATTTAAGTCGAGCATCGTAATCCACGTACTTCTTACGCTTGCGCGTTTCGATGACTCGACCGGCAATTCTTTGCTCGATTAATCGTTCGGTTGCATCTTGCTCTTGTTTTAATGCTGCGATGAACTTCCCCATCGATGCATGCGTAATTCGGATCTGTTCGTTGAACGCACGATGCCAGGCCTCCAACGAATTATTTGTCCGTGGCTCATCGTTATTTACCGTCATATAACAATTCCACAATTGGAAATAACGGTGAAGTGCGTTTCCCGTGACGGCCTGCATCTCCAATCCATGTTCTCTCAAAATATTCAATGACGAGTTCTGCTTCGCCGTTGTCGGTAAAATATTGCGACCCGACTAATGAGTCGTATGTGGGGATTACGTCTTCTTCTGGCACGAAAGCTAATGCAATCAGCATCTTCAGATGCATGGCAAACTCGACATTATTGCCATATCGAATGTGTGGGACCGACGATTGAATGTGTCTCCAAACAGGTTGTCCGAAATGAAAGTGGCAACCTTGCACATGGGCGTTTGGAAACATTTTTTCAAAGGTTGTAATAAAGCTTTGCTCGAAGTCAATTATCAGACGCGATGGATTCAAGTTGAGTTCAAGTTGGGTTGATAATATCGCTTTATATGTTTTTTTCTTTTTATCGGGGGCAAGAATAAATACGAGCGGAATGGTCTTGCTATCTTTGATCCCGTGAATTGTATATAGCTGCGTGAATATCGTGGGTACAGTCTTGAATGTGCCGTCGCCGTACCAGACTTCACACGTGTTTAAGAACGTCAAATTATCTCGCGTCGCAAAAATGAGATAACGATTTTTGCCTTCGCTGTCGTGAAGCAAGAAAGGCTGTCCCTTTAAAGTTTTTTTCAACGATTCCGTTAGCTCAAGCAGTTCACGAGTTGGTGGTTGATATTATTGCTGCTGCTGTATTTATGATTCCCGTTGTCGTCTCATTGAATCTACGTGCGCGCCTCTTCATTCGTTCCACTGCTTGTTGTACTTCGACTCGAGTCGCTGACGGACCGTGATTATGCGGGCTTAACATTATAATTGTACCTGATACCAAAGATGATATTTGTTTATTAATTTGACAATTGCTTCGTAATTAGTTAGTCTAAGGATCCACAGACAGACGAACAACTGTATATTATTCGATACGATGTTATCTCGTATCGAATAATATTCGAGTCTATATCTATAAAAATTTATAGATATACACCGAAAATAAGTTCCACTTGCATTAGAACAAAAAAAAAACACCGAAATACCAACATTATCCGGACGAATAATATATAGTTATTTATCCATCTCCTATATCTTTACCCATAGCCTTAATTTAATCCGTTTCATTTTTTATTTAATAATTATGATTCACCATTATTTTCGTTTTAGTTCTATTTAATTTAATTAATAAGTAATTTAGTTTAACTAATTCACCGTTGGTGCGAACTTACCGGTGCGATTTGCTGTTGTTGTATGAACCCTCCCTGAGCATCGATCAGTTTTGTACCGAACACATCGCCAAATTACTTTATTTTCCGTTTCAGAGCATTTCGTCAGTATATGTCCGTTAAGCACAAGTTTCGGTTTCCCTTTTTGGCTTCTTATAAATTTCAACGGCATTTTATAACAATTTCGGTCTTCGTTTTCGTTGATAGCAGCGACGATAAAATTCCGTAATTCGTGTATTGGGCTTGGAGTAATTCGTGTATTGAGACGCTGCCGCTTAATCGTACTAAACGAAATCGCGGTTCCGCGTGAGCGCGTTTTACATTCGGCATATACGTATATCGGTCGATATCGATACATTTCAGTTATAGCGACATGATTTTGTTTTGCTGCCGGTCATTTGTCGTGTGGTATATTCAATTACTGTAGCCGTTACATATTTGTGACGAAGTTCATTCTCCATGAAGATGTTTTGGAAAAGATATTTTGCTGTGAGATATTTTTACCGAAATTGTTTTTAAGTGAAGATATTTTTGTACAAGATATTTTGTCCAAGTTATTTTGGCGAAGATTTTTTTGTCCGAGATATTTAGACATGGACCCGAAAAACGAATGTAAAGTTCAATCGGCCGCCATTTCGTGATTGTTTTTTTGCCAAAAAATCTTACGTTGTGAACAATATCATTCACATTTCATTTTCAGAATCTTTTTGAAGTTTTTGTTTCAAGTCAACCGACTGCATGTAATCTTGGGGACCACAAACCGTGCGAGCGAGGGACATTTTAAATCGAATAAAATCGAAAAAATAGTTTTTGAGATAATAATTCCTAAAATTCACATATTTTCTTCCGCTGTCTACTCGGATGTTCCCCCTTAATCACCCGAAACAGGATATTGAATTTAGTTTTCTCAATGTTATTTACACATTGACGTAATGTATACGTATATATTGAGATATATAAATTTACAGTAATCGGTGGGTTTTAGATTCCCTTTATTATTACTCACTGTAAAAAAAGTCCAATGCACATTCTTTATCGGAAATCAATTTTCATGTGCCATTATCTAAATTCCGTTGTAGTCCACGATTTTCAGGTTAGTCGTTTTGATTTACAAGCTAAAAAAGTCTCCAGAACACTATTTTTATGTAAATTCAACTACATTATACTTACAAAAAAAAAGAAAATACATTAAATCTGTCCGGTTCGAACGAAAAAATTATTCAAAATACCTTAAACATTTTCTCAAAAATATTTCTTTAATAATAATGTAACAAATTAAATAATAACATATTTAAAAAATGGAATTTCAAAAAAAGGAACATTATACACAAAAAATAGTCACAACTTTTTAAAAAGTTTTTCAGTACGAAAATTCAGAGCAGTACTCATAAAATGTAGTTTTCTGAGAGAAAAGTTATTATGCGTTAAAAAAAGCATTTAAAATATCATCATTTAAAAAGCATTTAAAATATCATCATTTAAAAAGCATTTAAAATATCATCATTTAAAAAGCATTTAAAATATCATCATTTACAATGCTTTCTTTTACTTTTTATTCAAATATACAGACTCGTAAGATGTGACATTCAGCACAAGTTGAGCCGCTATTACTTTTGAAAAGCTTTTCTAACCCCATTAAATATGTTTCGCCTATCCTACCAATTTTTCTATAGGTCCTGTACATACCAGTGTAGGTTATATGAAATAAAGAGCAAAAAAAGTGTTGGAGTTAGTGAAAAAAAATCAGAAAAAAGAAGTCGGTCTTCTGATAGAGAATGCCTCAGATACGGTATAGTGAAAAAAATGCGTGTCGTAAAAAAAAAGGATCAGTTTCATCGACCTCCGGTAAGAACCGAATTTTAAGGAAATTTTGTTAATCTTACCAATTGAAGATTTTTATGATAAAAACAAATAGTTATGAGTTAACGAAATTTATGGTCTCAAGTACACCCACATGCGGGTATAACAAATTATCGTATCTTCCGCCGTTGCGACTATTCTGAGTAATGAGCATCTAAAGCTTTGTTGCCTCCGTCTGATAATTTCCATACTCTTGACTTTTCCGTTATGAGACGTGGACGAATTACGACGGCTTAAATTGCGCGAGACTCTTCGAATGGCAATTGCCGAGTTGCCTTCCGAAGAAGCATTTTGCCGCAAGTTCGCATCGTAATGGAACTTAATATTGCAATCATTATTATTATTATTATTGATAACAAAGCAACGGTTTATGCCAAGGAATTTCAATCCCGCCATTAGTGAGAAGGAATCCAAAGGAAAACTTTTTCAGCTTCCTGGTCTGTCATCCAATCTTCTTTGTTATCCGAGAAAACTGAAAACTACTTTTCTATTTCTCTTTATTTCACTACGGATGTCGCTGCCTCACGACCATTCGCAACCCAAATAATAACCTTTATTTTACCCACAATTTTACTCTTCGCTCCCGCGTAATGGTAGTATTATGCAACGGTTTTTTTTTAACGCAATCCCGATACTTATTGATTGTCTGGAAACTGGCATCGAATCGAGGTCAAAGTACAACAGTAACCGTTTTGAACTATGTGACCACATAACGCATAAAACTTCTTTCCCAGTTCGTGCATGCAGTCAAAGCGAACACAATTTTATACTCAACTTAAACTTTCGCATTGAGCATTCAAAAGTTTTGAGCTCCGACTCGATGAATACAACTTTGATATTCCGAGAATCAAACCACCATCCACAGACATTGACAGAATAAATATTGATTAAAAAAAAACCTGTTTCCGTATAAATGTTTTATATACGTTAGATGTGGAACACTGATTTTAGCGGACGTTTTCGTTTGTAGGTGGTACCGATATTCTGAAGTGAGAGGAAAAGGAAAATCCTATGAAAGCCAGTGAGTATCGTGCAGCATCCGCATAGTATAGAGAGGTTTGCGAATCGGATAAATCACTTGAAGGAATGCGACAGGGGAGGCCAGCAAGCGTGTTCTGTCAAGATGATAGTGTCTAGCTCCCGTTGGGTCAGCCAGCCACACCGAATCTGGTTTGAATTTACGATCGAAAACGTGACCGGTTCACCCATCGAAGTATAGGAAGCTAACTTCAGACTAGGCTGGTGGCGTTATAGTGGCTCAGGTGAAAACTAATGAGCCAACGGAGCGCACGTCGTATTATTTATTTATATACGGAGAACAATGCTGCACAAGATAGAGACATTTTGAGACGATACGACCTAGTAATGCTGGCGTTGTTTGCTATATTTTGAAACCAGAAGCTCCTAGCTCGACGTCCCACAGGATTGCGAAACTCGAAGATAAGACAAGTTTCTCCGCAAAGACACGTATTGTTGTATTCCCGGGGAATGCACTGTGTACAGTAGCACGTCCTTTCTTCTTGCACATTGTAAGATGCGACGGAAGTGGATACATTTTACGTAACCCCGCACCTGCAAGAATGTACGTCATCAAGTTTCTTTATACTATCCTGAAAGTAAATGTATACATTTTAACAGTTGTAAGGTATGAAAATCATTTCTTCATTTTGTTGCCTCATAGCGGAAACTTGGTTTTCGAAAAAATACAAATTTCTAGATTACTTTGGGATACTTAAAAGTTGTTTAAAACAATTAGGAAAGTAATCTGTGAAGAGTGGCCAAGTGTTTGTATGTACGTGTGTCAGTTCACTCTGACGAACTCTCTTAGAACTTGTGAATTGCTTGAATTATAGAGTTTAAATTTAGCATGCTAGGTTATTAGACATTAGCCTTTATTCATTACCACTTTTGTTAAAATGAATGCGGCTTTAAAAATGTTAAAATTGTTTTAAAATCTCCTAACTCATGCAAAATGCAAGTTATAGAATTGAAACTTAATATACAAAAGTATAGCTCGAACTAAGGTTCGTTGATGTTGCATTTGGCTAGATTCAACAAAAGATTTCAAGATTTATAACCCACGTAGTACAAAATATGGTAGAATGTTGCAGAAAGGCTACATACGGCATTTATGGTTGAATAAGATAAAATAATGATAAATTCAACTCTGAGCTGATAACAGCGATGACTGGCTTTTGGTGGATTTTTCATAATAAGGGATTTGAGAAATTTACAAATCGAGAGGTAAAAATGTCTCACCTCATTTTCTATTTCAACATCTCATTATTTAATACATGATTTTCTTTTATATCGATAAAAAGGCTACATGAAAATTCGAAAATAATCTGTGTATAAAATGTTTACGCAACAACTGATTATGATCTGACATCTTGTATAATTTTTTTTCCAATTTTAAGTGGTTTTTTTAGAAAAAAATGGCTTAAAAAAATCGATGCAAACGTCTGTCCACTCTGGGTCAAAGCTTAAACATATTGATATCTAATACAGGATTATTAAGAAAAGATTCAAATGTGTAAATTCGGGAAAAAAATCAGATTTAAAAAATTCATGAAAAAAAAGTATAAAATAGTATAGAATATATAAAAATCAAGTATAGAATAGTATAAAAAAAATATGGTACGAATTGGAAAGGATCCGGGTTGCACGCTTACTGAGTTGGCCAGAAATACTTCACATATTAAAAAATAATAAAAAATTTGTATTACTATAACGTATATTTTCTATTTATAGTACTAGGAGGGCTTGGCCTCCTGCGCGCTTCCCGCGTCAACTCTTCGTGCCGGGATAATTGTAAATTTCTCTTTTGGAGTTTTGTAAATTTGTTCTATTCTTTAGAGAGTGGGTTATAAATCTTGAAATATTTTGTTGAATGGGAGGCCGTCGAAACACCAGGCCCTGGAAGAGGCCTTATAGGGGTCTTAGAAAAATGAGGGCCTGGAAGGGGGCCTCACGGAGACTTAGAAAAATCAGGGCCTTGCTGTGTCATTTGACCCCGGCAAGCTAGATTATCCTACATAACGGCGGCGGCGGCGAGATGATTTTGCTTACAACATTGTATTGAAAAAAAAAAAAATAGTGATTTATATCGTAATCAAATTAGTTTTACACAAGAAATTGAAGTTAACAATTCAGTACGACAAATAGATAAAAAGATTTTTTAAATTTATAAAGCGACAGAAGAGGCGGAATTGCGAAGTATATCTCAATCACATCGGATCAATAATCCCATTGCTCAGACGTCGGTTATCCGCTGAATGTTTTTGACGAACTACAATCGAGTCAAAAGCTATCGAATTTAGAAAACGTGAAGTTTCAAATGAGAAAAGTACCATGCCACATTTCAGACAATTATTGTCAAGTGCGCGTTGAGAAAAATGGTCTAGACTTTTAATTCGTCGAGGGACAGAAGGCACTGATGCTTCGACCGATAGTTTGAGAGCGGTAGAGTGCTCGTCCGAGTGCGAGCAGAATGAAAACTTCAGAACTAAAGCTGCCATAGTCGCGCGTCCGTTACCTCCAGGGATTACCTCGTTAGAGAAAAGTTTATCGCCGAGGTCAGAGGCACGTAAGACATGAATTTGTTATAAGGGAAACAATTTGTTTTCAACTGACTTGATATAAGGATTTTGGATAGTTCTAACCTGAACCATATGGACCCCGAGCTTATTTACCAACCTTGTCCAGACTTTAGTACGTATATATTACTGAATGTAAGGTGTCGCTTTTTCCATCTCAAAAGTCAGACTAAATATCGTAATTGCCATGAAGTTGCCGTTTTATTTGATTTTTATTGGCTGTAAAACTAGGCTCAAATTGATTCTGTCGGATGAACAATTTCAGTTCTATGTGTGTCTCTTTTACAGCCTTAATTGATGTTAACATTTTTAATGGCAATTGCATAGAGTCCGAAACTGCAAGTTGCAAGATGTAAATAATCCATATTTTTCCTGATGAACACAGTTGTTTTTTTTTTTGTGAAAGTGTTGTCTCTTTATATTATAAAATAGGACTCCGAGTTATCTCGGTACACGGATATCCGGATTATTCGGATCTCGCCGAGAGGACGCTTCAAATCCGCGGATTCGGGTAATCCGGAACAATCCAGATAGCCAAAGATACCCGGATATCTAGATCCTGATAATGCGAAACTATCCGAGTACTCGGATAACTTGAAGTGATAGGGGTAATAACGGATATTAGTAGAAAATCACTAATTTACATTTGTACTTTTTTTTTCTAAATGGGTTTCCGTAATTTAAGTAATTTTGCGCAACTTTACTTTGAAGGCTGCCAATGTCCCGATGCTAAACTCGCGATGCTCACCACCACGTCGCATGACCTCCGCGGTACGATCCGGATCCGAATCTATCTAGGTACTCGTAATTTTCCACTGCTCTATCAAAAATCGTGGAAGACATTCCACGCGTCTATTAGATATTGCGTTGCGACAGGGCTAATAGACAAGGGAGGGGGGGGGTGTAGCATTGTACGCGCGCGATCAGTTCTCTCTTAACATTCGTGGTGCTGTACCCAATGATCGCCCGTTCTTGCCGGAGTATCTCATCGCTGAAATCAAGTCCTGTGTCGACAGTGAAGCCCTGCTTGTAGCTGTCATCTACCGACCTCCAGACCTCCAGGACATCAATAGTATCGAGCCACAGTTACACACGGCCTTAGACAATCGAAATAACATCGTCCTCATTGGTGACCTTAACATCAACCTACTGGACGACACTCAACCTGCCAGAGATCTAAAGGATCTCCTATCCTCTCTCGGTATGGATTTAGTGCGATTCCACACCACTCATCACACTGCGACAACTGATACCTGGATTGATGTATGCGCCATAGACAATAGTGGGAAGCTTCTTGAGCACGGTCAATCTCTGGTACCATTTCTCTCCAAACACGACGTCATTAGCATCACGTATGAATTCCAGGCATTGCGACGCGGTCTTCGGACGTTCCAGTACTGCGATGTCAAGCTTCTCCTCTCGCAAGCCTTCACCTCAGAGCTTCTTCGGATTGACTGGCGGAACGATTCACGTCTTCCAGACATCGACTCGCGAATTACCTTTTTGAATCGGTCTATTCATGAACTGGTAGAACGTCATGCTCTGCTTATAACTGTCACAGTTCGACGGCCCCCAGCCCCATGGATCTCGTTGGACATCAAAAGGCACATGCGAGCTCGTGATGCCTCACTCCGCAGGGCCACGCAGGCACGGGAGCCTGAGATCCGCAGGGAGCTTTTCAACGCATTCCACGTATGCCATTCTGCGTAATGATGTGCAGACAGAAATACGGGAAGCTAAATCAGCCTGTTACTTCACCAGGCTCTCTACTAAGCGTGGTATGCCAGCCGTGTGGAATGAATTGCGGAACCCGGGCATAATCAAACCCAAAGGCGGCGACTTTCCTAACAATATTTCCTTGGACGATCTCAATGTGGCATTCATCAACAACAGTGCAGGTACACCACAGGTGCCAGTCCTGCCGATGACCGAATACAGTGACGACAGCTTTTACTTCGCATATGTTATGCCCAGTGACTTCATCAAGCGTCTTGACCGGGGTTCCACCAGCGCTGCTGTTGTCGATGGAATACCGGTAAGCTATGTCAAGGCTGTCGCCGCATCAATTTTGCCGGACTTCATCGATATCGTAAATGAGTCGCTCATCAGCGGGGTATTTCCGTCCACCTGGAAGGCTGGTCTCATACGAGCCATTCCAAAAACTCGATGCTCGCAGGCTGCCAAGGACTTCCGGCCGATTGCCATACTCCGCGCTATGTCAAAAATCCTTGAAGGCATAGTCTACGATCAGGTGAGCAGCTATCTACTCGCAAGGAACGTCTTGGATCCAATGCAGCATGGTTTTCGGCAAGGCCACAGCACTCAGACGGCCGTTCTAAAATGTTGAGAGGATGTACGTCTTGGAATCGACACCGGATGTGTCACGATTGCCGTCTTTTTTGATTTCTCGAAAGCATTTGACCTTGTCGACCACGCCATTCTCGTCGACAAACTCGCCAGCTTTGGGTTCTTATCCTCCGTCCTCCCATGGTTTGCACCATACCTCACAGGCCAGACCCAATCAGTCCTGGGACACGGGGACGAGCGATCAGCTTGGCGCGACGTTACCTCCGGCGTGCCACAGGGTAGCATTCTTGGGCCTCTACTCTTCGACCTACTTGTGAATGACCCCCTAGCCTGCCTTCGCCACTGTAGGCATCTCCTGTATGCGGATGATCTCACCATCTACCTCAGCTGCAGCGGCAGCCTCGTCATCCATGATGCAGTGCAGAAGATAAACGAGGATATGGAGCGCATAGAAGCGTGGGTCAACTTAAATCGTCTTCGGTTGAACGCCAGCAAAACTAAGGCCATGATACTCGGGAGCGCGCGTCTGATAACACGACTCGATCTAGTGGCCACACCCTCCATCTTCATCACTGGCCAGTATCTGGGGGTCATCATCCAAGACACGCTATCCTGGTCGGACAACACGGACAAAATCTGCTGTACCGCCTCCTAGGTTTTGAGAGTGTTGAAAATGAACAGGCATCTTTTCACATCAACCATGCGGAAATGGCTAATTAATGCCATATTCCTCCCACACTTCAACTATTGCTCCGTAGTCTTTGATGACATCGCCTCCATCTACTCGCTTCGACTCCAGCGCACCTTCAATGCCGGTGTGCGTTACACTGCCAAACTCCGTTGGTTCGGTCATATCTCTGTCACCAGACTCGAAGTTGGCTGGCTTAGCCTAGACAACCGGCGCAAGTACATTGTAGCCTGCACCATTTATAACCGCATTAGACTAGGTGTACCGCTGTCACTGCGTGATATGTTCAAGATGCGAGTTTCTGGCGATAGGTTGCACGACACACGACGATTGCCGTTCTTTGTCATTCCCTTTTCATGCACAACGACATACCAGAAGTCCTTGACAGTCGCTGATGCAGCTTTCTGGAACACTCTTCCTGTCTCGATCACACGTGCCGCTACATTAAGTGCGTTTAAGGCTAGGATGTACGCATTTTTGTACGCTAGAGAAGCAACTCAGCGCGTAAACTGCGTAGCTTAGTCAGTAATGTTATTTCTATTTTTTCCTTCCTACCTTGATGCATTATTTGTTAATTAAGATATTTCTGTGTACAGCTTATTGTATCACTCTTTAACCGTTTGTAGGGGACCCAGTCCCGTGAACGTGAATAAATTACATTACATTACATTATGGTCCGGTCATTTTTTATAATTGTAAGTACTTCTAAAGACCTACAACCTAGGTTTTGATTTTTCTAAGTTATATTAAGAGTGTACGCCGGTCCGTATTTTTCAAAGTCCTCCCCACTCTCCGATTTTCTTAAATCCACATATGATATCCACCTGACAGATCACGTTAGAGGAACTATGACAAGATACGTGGTCAATTCTTCTTTCTATAACAAGTATGTTCCAAAATATCTATATCCGTTTCTACACATCGCATAATTCAAATTCATCATACATCAACTCTTTCTTGCAGAAGATAAATGAAGCCAGTACAGATATTTTTCTATTTTAAAGATGTGTTTAATATTCAACTTGCTGTCAAATAATCTCGCGCTCTATTTTCCTTAAGCCAACCAATCTTCGTGCTTTTCTACGTTCCCACCAACATTTACCTTCATTTTCGCACAACGTACCACTTCCAGCTCCTTTCTGTGGGTCGCATCGATCGACGACTGCAGGATACGTGTGTGCGCTATGGTGTATAGGACTAGAACATATTCGCTCTCGACGTGGTGGCCAACTCTTTTATGCCTCCCACCTGCTGCCATTAATATTTGTACTCCCGTCCACCGGCACACACTATTTTCATACCCGCCTCGCATGCATTGCACCATAGTTTTACGTTCAATCTCACCACGAGCATTATTCAAAAGTTCATGCATCTATTCTATTCTGCCTCGAAAATGCGCATGCATACATCAGGATTAAAGATCTGCCGACGGCGCATAATTATAAAATAATGGATTACTAAATATTAGCGTGATATCCACTAAATGTACCGACTTGAACTACAAGACTTGTCTTAAATGAGGAACTTAATACAGTAGTGACAAGTTGAAACCATGGCTTGTTAGTTATTTCGAATTACCAACGTGACATGGATCGAGACCTATACTAGCTATAGCAAATGCGTATCATCCACGAAGTGAAATATCACCTCCGTTCAAAACCAGACACATTGATGTGGTGGTTGGTAATTCACGAATCATGGCTCTGAGTTATAAAGTGATAACGAAACAGCTTTCACCATTTTGCGCCGTCAGGTTTGATGTATTCACAGCAACACTAGCAAGAACGTAACTTTTCTCAGCAATTTCGTGCGTTCGGTTTAAAAACTTAGTGAGGGCACTGATAACATACTGAGTTACCAGAAATCAATCCGGTGCCAGAAAGCGAAAAGTAGTTGGGCCAACTAGTTTATTGATTGGGTCAACCAATGTATTTATATTTTCTAACTATTTTGTTAATTCTTTCAACTCATATCGGCTTTCTAGCTCCGAAGTTATTTCTGGCTGACCTCTGCCCCGACATTATGAGTGTTTAAAAAGTGAATTTAAGTATTGGTACTAAACTGACTGGCAATGCGTGAAGATACAGTCGCCTTTGTACAATTCCATTACTAAGTCATTGAAATCTGAAGGGTGCTTATTGTGGATGACCTCGTTTCATCGTGTGATCTTATTAGGGAATCAATTCTGTATTTAAGTATGGCCGTAGATTGGAATCCCTATTGTTGAAACCCTGCGAAAATTTAATGATACTATGTCGCGTCTCATCAGATAAGACTGCTTACAGAACAACTCAAACTTAAATCAGTCTTTTCTTGGAATAATCTCAGGCCCTGATGATGTAATTATTCTATCTGGTCCAAATCAGAAGTGTAATGGCACATGTGATCTCCATTCGCGGCTGGATCATGTTCTTTCGGATTTTGATAATCATCGGATTTTCATAAGGTCCGCCTGAAAACCTGATAGAACGCTGAAAGTTTCTGTGATAAATGATGGAATATTCTAAACGGATACTCTACCATCAAAGTTGAAGTAGTTGCAAATTGCATAAAAATTAATCTCTGAGAAATATGCTTTTAATTATTCTAGCCTTATCGAAATTCGATCCTGCGACACTCTGTGAACCGTATATTACGATCGCCACGACTTAATCCTGTTAATGAACAATTTTTCACAATCGTGAATTCATTCTTGAAATTATATATTTTTCACTTTATTCTTCAAACTCCAGTCTGATTAAAATTCCGATCGGGTGTTAGGTAAGACTGAATTGATAAGGCATATTGATATACGATCAATACTAGATTCGACCTCAATTCAGCAATTCAGATCAGCAAGACGTAGTGATGGCAGAGCCGCTTCTAGCTTAGATCCGGCTGATATCTGCCGTTATCAGTAATGCAATACTGATAACTGAAATCATTTTGATCTAACACCAGACAGACTAAATAAATCTGCTCAGAAAATACAGGTGTAATTTTCCGATCGAAAATTATCAATACATTTGGGGAATGTCTCATGCTACATCGATAAAAAAGACGCGTACAATGATTCTTGCAACTTACAAAGGTTAGTATATAGTATATTCGATCGCGTGTGGTCTTGCCCTCGAGTATCCTCCTCGCTTTTATTTAACTGATAGAGGAGCGTGATAGCTCGAGACTCTAATCTCAACAGCCATTCGAGGCGCGAGGGTACTTACAGTGTGTATAATACTTTATTCTTACGACCATTTATCGGACATAGGGAAAGTGTTCTACGCGTACTTTTGCGTACCATTTATTATCCGCTCTCTTGAAGAACCTGGTACATGAAAGACAATCTTGTGCGAAGAAGCCGGATACTTTTCGACTTCACCTAGAGATTTGTTGATCTTGCGCAAGAGGATTTATCGCTCCTTGTTATCCGCGATCGGTTTTCCGATGGTTTTGCTATTTTCCTCTTCATGCCCTTCGTTTAGCTGAACTGTTATACTCGTTTACTTTCCTTTTATTTATTTTTTTAATTTTCATCCCTCCTCCGCCTGTTGTGTACTCGGTATATTCCTCCTGGGCTTACCCACTCTATCCAGATCAATTCGTGTATACCAGTGAGTAGCTCTTGCACGTTTTTTGAACGTGAGAGCCGACGATTATCGGCAGCAGCAGCAGCACTAGCGCAGCTCAATGACCGGTCACGCTATACCCACGAGATCGTTCGTGTCGGTGCTCCATGCTCTTCAGGGACGATAGTTAATTGCTGATCGATTGGAATAAATTGCCGTGTCCTCGTTAATGCCCCTATAAAAGCTAGAGGGGAGAAAAACTCAGCCAAATACGTACACCCGGGGTATCGTATACCGTATATTGTATTTAGATATATGTGCAACGGCAGCTTTAAGGCTGTATATATATATATATATATATATATATATATATATTTATATATATTTTTAATATGTAGATATATATATATATATATATATCTACATATTAAAAATATTTCGCCTCTACCGCCATATACAAGAATTGACCAAGGCGGTTACCCATCCAAGTACTGATCATGGGGTGATATGTAACCCCAGGTTCAGTACTAGGTTCAGTGACCGCTCTCGACCCTAATTATTCTGCCTCCTTATGTGCTCCCCCCCAGGCATAGGGGACAGATCCCCTTACAGTGAAGCTGCCCCTTTTTTAGTTCCCTGTGAGACCCCGCCCCTCACAGACAATCAAACGCTTGATTGGTCTAACCGCAATTAGTCGGCTGTCACAAAGTCTCGTCTTTCCAGTTCGGTCTTTTCGTTCTCCACGTTCCGATTTTTACAATGCCTGCGCTACTGTGATCCCTAGATTCTTCATCTAATATATTTTGGAAAGTTGTATGTTTTTTTATTTATTTGTCTGTGTTTGAGAGGGAGGGACTCACTCGGAATAAGACAGGTGTAAGTCATCGGCCTGGGGAGCTCTGTAAGGATAGAGGGGTTCGTAAGAATATCTTGTCATCTTGGGGTAGGTGGTGGTTTTCTAGGGTTAGGAGATATCTTAGGGATAGGTGGATTCAGTAAATCAGTACAGATAGAAAGGTTCCAAAAATACCCAAAATAAAACCTTCTAATCCATTGCTCGAATTTACTAGCATCGTTGAACGCACGAGCCACGGTAACCTGGTATGTACAGAATTTCATCCATAGTTTTATTGTTCTGGTCGATATCGGTTTTAATATTGGCACCTCATATAGCGGTTGGTTTAGGAGGTTATGTATTACATACCATGTTGAACGCGTATATCTTAAAAAGAGTAATTATTGTATACACATTGTCTATTCGTTCATTTTCTACTGCAAAAAAATGAAGTTACGGTAAGTTGCTGTGTATCGATTTATCGAACGGCCTGAGTTTTAATCTCCGGGAGAAAGGAAATGTCTTCTCTGAATCGTTATTCCGCATCTATGGTATACATCGTAGTACCTCAGTCACAGTCCAATGTATACGCCATGCACACGTTTGCGTTCATCCAGACCAGCTTTTTCCATTTCCAATTTCGCAAAGTATGTTCGATGCATATAAGGAAAGATGAAAAAAAGAAAAAAAGACCGTCGACTTTCGATTGGAAAACTTTATAATCCAAGGTACGTATACTATAAACATCTATTCAGCTTCTTTGTGCAGGTTGTGCTGTTTGTGAGAAAATGATTCCGAGGTCGCACGTACATCGCTCGTGCCTATGTCTCGTTCACCTCGCAGCTCTATTCTCGAACCCAATCTTGGATTCACCCGTCGTTGTTGTCCCACACCGTCGGAAGAAAATATATTTCATCCGCGCAGTTCTTATCCAAGAGCGACGCTGAGTAAAGCTGTAGAGTATGAGGCTTCGCGTGGCAGGAGAATGCGACCAAAACGGAGAGAGCACGACGAGAAATTGAGAGACGAGGGACGAGAGCAAGCGGGCGAGAGATATTGAATTCGATCTTACGCTGTTCTCAGTAGTAGCAGCGCGGTGGATAACGTGGCCAGAATTCGCGGCCATACCGGCGCAGCTCGTAGCGGAACTCGAAGGCCACCGAATGAGAGCACAGCCTTCATAAATATACTTGGTAGATGGTAGGGCGCATGCGCGGACGACCTACGGAACCGTACGAAATTAGGATTTAATTAATTTAACATAAATTCGGCTCGTGTGAATTCCTCGCGGTCCATTAATCTCCCCGGAAGTACGGGACATTTATCAAGTCGGCCACGCGGTAGAGTACGAGCGCTATGGCTGGCTGAAGATCCTGAACCCGGGCTGCATGGTCTCAACCGTACAGCAACCCTGTCTTTCCTCCGAGAAGATGCTCTCCGGATGCTCTCGCGCAGCTTTCCGGGAATGCGGAAAGTGCTCCTCTCGGCCTCTTACCTCATCTCCCTGTCCCAGCCGTTTACGTTTTCGCTTGGGCACTCGTTGACGGCACGGGCCAAGTCGCAACCCTTTTATGTATGTTGTCTTCGCCCTTTCTACCTTTCCACCAGGTTACAACTACGTAGGTAGAATGTATACCAAGCATAAGCTTGACTACGTAATATATGAACTTTTTGAAACCATATGAGAATATATGTGAGCTGAAAGGGCCATACCTGAGCCACTGAATTTCCCCCACAATGTAATTCCAAGTACTCGTAGGTTTGCGAGTGCAGGTGGTAATAGGAATTGGGTCTAGGTATGAAAAAAGGATCTCCGAAACAACCACCAAGATTTCAAAAACGCGCCAGAAACAATATCATTTTGATGCTAGCAAAATACATGTTGTTACTAGCGTAACCTCAAAAAGTTCCGTTTCACGAGATTCATCCACATCAAATAACTTTTTGTATTATACTCTGCTATATTGGATCTACAGCCTTGAATATATGATTTTTAAATTAAATTTTGAAATAAGCAATATCAAAAAGTCCCGCATACCAAGGTTCATTCATAACAAATTACTTTTTATATTTTCTTGCACCATAATGATTTCGACCTTTTTGAATTTTGCATTCATATTCGTAAATAGTATATTCAAAGTTTCTCAGGAATGAGTATGATACTAATAAATTCACTTTTTGCATTAGCTTCGATACTAAAAGAATTGTCATTTATGGTCCACATTAGTAAACAGACGTAAAAGGAACTCACCGTCTTCATATTAGCTCTACGACTAAACCGCAACAAAAAAGATTAAATTCTTAATAGTGTCGGTATCAAAGGCCACTGAAAAAAAGTCAAATCCAATTTTTGTTACTTTTAGCCCGGCTTCCCCTACCGAAGAGAACTCTCACGTCACAGAGGAGACACTCCCCGAACGCTCTTGTGCAGCTTTCCAGGAAAGCGGAAAGTACTCCTCGCGACCTCTTGCCTCACCTCCCTTTCGCCCCGTTGCCTTTAGTTCTGGCACTCGTTGATGGCACGGGCCAAGTTGCAACCTTCGCATGTATGTTGTTTCCACCAGCTAGGTCAAATATACTCTGGGCACAAGTTTCACTATATATTATATGAGCTTTTTTTGAGACCAAATCAGAGTATATGTAAACTGAAAAAGCTTCGCCCGAGCCGTTGATTCATCTGAGACCAACAGCCGCAATAGCAGAGGTGCAGGTAGGTTTACGAGTGGCAGGTGGTGGGGTGTGTAAGAAAATAAGATGAAGGAAACGGCGCCAATTCGAAGGAGGAGGGAGTGAGGGCGCCCTCCAGTCGCCAGAATGTCGAGCATATAGTACACTGCACCGGGAACGGAAAGAGAGGTGGTGAAAGCAGCGGAGTCTGTCGAGAGGAAAGTCACAAATTCGAGACTCCAAATTCACCCCGTCCACTCGATCCTGATGTTGCAGGCCCTCCTAGAGTCAACGCTCGGCAATGCACTTGTGTGGTGGAAATAACACCAGCATAGTCTCGGAAAATCAACCGCTCTCACTTCCGCCTTGTGCCTCTCCAGCTGTCCCTCGCTTCTCGACCTCCGATTTCGCCGCACACCCTCCCGCAAAGCCATGTTTGTGCACTCCGCCCGTTCGGCGTAAGCTGCGGCCGTCGAAAAGTAAGCGAGTCGATTCATTTGCCCGACACCGCCACCGCTGGTATTCACCCTCTTCGCTCCTCCGCACTCCTCCAGCTCTTCGTATCGAGTCTCGATATAACGCAAAGGTACACTTTATCCGTAGCCGAGCGGCAATGTAGCGGTGTGGTTATATACACCCCCGAAGATCGACACGATACATAACACCCTACGCCAAACCTCACACAGTTTCTCGAGTACAATGAGAGGCAACGCAAGGGCGCGTGTGTATACAACGCATAGCAGACAACAAAGTGTGTGTCCCTTGTGGGGCACTGAAAGAACCGCAACCGAGTACGCGCTCGATTCGATTTATTTCCTTCACCGGCACACCCACGTCCCTACCGTCCATGCTTTACTCTATTTTCCTGCGATCTTTTTCCATCGCAGGTTGGTCAACAGCGTTGCTTTCCTCCAACTACGAGACTCTAGAAATGCAAAGAGAGTGTAAATTCATAGTGTGTATGCGTACATGCTCAACGGCACATACACTAATGTATATGTACCGAGCTACAAGGTCTTGATATAGTGTACTATCGACAACGAAGGTTCACCGTCCTCCTCTGTGGTAAGTACTTGGTTTATGCGCGGTAAATATATAGCTCGAGGGTGAGAAAGAAAGAGGGATCGAGTGTCACTTTTCCGCAAGCTAACACCGATGCTTCGTCAAATGCCTCAATATAAGGTTGACGGGTGTTTTTTTCTTCATTCGTATATTTTTTCTATGTGTTTTTTTATTCATCGCGTCTTCTATAGAAAAAAGGGGCTATGCGAGAGTCTATGCTGCCTTTTTGCAACGGCTTCATCGTCACCGCGCGGCAGGTATGTCAGCACAGAGAATCTATCCAAGAGACGCGACGTAAACTCGACTCGACGTCGGGCTCCGGCTATTCAACTCTCGAGACCGGAAACGATGAACCTGCAACGAGCATACGAGAAAAAGACTCATATGTAAGCGAGCCCGGAGCCATACTCCCTACCATCGTGATCGCAAAAGGGTTTTCATGGATGTACACCAACCCTGACTATCAAACTTGACGCATATACATTCTCTTCAGTAGAGAAGACACGTTAGTGCATCGTTGTATGCAGCTATATTACGTTTCGAAGCCGCAGGTCTTTCTCAGTGCTGAGATGCGCTTACGAGAGAATGTTTTATGGTTTTATGACGCGATGGTGCATCACCGTTGTTGCAGTAGTAATTGAGCTGGCGACTTAGCCCTACAGACGTATAGTGCCCACAGACTCATTGCATGGATTAACAAGCAAAATCAAATTTAAACTTCTAGTCTAACGTCTTGGCTGTGCAGTTGAAAAACAAACTCAAGAAACTACTATATGTGGCAGTTCAATGATAAACAAAAAAAATTCCCCACAAAACATGTCTATACTAAATGTTCACTTTCCGAATTTATAAGATAATAATTTTTTAGCTTCTAAATTGAAGTTATTCACAATTGAAGAAAATATACAGAATTCCACATGTTATTATTGACTATACATCGTCAAAATATTTTTAAACATTCAAGAAGACCTTAGCGTATCATTTTTAAATGGTGCAAATGGGAATGAATTACATCTGTTCGTATTATTGTTATAAACGAAAGTAGACAAGACTG
The DNA here is from genome assembly GCA_964016905.1 of Perithous albicinctus. Taxonomy (NCBI): domain Eukaryota; kingdom Metazoa; phylum Arthropoda; class Insecta; order Hymenoptera; family Ichneumonidae; genus Perithous; species Perithous albicinctus. The sequence continues at coordinate 2,001,542 of OZ024700.1, forward strand.
TCTATTACTAACATAATTTCTTCGATAGTGTATTCAAGCTGCGTCTATTAGCGACTATCATGTTATGATGGAAATTATAGCAAATCGTAACTCGGGTTTGAGTTAACTTTTAATTTCTTCGGTTCCTCAGGCATTAAATAGATTTGTCAACAAATTTTTAGCCAAATAATCTATATAGATGAGCTCATTTAATCTTCTTTAAAACGTGCTTTAGCAAGTCTTCATAATATTAAAATTGGTAGAGATATTAAATATTTAAGATCAGTTTTATTTATATCCGTATGCGTATACAACATAATTTCTTAAACATCCAATTTGGAATTTGCAAAGGAATATACTAGCTTTGAAGCTGATTTGATACCCTTTAAAACGCGTTCATCAAAAACTCCGTAGCTTTAAAATTGATAAAGTTATCCACAGTGAAAGAAACGATAACGTGTTTACATGTTTCATAAATAGGAAACAATATTATTTACCTGCTTTGAGCACATTAATAAATCGAGCTATAAATATTAATCCATTGAGTACATATTTATTTTCCAAGTTCATCTAGCTGTAATTTATCAATTTCTGATCGGAAATCATACAGAAAGAAGAAAAAATCAACATACTAAATAATAATTGGTTCAAATGTTTCCCATGCAAAATGAAAGTTCATCTATCTCGATTGGTGATAGATCTACGAAGAAAGTCTACGAAAATGCCACTAACAGAGGCGGTAGAATTAAATGTAGATTTGTCGAGTAAGAAAATATAAAAAAGTAATCTCCGTAAATCTATGTAGTCTAGTGTTTCATCTGCGTGGACGATCAATCCAAGATCTGACGTGGACTATTTTTTATCTATGAAAATCTAGTTACACTACTTTTTGACATTTTCTTACTCAAATAATCTCCATTCACGTCTACAATCGAACCAGTTGGTGGACTTTTCGTAAACTCCCTTCGGAGATCTATTACCACTCTACACAAACGAACATTTTTCTTACGCTGCTCAATATGATTAACCCACGTTCACCTTGAATTTGACCGTATCTAACTGCATCAAGGTAACTGAATTAAATTTCCTTTGTAGCAACTTTACTCATTTGTTTTCAACTATTCGATTAGATCTTATAAGCCTAACATACTCTTAACGTAAAATTTTAAATATTTCTTAATGTAAACTCAATTTGTGTTTTATAACATGTATCGCACTTTATGAATCTCTTCTTAACGTGATACATCAGACGCCTATATTCTACACATACTATTTACAACTCTCTCGAACTCAGGACAACATCCAAAGCAGCAAAGAGTGCTACAGTGAAGTCGGTGTTCAACCAACGAGTACGAGAAAGAGAGTATGAGAAAGAGGCACCAAGAGCGAGGATGCGGAAGGGAAAATTTTATTTGCCACGGTGAAAGGCATTCCTTCCTCCCGTCTTCGTCCCGGTGCTCCTGGGTCCGCGCGCGCACCTCTCTGGCTTTATCCTTTCGGGGTCGGAGCACCCCGGGTCAACCAGCCGCTCCACTTACAGCCGCGCCTTTCTCACCCCGTACCAACTAACCATCCGAGCGAGCACTCTCTGCGTCTCTTCTCAGCCCACGGATACCCTGCGGAATTGTTACACTCCTTGTTTCTCTCCAGTAGTAGTGAAGTATGTATATAGTGCTACGTTGTAGTACAGTAAAAGCGGGACAGAAGGCTCGCCAGTTTCTCTCTCGTTGCTAACTCGCTCTTTTCTCTTTTGCCATCTCACCGTCTCACACCCAACCCCCGAAAACTCACTTCGTCGCATTGTCAGAATAGCAGTCTTCCAACCACCCAGCAGAGAATCCCTTTTCCCACCCAACCATTCCCGGGTTATTCTCTCGCGACAGCTCTCTCCAGTCTTTCTCATATTCTCTAATTATCTACCGTGAACCCTGCACTATATCTAGGGGATATAATGCCGGCTATACTCACCCGACGCTTGAAGCAAGAGACCGTGCGTGCGAGGGTTCGCGACCGCCTATACTGCCCTATGTCATCGGTGTGCCTGCCAGTATAATTAATGGTTGGCCCGGTGGCGACAGCTTCTCGTGGACATTCCCGTTTACCTGGATTAAACGCACGCGTGTATGACGTACGTCTCGTCTCGAATGCTTTGTACACGTTTTGGCTGTACAAGGCTATATACGCACCGTTCATAATACTTGTTCAAAATAATTTTGTGTAGTTTGCGTTTGTAAATTTTTAATTGATTTATTACTACTAGGTTACTCTGTCATGGGTGCAATTGTTGATGGTGTTTCTGCATTCTTATTTTTTCGAATTTTGCCTAAGATGACCAAAATTAATGTGTTAATATCTCGAATTGCCTTGAATTTGTTGGTTTAGATCAAAGTGTTGGTGAATTAGGCTAAAGCTTCGAATACATATGGGGTATTCCACCTGGTTTCCACCTGAGTCTGAACCTTGACCCTTCCGATTGGGTGCCCAATTTTTTAAATGACTGACATAACTCTAAGAAACAATAATTAAAAAAAAAAAATTTACTCATTCTTCATTATATACGATTTTTTAAAATAAGTTAAATATATATAACGTTCATTATGAAGCAAAATAAAACTGAAACATAAATTCTAAACAGCATGTACTGCATACAAAAGTTTTCTAGCTGCTACGTACCTGGGTCGAGGGTCAGAACCAGGTCGAAACCAGGTGGTATGCCCATATACAACGATTCAACATTACCTGACAAAGTGCATTACCAGATTTATGGTATTCAACAGGGTACGAACGTTATGTGCGCTTTGAATTTCAATTCTTAATTTAAAAAAAAATGATTCCCATGCCATTTACAAGCCAGATAAAAATGTTTATTCTCATAATATAACAAAACTGGTGAAAAGGTTTATACAGAATAATCCAGTCTGAGCTCTTTACCAGTTTAGACCAAGTGGCATTGTGCCAGAGATATACAAAATATTAATTTTCTTACCTACACTGTAGAAATGTTCTTTATGGAAACTAATATACTTGTACAGGAAGCATTTATGCATAAGCTGGTATATTAAATTCAATATATAAGAATTACGTAAAATTCATAGACGCTCTACTCAACACGTAAAATTAGTCGTTTTTAATTTACAAAGTCTTGTTCCATCAAGTAAAAACTATTCAACCAAATGTCTTGAAAATTAACACGATAGGAACTAGAAGATAAAAAATACAATCCAACTTTGGTACCATTTTCAATTAGTTCTAGTGGTTTCAAATACTTTTAATATGTTCTTCTCTTGAGGATAATATATTTAATCTACATACAATCATGACATAATTGGTGCCATTTTTTGTGAAGTCAAAATCACGTAATTCGACATCGATGCAACAATAACACATCCTTCTTCACATTCGTTTGAGTTGTCCGATACCTTATGAACACCCATTTTATTTTTTTAAGGAACACAAATATTATATGGGGCAACATATCAAATTTACAAAAATGTCAAGTTAAAGCAATAATGTATAAACCTATAACCCTACAATGTCACAACCCCCATAGATTTCCATGACTATTACAGTGCAATTCGTTACTATCAATAAAACCTGAGCTATTCGAAAATCAAGCCAGCAAGTAATCGTCGTACATCAGAAAACACGTATATCCCTCGCAATCTATTTCCGTCGAAAGGATATTGTCTTCTGGAAAGCAACAATGACAATATACATGATTATCCATACTTTTGTAAATGTAAAATGGCAAATACGTATATTTAGTCCCATACGTAGAACGAAATCAATAATGCAGAAAGACTCGATATAGGTGGTGGGCGTACTGCCTTTATACCAACGTGATGCACTCTTCTGGTACAAGTTTCTCTGGTTGCTGATGCCACTGCTCGTGCACACTAGTGCCCGAGAGTTTATAATGCCCTGGTGCTACCTCGGAGAGACAGCAGGCGGGTGAGTGCGCGCAGGGGTCAAAGTATAGTCATACACAGTCTGATATACGGTTAACAGAGTGTACATGTTGAAAATCCATGATGGTACTAGTGTACTTCCCCAGCACAATGCATATACTCGTATTTCCATAGTGGTATTCGAAGTGCGAGCATTATCTTCCTCGCGCATTTCACGAATGTGAAGTTTCCCTCTAGCTTCGAACAGGTATACCTGTGATGTTAGTCTAAACCACCCAGGCTGTTCACGAAACTACAGCGCAACCCACGTACATATACTGTACGATGTGCAGTATACACTCTATACGTAAGTGAAGGGGCATACACGCGCCAAGTTTATGACCCCGGATTCGAGAGCCGTACTATCTCTCTCTCTTTCTGTCTTTCTCTCCCTCTCTCTCTCTCTCTCTCTCTGCATATATACGAAAGCTTCGAGTTGTGTGTGGTGGCAGTTAGTATCGAGGTATACAGTGTGTGGCGTGCGGTATGGAATACTACGGCAGCATCAGATGAGAGTAGTCGCCAGTACGTACGGCGTGCAAGCGGCTCGACGTTCACCGCCAACCTAATCACTAACGTCAATACAACCGTGCTGCTCGTTGCCTCTAACGCCACTATACTACCACCACTGTCCCGACTGCTCGCCAACGTGCAAGTATACCACAAGCAACTGGCAGTGTCAGTGGTATGCGGTGCACCCCGCAACCGAATTGCTCTGTGAGCGCAAATACGTGCGCTCAACCCGGATAAGTCTTTCACGATAGAACGCGCTCCCTCCCTCCCTCCTGCTTCACTCGTCTGAGATTATAGCGCAGACTAAAATTGGCAAGAAGGGGACAATGTTACCAGCGGCACTATGTAGCTTTTGTGTATTTAGTAGAGGGTTGGACGAAGAGATTCTGAATGACATTCATTGCGTGTCATAGTCATCGTCACTTGGTGTTAAGGTTACTGTAGTCACCTAGAGAAGTGCTTGAGGGCCAGGACAAATCGTATATTTCCGTCACAAACTTTCCTTACTGCGGGAGAGTTCCAAGAATATCTTCTGCAATATTGCACTGACACAATAAGGTAGTTGAAGGTCTCGAGGCTAGGCCATCAACATATTACTTAGAGGTAGAAGACCCGGTTTTGGACGCTTTAAGATTATTCGTCAATGTTTGATGTAAATCCTTTAAATACCTATATAGTCGGGGGTTTCGCCTATCAAAATCTCATCTTAATCTTAATAATCTGCGGAATTTCATTAAAAATCTTTTTTTTTTTCAATGGAATTATGAAAGAGTGTAAATGTACTACTTTGATACACCACACTCTTATTCCACGCTTTTACGGCCTTTGCGTGTTTTCCGCTATTGCATTTTCGAACCAACATCGATCCCGGTTTCAGATTATACAATACCGAATCTTCGTTGAAGTACCTCAATTACTCGACATGAAATCAACATGAACAAATATTCAACGGACAGCCTAAATAACAATAACAATATTCAGACTAAAATAAAACAAATATTCATCGTAATAACATTTATCACATCCCGTCAAAAGCACGCCAAAACCGTTCGAAATAGAGACATGATCCAAAATTGAGTCTCCCACACCTTAGTTTTAAAAACATAAAATTACATACATGATGGACTCCCATTGTAACAGGCGTTTTCAATCATAAGACTATTTTCAAGATGTGTCATAAATGATATAAATATTCATCGAGTGGGAATAATGCTGTAGCTTCTCAAATATAACACCAAAACAAGGATCTTACGCTCTTTAACCTCGTAAATAATTAAAACTTTACGCCCCTCCTCACCGTTTCACCCATCTGAGATTATAGCGCAGACCAAAACTGGCAAGCCGTGGACAATGTTACCAGCGGCACTATGCAGATTGTGTATTTAGTAGAGGGTTGGTCGAACAGATTCGGAATGGCATTCATTCCATGTCATACTCATTGTCACTTGGTATTAAGGGGATTGCGTCACCTAGAGGAGTGTGCTTCTCCGGCCTCAACAAAATCTCTAATGACAACCCATGAAGTAATACCAAAAATTATCAATCTGCAGTTTTACGCAATCATTTTAGATCTCGAAGTCTTATTTTGTTTGTAAGAGAGTGTTTTTCAGTCTGAATGCAATGATATTTATTTGAGGCTTCTACGATAAAATTATACATTTTTGTGTGTAAACAAATTTTTATTTGTTAAAAACTTTCGGACCAATAATTCACAGTTAATCCAGTTTTCAATACATGCTAAAATCCTATATTTGGACTAGAAAGCTCGTCACAAACAAAATAAATGTTCGATATCCAAAATGATTGCACAAAATTCGTTGACCAGTTTGATTCAAAAGCTACGACAGCAGAACAAAACATGAGTTTCAGAGAATGAGCCTGAAAGATTTATAAAACAAATAATTTTCCTTATTGACTGGTATTCATAGCTCATGCAATCCAATATTTCATCTTGTTTAATATCAAAATAAGGAACACATTCCCACCTCCGAAAAATATGTCTTTTGATTCTTTTAGTAATATTAGATTTACCGAAATTTTACGGAGGTTTGAAATATTATAAAAAAAATTGTAATCAAAGCGAATGAAACGTTCAACACATTTTGACGTTTACAATGAAAGGCTAGTTTGTCGGCCAGATGTGGTCAGTTAATATTGAAAGTGCAAAACCATTTCAGCCTTCTCAGTATTATGGCTAAACTCGAGATTATCCGAAACCGTCAAAGAAATGTGTATGTGAACAAGACAAATTAATAAATCTACAATGAAATGATTAGCCGTGTGACCTTGGTAACTCCATCAGAGATTCACAGACACTCACTGAGAGCTCACATACGGAGACAAATGATTAGTAAACATTTAGTAAGTCGCAGGAAAAATGACTGGTATTTGAGTAACAAATTCCTTCATTGCAATAAAGTCAACGAAACTTATGAATATTTTTCAATATGCAGTGTAATTTTTGCTATCAACGCCGGTGTAAATAACTGTACATTTTATAACCAGTAGAAATTACTGGCATACCGGTTAAATTAATATTTCAGAGGATGATAAAATAGCGAGCATACATGCACTTATATGAATGCTCCATTCTGGATGATAAATCGTTACCCATGATCCTCGTGCATACTTCTATGGATCCGGTCTTTAAAATTCCGATATCATTCCAGTACCTTTTATTCACAAAACGCGAAAATAAAAGTTCCTTCTTTTGCATCTAGAGCGTAGCTTTAATGGGAATTCCAATACAATCTACTGGCAATTGGTTGAACTGTTACTATTTCTTTCCCGGCATATACAGAATTACTCACACAGAGAATAGTCTTGAGAACAAGCCGTTACTTCCCCCAAGTCACTATTTTTTCAATCTAGACCTTAATATGCAAATAATATAGACGTTGTTTTGACGTTCGACAAGAAATTGATATTGATCAGAGTCTTAACCGAGTGTAGCTAAAAACCATAACTCCATCCGGAAAGATAATCCTTGAAGTTTCTGCTTGGATTTTAAATCCACAGTGAGTGCGAAAGCCTCAGTGACCTGCTAGTGCAAATTAATGTTTGGAATATGTATTTACAATTGCTGAGCATACCTTTCTACTCTATCAGATGGGCCGAACGAAGAAAGCTTATCAGAATAAAAGCGGAGATAAAGCAATGAGTCTCCGATGAGAAATAGAATCCCTGTACACGCTTTCAAGTACTGAGGCTAGCATATTTTAAGCATCGAGGATTTTGCTGTGGTAAAAGGTGTCCCTCGCTTTCAGTTGTGTTTCGTAGAGAATATAATCGCAGTTCGTTAGACCGAAAGATTCACTGCAGATTCTTCTGGCCTCTCTCACTTTCTCTGCATATTCCATCATGCATATGAATGGAAGAGAACGTTTTTTTCCGGGTGCTGTTCGTAGAAGAAGCCCGGATATACGGTTGAGCATTTATTCATGGGATTCAACGTGCTTCGTTTGCGGGAGCAGCGGCCGAGATTTCAGAGGTGTGGGGAGGGTTCGTTGGCGTCGAGCTCTTTGTTTCACGCCTGCACCTTTGTCGCAAGCACGACCCCATTGTGGCCGTTTGTCCCCGGACACTTCCCCCCACCCCCCACTCAATATCATCGAATCATAGTTGTCTAGCTGAACTGCCCGTTTTTTCTGTTGACGCAGTCTCGAGTTTCCCGGTAACCTCTCTTTCGCTCGCTTCTGATGATGTATGCCAAAGGATTCAACGACTAGAGAGAAATTTCGTAAACTCTTTCTTGTTGCCCATTTGTAATTCAATTTTGCTACCATACGATAATGCAAAGCAATCTTTCGGAGGTTAGAGATCTTGTACGGTGGATATCTAGGTCGTTTGCAATGGTAACCAGTTATTCTTTCGACATACCGAAGGAGATAATGGCCAGCAGTCAGGGGTATGCATAGTAGACGGAAGAGATCGGGGAAATGAGGGCCACCTACGGGACAATTCGTATATTTCTGTCACAAACTTTCCTTACGGTAAGAAAGTTCCGAGGATACCTTCTGCACGATAGCACTGCCACAAAGTACATGAAGGTCTTGGGGCGAAGCCATCAACTTATTACTTTACTTTGAAAATACAAAAAGACATTGACAATGCCTACATTTCAAGTAAAAGTCGAGAGGGTCATACGTGCACGAGGGGTAATACAAGCCATATTGTAACACGCGTTTTCAATCATGAAGTTGAAATGAACCTGTAGCTTCTCAAACATACCATGAGAAAAAGAGGATCTTACTCTCGTTAATTCCTCATATACTAGAGACTTTACACTCATATCAAACGACCTTGACATTTTGGATGATAATAACAATACGTACAGGGGTGATTAATATTAGTTATCCCTGGACATGAATATTCCTTCATTCACTTTCAAAGTAATGTTACCTTGAAGAAAATTGACAATTTTTCATATTGTTTCTAATAGGTTTACACATTTGTTGTATAGTTGGAACATCTACTTGGTAGCAGCAAGTATGAGTCTAGGCAAGTAATTTGTACAATAATATGAAATAATCGTTTCTGTGAGTCCAAGTAAACTTTTTATCAACTGTGGCTTCTATTTGTCACTTCTATTGTCTGGTATTCCAAATTACCGCTACCTTGCCTTATAAGTGTATACGTGATGGAGCCGCGGAAAATCCCAGCACGTTGGCAGTAGCTCGACGACGATTCGTCTGGATCAAAAAATCGTTCAGACGGCTCGGTGGCTTCGCTCGCCTACGCCGAGTACCGTATTTTCACGACCACTACTACGTTATAGTCAGTAAGAGAGTCTGAAATAGGGACATATAGGAAGTCCTGGCTCGTTTAGAAACGTTTTTTTTATTAGCTCACGCTCTAGCATTGGGGAAATGTGAACCTTTTGTCGCTGGTCATGCCATGATTCGGGTCTCTACGATGCCTCTTTGGTGAGAGGCCTGATGACCGTTTCGAGAAATACCGTTGAAACCTTGCTCCATACGCCAGCAAACTATGTTAACTGTAAAAGAATACTATCCGGAAGGACCGAGTGAACCTAGATAACAGCTTCCAGGAGGCTCGTCCCCTTTTCTACAATTAATCTCATCTTATCCCCGAATCTTGGGCGAGTTATCGCTTTCGATCGTCAGCTCAAAGATCAAAATCTTTAGACATGTAAAGGATATTACATATTCGCCATCCAAATTAGATTACTATCAAGAAACTGTTAGAGGTTTGGACAGAGTTTTATCTAATCCAGATAAAACACTGGAAATACATACTCGGGAATGACAGGAAATGCAATGAAGCACCGACCACTCAATGCATTCGGCACGTCTCGCCGTCGTGCTGGTAAACGGCAAATGACCGTAAATGACAAATCGGTGAAGGAAAAAGGTGATTTGGCTGAATAAGATGAGTACCATGAGTCAAGGATTCCAAGACGCGTGATAAAACGACTTTCCAAGAATTCTACAAACCTGTCCAATTGCTATATATGGGAAACCCAGATTACTTATATATACGAAGATTAACGACCGTGATGGAATTCGTGAACGAACGACCAAGCAAAAGAAGTGAGGGAAGATTAAGGCTCTCTCGGTTTTTAGCTTTTCTTAAAACGTTGCAAGCAGAAGCAGAAGATGTTGAAGATCCGGTGGAGAGACTTTATGTGAGAGTTTGGGGGGACATACGACGACGTCGTTGACGATGAGGAAGTCGAGGGAGTCGGGCGTCCCGTTGGAAAACCCGGTTATCTTCCTACCGACTGGACGGTGCAGCGAGGGCTGATGCAAAAGGGGTGAGTGCAGGAATAAAGGAGCGCACGAGTGGTAGCGTTCGCTTGCAAAGGTGGTAGGAGTAGCGGGATGAGGTATAAAAAAAGGAAAGACTGGGACAAAACCACGCAGCCATTGTCTACGAAGTCTGTATACGCATTCAAGGCTCCCACCCATAGCTCATATAACGTGGAAGCGCATCGCTGCCGGTGCTGCTGAGCGAATGGGCTCACGAGAGCCCGCCAAAGAGAGACTCTACAACGTACCCGAACAAGGCGAGTGCACTAGCCACAAAGACTTCGGATATCTTCACACTATAGCGATACCCACAACGTGCTCCTTCGTTCACTCGGTCGTTCGCTGCCAGTAGCGACGAGCGGAGAGCACGCGATTCTCAAGATATAAAAGCCCACTCTGTCATTTATGTTTCCTCACTCGTGGACCACAGTGCTTTCACTTATACTACTACTGTACTTTTTTCTCTACGCATTCACAGAAATATGGTATTCAATGTCTTACTGACGTTCTATATACTCATAAATTGAATAGGCACTCGATGTATATCAACCTCTAAATAGATATTGAAGCTCCATCATCATCTGCTGTTCAACTGTATGAATCCATTAGTTGGTCAACAGTCCCCGCTCGTTCAATCACAATTTCAAACTCTCGTGCGTACCATCGAAACCCGCTCATGATTATGGTATCATGCTACACCACTCAGTATTCGGACATCATGAATTATCACTTTGACACGATGGCATTTCAAAACTCTTGCGTTGAAACTAGCGACCGCATGCGGGAACCGCGATATCCTCTCAATTATCCACCACAGTGATGGTCAGTTCAAACGTATCATTTTATAATTAAAAGATCTCACGTCCTACCAGCTAATAAAATTGTGACGGCATCAACGGCTTTTGAAAAATATTCCAAAACATCTATCCGAGTATTAAATTAGTGCTGTCAACGATGAAGTTTAAAAAAGAATAAAACGATAGGATTTTGACAGGTTATCGTGCAAATATAACAGTTTCGAAGTGAAAATAGTACTGAATAAATTTGGGGAAAAAATAAAATAAAATAAAAAAAATCACCTCAATTTCTCATGATAATTAATTGATCGATAACCAATTTTGTTAGTGATTTGGATAAATCGTGTTTTTGTATAGTAGTAAGTGTGCTTGTCCTTTGGCAACTCGAGGAGTCGTTTATTCAAATCCCGATCTCGTAGTCTCGTTGAGAATAAAAGTATCTTCAAAACGAAACTGTATACAGTCGAATAAAAATGTAGATGCGACAAAGCTACATATGATCGAGAAAAGTGAGCGATGGTGGCATCTCGTTAAAAAAATCGTCTCAATGCATTTCAATTCCAGTTTTTACTTTTGTTTCCTCATAGAGGAAGCTTTGCTTTCCTGAATTTTTCTTTTCGAGATTTCCCAGTCAGTACACTCCAAATGGTCCAAACCGTCGACAAAAGTGGTTTAAAAAAAATGTCTGAACGGAAGTGCGCGTTCGTGTTTTTGTGTGTGTAGCCGGCATAAAAAATTCAAACCTCCATACTTCAAGAATGGCTTCGTCAATCGAGCTAAAATTTGGCCCACATTAGGGTTATGTATATGTCACATATATATAGTCATAGTCCATGTTTATATTCTAAGCAAAATGCCATGCAGATCTGGTACCGTAAAGCGAAATCAAGGCCAATATCTTCCGCAATTTTCCCTAGGCCGTCAACAAATTGGAGAAAATGATTCCTGATGCGAGCCATCCTTGTAATTTTGATGTTTAAAAGTGGGTAAAAGCGTAATGTTTATTAAAAAAAACAAATAGATAACTGCTCTAAACCTACCGATACTCTTCGAAATAATGCAATACCAAATAACAGTCATATCAACGAAATGTCTATTGGTTTTTAAAGTTTATACTGTAAACGTATGACTGTTTAATAAGTGACAAATGAACACTGAACATTTTGAAGAACGTCAATCTATCTTTCAAATGGGCAGTCGTAGAAAAAAAATCGACTTTTTATATCCAACGTGTATTCGCACAGCGCCACCCAGCATAAGAACTTATCCCACGTATCCCATTTCTCGGAGACTTTGGTGGGCGATTTGTCGCCATAAAGTGGCGTGTGTCTCGAGGAGAAAGTAAGAAAAATGTTAGCACGGCCTAATCTGATGCCAGAAACGTGTCGGTCTCGCGGAGTGGCGTGGTTGAAGGACGCGCGAGCCCCCCTCCCCAACCCGTGCACCGAAAGAGGAAGGTGGGATTGCGAGAGCGAAAACGGCACGGATTTATTCTCGGCGTGGATTTGAGAAATATTCATTTCGCATGGTTGATATAACGCGCTAGTGGGCGGGTCAGTATGGGTTACCAGCGAAACGAATCGTGCGTTGAATGTTGAATGTTTGATTTTATACGGGAGATATCGGAACATCCGGAGGTTCACCGCGAGACCGATACTCTCTCGTTTCATATCGCTAAATATACACGCGCACGGCATATTCGTTGTTAGAATAGAGTATTTTGCGATGCGCGTATTGTAACCGCTATATGGAATTGAAATAATCAAAAACGAAATGACTTTCCCCAAGTTGAAATGATTTTTTGGCCCTCTTTATAACCTCCGAAAGTAATATTGAGTCATTTTGCCTCCAAGAGCATTAACTTCGAGAGCAACTGATACAAAACAAGGTTTTCTGTTTCGTGTTGCGGTCATATTCAATTGTTATCAAAAACTCACAACAGAAATGTTAACAGAACGCTAAAATACATACTTTTTAAAATAAAATTACCGTCAAAATTGGGGCATCCTATTTGATCATTTGATTTGTATTCTGTCAGATAAGGTCGATAAGGGGATGGAAACACCAAAAAAAAAAAAGAGTTCAAGAATTCTATTTTTCATATATGTGAGCTGATAAATATTACATTTATCAATCCTTTAAGAACTGGAACAAATTCTTCCGTTAGTGTTGAAACAAATTTTTCGACAAGAGATTCATACAAGTTTCTAGACAAACAGTATTTACGATCATAGGTACTATGAGTGAAATCAATTCAACCCTATTTCTACATACTCGTCACGCGTTTATCTTAAGATTGAATCCAGTCGCGAATACCATAAGTACACCCAGTCTCGGTAACTCGATTTAAAAATAAAAGATTCTGACCTATTGGATGGGTTAGCATGAGTCCGGACATGGAGAACATGACTTTTCTGGGAGACATGTAACTTAGGCCACGTTATATTCTATAGTTACACAAGCTACTCTAGAGGCGGGAGTCTTACTAGCGACTTGAATAAACTCGAGAACTTCTGGAGCAAACTAGTTACAGGAACACAAATTGCAAGACCGCACACTGGCGGATGAATAAAGCTCGCGATCGCGCGCGTTTGAAGCTCACCGGGATCTTCCTTTTTTATTCGTGTCTTCTTTCCAACCAGATTTCCTTAATCACGCTTGGAAGGACCGATGGTATGGGGAGGGGAACGGAGGGAGTAGTATACAAGGAAAACTAGAGGAAAGATGAATTGATCATACCAGTGACTTCTCTTTCAAATTGAAATTACCTTCCGGCTGGAATAATGAAAGCCCGTTCCATTTTATGAAAATTGAGTTCGGAAGTTTTGGAAAATCAGACTATATACCGCGAGATGCGAAATGCGGGCGAAGAAGTGACGTGGGCTACATGGAGGATGACGGGGCTGGTTCGCCGACGACCCCTCGATGTCAGTAAATTGATTGGAAAAAGTTCGGTTCAGCATACTGTAGTTGGAAAAGTAGCGTGAGTGCGCTTGTATATATGTGTATATGTATATATCAGTACCTACATATTGAAGTAGGAGTGTACGACCAGTTCCATACCAAATGCACATAGTAAGCAGCAGGCCAAAACTCTGGATGAGCGGCTCCTACACACTACTGCCACTACGGTCCCATTCAAGGCGCGTCTTTCTACCTGTATGTTGTATCGACTTTAATATTCCTTGAATTTCACAGCTTTCCAAAACAGCCGCTGGCTAGAGGTTAAGTACGCCTTCGCGAATATTCAAGCTGTATTCAATTCTTCGATAACATAGAAAATGCATTAAAACTTTAATGTAACTAGCAGCAACAACGCGCGCGCTAGGCGCGTTCTTTATTGTTTTCTTGTAGACTTTTTGTTGACTGTAAACGTGTTTAACTATGTAAGCTTATTGCTAACCCATGGCGCGTGCGATTTTTCGTCGTACGCCGTGATGCGAGACAGGGGTGAGCCATAGTGACGCTCGCGATTGGCCCAAATAGTGGCTTCAGTTTTCGATATTTCGACTTTCGATGTCTCGCGTCTTTTTTAAGAGAGGATGTATAATTGACTGTGACCTCCAGTCCAAATATCGAAGGTTTTACTTTGCTCTGCGTATCGCAAACAAATCGATGATTTTATTATTCGCCCATCCTCAGGAATTAAGGTTGAGAATTAAGTTGATGTCTGAGCTTAAGATCCTAAAATGTTCATTTAGAAGAAAAATCTGGAGGTCACTTAAGGTAATGGAAATTTGCGATTTTTGCAAATCAATAAGAGAGACTGGGGTAATCGTGGTCACCAAGAAACATGATTTTTTTTTCGATGGAAAAAAACAAAAGATACGGAACTAAGATTTCGTTTTGTACGGATTTGATCAAATCTTCATTTTTTTAGTTCTCAAATTCTATTTCGATGCAAAGTTTAGTGATCAATTGTTTAGTGAATAATAGTTAATTTTGTATAAACGAACATTAAAAAGGAAAATTCAAAATAACCCTTTACTTTGTAGAATAAGTTTTTATATAATACATTTTATCTTAGACCTACAAAAGTAGGTTGAATTTTGGGAATTTTTTGCGAACTACCTTTTTTGTAGAGCGTCAAATTTTCTATAGCGACATGCTGTAAAATTACTGATTACAGATGTCATTAAGGAGATATAAAAGTCTAAATACGCAAAAAGGTATTTCCCGTGTTATTTAAATGGGTAATTACAAATTGCGTGAGTCACCTTTAAATATTATTATTTAGAGCTCTCTTTTGGTGAACTTCCTTTTTTTTTACACCAAAGTAACTTTTCAACCAGTTATTTGGGCAGAAAAAAATATATAACGTTTTTTTTAATCACCCTAATAAAGATTTTTTATCAGTACTCTCTATACCAAAGACTTGAAATACTTCTTATGTAGTTGAGTATAGAATTAGGACATTTACGTTGGAATTACCGTCTGCGAGAGCAAAAATATTCAAGTTACTATGTATAAGCTTCGTATTGTTCCCTTCAGTTTCATCATTCGAAGTTTTCTCGAGATCGGACTTTTCCACTTTGGAGTTTCATGAGAACAATCCGCGTGACTGTTCTTAGACTAGTGGAGAACGGGGGAATGAGAGCCGCACCTAAGGAAAATATTAAAAACGTCGGCTAAGCAGACGTTTAAAAACTGAAAATTATGGACGGAGACATTCTGATATATTTTCTTTGAGATACTTCCTTGGTAAACCTACCTGCACACAAATACTAAATCCCCATCGCAAATTAAAAAAGTTGCTCATGACGTGATCGCAGCACGTGACTTTCTCATCACGATTGATACTGGCGTGATGATGCTGTTGTAATGATACTTGGTATTGAGAATGAAGTTACGAAAAATTAAGTAAGAATATGGAGACTTGAAGTTATTAAGTTGAAGTTGATTTAAATTGAAAGTAGTTTTTAATAATATTAACGATTTGTATGGAAATGGTAAATAATAAACCTGAAAGAATAATAAAGAATAATAAACCTCACAGAAATTTAAAACCTTAACTTGCAATTTCGAGATTCGCCGACAGTGCGCTGTATTGTCGCTGTATGTATGTATTGTCGTCTCAGGCGCCCGTGCTCAATGTATGGATTTCTTCTCGTTACTATTTATATCAAAGTTATCGAAAGTTAAGGTATGTAGATTGCTAATTTTTGTGTAATGCCATATCAGGCTTAATAACTAGAAGTGCATAGAACCACAGCCATGGGTTTATAATCTCAACATTAAATCTGATCCGCGAGTTTATGTATGTTTGTATCTAACGTTCAGTGAGAATAATTATTAGTGCATTTCTAATTGACAATCGCTTAAACTCATTCCTACTGTATTAATAATTGTTTTTTTTTGTGTGCAACAAGTTTCATATTTTACCTGAGGCAAATTTTTTATAAGCAAACCTGCTTTTTCATCTCATTCGAGTGAATACTAAGGTAAAACAATAAAACAAATGATTATTGGCTTTTTAAAAGGCACTGCTGTACTGAATTATTCATTATATATATATTTTCCGATTATTTAACGTCGCATCGACTACTGTGGTTATTAGGGACAGGATATACTGTTTATTCCTTTACTGGGATCTGATACCACTGCGGGAGTTACTCGATACGAGATAACGTTATATTTACTGTACTTTGGGTGTTCGTAACAGTCGGTCATCTAGGTTTGTTTCACGGTACCGGAGATACATCGTGTTGACGCTGTTGGCAAACATTGGACGACTAACGGAAATTTACCGAATATAGTACGATAAATGTCCGGAGCTTCGTCGCGCCACAATATTTTTTCCAACAGCGAAAACGACGGCACCGGGTATCTAACCCGAGACCTCCCGATACTTTGGTTAAGAGACTTAATTAATTAGTTAATTATTCATTGTCTAGTGTCTATTTACATGTAAATTTGTTTGTACATTTTAGACCAAAGCATAATAACTTTTTAATCAGTCTGCAAATTAAAAATACGCTTATTACCATTTTTTATTTCTTTCACATTTCAGGCAGAGTATTATAAGGAATAAACAAGGTGTTTTGTTTTGAGTTTCAATACAAAAACTACATTTCACACATAGAAGATTTCATATACAGAAGATATATAATAAGGCTCCTTTAGTAGTTTTTGTATCTTCAGACAACTCTCTTTCGCATAGTTTATATGTGATGAGAATGTAATCAAGAGTCGCGGTAGTGACTCGATGCCAAGTATAACGTTTTACAGACTATATGGATCACATCAAAATGTATTGTGTATCTTTGATGAATAAAATGTATTTTTGATATTAAAGTTGAAAAAAAAAATCAATGCCTTTTCGTACTTTACCTGAAATGTGAAAGCCAGCTCTTTTTTTTATTTTTTTTGGTACATTTAAGGTAAAGTACTAAAAACAATAGGTGGTTTGTTTTCAATTTTAATACCAAAAGTACGTTTAACTTCTAGAAGATATACAGTTAATTTTAGTGCAATTTGAAGCTTCTTTCAAAAGTTATTGTGCTTTCGGATGATACAGACAGACAGATAGACAGACAGAAATGAGTGACTATATTCTTGGAATCTAAGACACTCAAAACGCCGACTTCCATAAAAATCTGGACGGCGACATTTTTTTGGATTTCAATAATTTCTTTTTTACATTACTGCGTATGTGATGAGCAATTAATAAAATGGTCCCTTTTTTCGGGTAACTCGGGTCAAGCCATTGCAAAGAGGGACAACGTAATACAGTACCTGGTTCTTCAGCTACTATTCTAAATTATATATTTAAAAGTATTGATTCTCACGTGAATGTGAATATTTCGTAAAACTGAAGTTACCATTAAGTTTTCAAAAACGGAGCTAACCCGCGAAAAGTTTCTACAAGTACGATATGGTAGTTAGCATTTGGTGCAAGTTTTAAACGACATCTGTGGAGTAATCCAGATTTTGGACGATTCAGATTCTTTCTCAATTTTTCACTAAAAAAATCAAACTGCTGTACCACAAGAAGGCCTCGACCGATAATGCTCAATTTTGAGAAAGTACAAGCAGGACCCATAAACAGATATATACAGTACATCAACAAGGTTGCGAAGAAGAACGTTGCAAATTGCTTCCTTATTTATTATGTTATTTGACACTGATTACAATTTTTCAATAATTACTTACAGCCAAGAGCAAGCTTTGTAAACAGTGCACAGAAAGAAAATATTGATTGTGACAATTATGTTTTCAGTTTGCTGTATGCAAGTCTTTCAAAAATTAGTTACGACAACCATTTCAAACAGTAAGCTTGACTATTTACAAGTAGTACACGTGAGATAGTACGGCAAATCTAATAGCAGAAGCTACCATTAGAACCGTTGGTGGCTTACCAATCGATTACACGAGGTCGCAATGATACATGATTACCGCAAGTAATAGGTAATCTGCCAACAACACTTGGTCCGTACAACTAATGCTTGTTTGGTCCAATAACCAAGTTGCGATGTAAGGGATTTTTTCCTAACTTCACCAAAATAATTTCATTTCATGCGCGGTCGTGGGTGTAAAATAGCTAATTTTCAACCCAAGAGTCGTACGCATTGCAAACCGGTTTCATTACTCGTTAGGGAGGAAAGCGATTTATTTCTGCCCAGTGGAAGTAATGAGAACCGTACCACGTATTCATACTCGCGATTGGTTAAAATTGAACAATGTGGATAATGTGAACAAACGAAATGTGGAAATTATTTTAGCGAAATCGGAAGAAACATATAGTAATCTACATGGGCGGCATTTTCACCTCCCGTAGATCATGCTTCACACTCAGCAAAAATCTCGTACTTCCCTCCCTTGTAGGATAATGTACTGTTACATGATAGTGATCAAAATATAACCTTTGCGGGACTTAGAAAGGTTCGCGCGTGAGACGGTCATCCATCCAAATGATAACCCTTGGGGGTCTCAGAAAAATTCGGGGGCCAATCTAAGACTGACCCTTGCGGGACTTAATAATAACTTAGGTCTTGAGCGGTGCCGGATGGCAAAATAACAAAGTAGCACAGCATACCCGTTGAGGGATCCATTTCGAATTACATATTTTTTGTTGTAGTCGCCTGTATTGAGCCTATAGTGGGGCTCTAGTACGGAAACCTCACTATGGACACCACAGGGTCAGGGCATAACACCACAGGGTTAAGCCTAACGAGGGCCTCTAATGGTGCCCCTAGTGTGGTTTCCGTAAGAATGAGGGCATTAACAAAATTAAAGCACCTTATGGACGCTTTTGTTGGGCCAGGTGGGACTCAAAAATTGGATATTCTATCATGGGTGTCACCAGCAAACTTACATTGGGGCGTTATTGTAGTTTGGCTGGCGTTTAAATTTCTGCACAGGTTCAGCTACTACACCGCATTCTGAAAATACGTACTGATTTCGTTTTATCAGTCGTTGTATCTAGTTTTCGAGGGTTCTGTGATCTATTTAAGCGAAAGTAAATAAAGCCGAATAATTACAACCATCACACATCCATCGGCTCACCGAAATCAAGTGAAAATGAGCATAAAGGAAAGGTTTATTTTGCAGTTAATTCCAGTTCACTATCTGTAATATCATTAGTTTAATAATTGTAAATTATAACATACTATTAGCATAAATTTAAATCCCATTAAACTACACAAAATGTGCCGCGCATGTGACGCTTGTTACACCCGTAAATCTGGCAATTGCTGGTTTCCATTGGCCCGAAAACAAATGATTGGAATAACCCCGGATTGTCTGTACAAGAAATAATTACTAGTTTCAACGTACAACACATGATTTCGTTGTGCTTTTAATTCCAGGCAAAGCAGAAGTGAATAAAAAATCGTATTTAAGTATCATTCACCACGTAAATCAAACAATTGGCGTGTATTACGTAAAACAAACGATTGGCAGTAATAGACTTATCTAAATGTCGCCGTTTCTTACATCCGCACAATAGTAATGCTATTGTGATAAATATTTCAATAAGACCGTATACAAATATTTAAATAGATATGGGAAATGCTTGGGCGAAGTACGGCCTTTGGAAATATTTGATTAAATATTCCACATTCCGTACGTCCTGCCCTTTTATCAGGGATACTTCAGAAACTTGACTTCAATCCAATCCTAAATATGATTGTTTATTTTTCTCAGATATCCTAGATTTTAGAGTATCATGATGTCAATGTTAAGTCAATGTTAAAGGAGGTTATGAAACCCCTTAGTGACCGGAATCCATTGCCCTCAATAGTTTTTTATTAAGTGAAAAACAATTAAAGCTGAGATGGACCGGAACGTCCAGCCAACGCGACATTATATGATTATCTCTTTCTTTAAAATATTTAAACGTTTCAATATGATACACAAGACATAATCGCATTAATCTGTAACACGGTGGAATATTAAATATATGGGGCAATGCGAATTAAATGTGGTAAGCGGTCTGGCGTAGCTCAGTGGTCAGAGTAGTCGACCGTCTATCGGAAGGTCCCGGGTTTAAATTCCGGCCCAGTACGCCCCGCATTTTTTTCGGTTTGTTTCTCGTATTCCATTTTTTTCTGGGTTACAAACCGTACTGAGGGAAGAGGATTGGTTGGATCAACCAAACCCAACGGTCGCCAACTGAAAAATAAACGTTTACTTCGCTGAACGAACATTTTTTGTTTCTTTAACAGTTGCTTCATTCAGCAGATCAACACATGTCTGAGGTAAAAAAAAATGTTGTTGAGCTGACTAAACATTTATTTGACAGCCGATGACTGCATAATTTAGTTGAACCAACCAATTTTTTTTCCACTTCATGGTGCTTCTCATTATCTCGTTCTTTCCTCGTGCGATGTTCTCTAGATCAGCTCGCTACTGATGTTTGTTGGCATTTGTACGCAACTAGTCACGAGCGCCACGATAGGAAAGAGCAATAAAGTTTTTGCCTCGGGTTCGTATATTTCATCTAGATGGACGTTGTCATAATAACCGGTGAGTTCTATAACAGCTGTTCAATTATTTAAAACAAACAATAGCAATTACCTTGCACTGTGAGATTCACGATTACTTCAGGAACGTTCCGACTGTTAACGAGACATTGATATTCCCCGCTGTCTTCGGATTTCACTGGACTGAAGAAGAGAGCAAAGTTCTTTTCCAACAATGAAACACGATTGCGATGCACAAATAGTGTCGTACTGTGGCTACCGTATTCGACTATACGGACGTCATTTGAACGCCACTCGAGCCTTGATACCATGAGATATTCGGTCACACCAGGACACTCCAGTGTCAGATTTTGTCCGGCATCTGCGAGAATCTGAGTTACCATGGGATTCATGACGTCTGTAACAGAAAACAAAGATATTTTCCTTTAGACATTATCCGAATAATCACAAATCGATTATTCGCCATCTACCGCATGCTTACAAACGTTAAATTAAGATCCTGTGAATGAAGATGGCAAGACCGACCAACCAAGCTGGTTGGGTAAATATTGTTTTGCATAAATTGGAATTTAATAGGAGCTCTAATTCAGGAGTATGGTTATAGTATTTTCATAATCGTACAATGAGAGATTCTTAACTTTTAATGAATAGCGTTTGAGATGTTCTCAAGTGTCTATGAAGCTCTTCGGACGAAGTGGATCGTCACTGGTTTCGAGATGTCACAAAGACAATGTATAATTAGTTTCAGAGTACTGTCGAATATCTAGAATATGTACATATTATTATCGATATTTCAATCTTATATTTCACCCAATATTAAATACCGATTTGTAATTTTCGTCCTTTTTCGATTTGCTCTACATATAAAACGATCTACTGTATAAACGAAACGTTCATAAAATGTAAATATTTCAATTTAATTTCGGCTCAAAAATTTTCGTAGCTGCGCAGAATAAATTTCATGCACTTTTAGGAAGAATGATGTTGAACAAAAATTTTGTTGAGACCGTCTTGATCTTGCTCCAGATTTGATAAAAATGTTGCCGTTATGTACACAAACTACAAAAAAATTGGAACGATGGTAAGTTCATATCTTCGACAGGATATGAAAAAAAAAATTAAATCGCTCTTATAATAATGGTTAAATAAATAGGTCTCTGCGTTTTATATGATTCAGACTGGCAGAACATCTTATTTAGAGCCTTCCTTCTTTTTTTCTAAAGCCCGTTGCCTTCGATTAATTTTTGAATACTTTTATTTTTGCAATTTAAATGTTTCTTTAGATATGAAAAAAAAAATTTCCTTTCATTTCCATTTCCATTAATCAACATTATGTATATTAGATTTTGTTAAGATGTTGGAGGTTTTATGCGTTTTTTAATAACATTGTTCTCATAATTGCTCAGAATCATTTACATGTACGATGCGAAAACAAATCCTATCTTAAAAAGTTCATGAGCGATAAATGCGAAATTCATTGATGGCGATCTACTCGTGCTCTGATTGGTCGTCGGTGCCGTCAGACACACAGGGATCACGACCAAGTTTATGCATTCGAATGTTTTCTTTATGTCAAATGTCAAATCTGGCATAATATTGTTAAAAAGCACATGATAAGTCCGAAATCTTAAAAAAATTTAATATTCATATTGAAAACAGTTTAATTAAACTGAATGAAAACGAAAAAAAAAAACAAAATTTAAGAAGAAATCTTCGTGAAATTTTAGATAGAAATCTAAAATATATCCGTAATGCAAAAATAAAAGATGAACAAAATTAATAAAAGTTTCAAGATCGTCCCTCAAAACAAAAACAAAAATTTCACTTTATTCCTCTCAAGAATGTCTGACATTTATTCTGCGCAGCTATGAAAAATTTTCAATAGAAAATACAGTCAAAAGCCTACACTTTACGTTAAAACATTGTATTTGTATAATAAATCGTTCTTATATGCATTTTCTTTGAACAATCTCTATAGTTGAGTGCCCTTAATGTTTATTAATAAAAAATGGCTAAGAGAAGAATGGTATTTTTGGTGAAGTAAAGGTACATACTAAAAGTATATATTCCCTATTTTGAGGATACCTCACATATGACATTAACTGGGCTGCATCAGCTGAAAATAATGGCAACAAAATTTCCTTGCATTTTCTCATATACGAAACTATGCAACTTTTGAAAAATTATTTCTTGGTAAGCACAAGAAAAAATTAAAATTTACATAAGTGACATTTTAGTTGTAATTCTCGACATCATTACATTGAAGTTGCAAAGAAGATTGCTAAAAAAAATTATAAAGTGAATTGATCTCACTGCAAAAGTGAGGATATATAGAAATCAATGTCACTAGAGTTATAAATGTACTAATTTGGCCTCGGAGACGCAATCAACTGATTGAATTGAAAATAAATAATCAAATAAAATAAAATAATAAAATCTTTCCCTAAAATAAAATTTCAGGGAAAGAACGTCATATATAATTATCTAAAATTAACTACGCGTAAATGTAAAATTGTAACAGATGGATCCATTGAATAAATTACAAAAACAACTACGCCAGTTATATCATTATTACCATTTAGTTTGACGAATTTAATTTGCCAAAAAATAATTTAATCTCATCTACTTTCACTGAAGTATTATAGTTAATATGTTTCCATCGAATGCCGTCCGCTTCCACGACCCAGTAATTACCATATATTATTGCCTCTCCAGTCAATATGTTTATAGCATTGCTTCGAATCAGAGGCGCGACTAAGTAATTGAACTACAAATTAAACTTTGATGGAGAGTAACCCATATCTGGAATGTTTGATCTCCGAGAAAAAAAAATGTAAATAAAAGTATTCATAAAATTATCGATTCGCATTACCAGCAATGACATTTCAAATAAGATCCGTTTGCCTGATAAAATTTAACCTAATTAAATCTAAATTAATATATAAATTGAAATGTAATATACAAATTATATTAGCACTTTTTCGTGGCTATAATTGATCTTCGGCTGTATTCAATCGTGATTTTTCAAAATGTCGTAGATTTTAGAAATTTTGTGTTGTGGTGTTACCGTCAATTCGTCAACATTACAGAAAGAAAACTATACGAAAAAAATGAAGGGCCATCGGCCGATTCACCAAATGTTTCGCACCTTACAAAAATCGGCGAGAGTTCGTGGCAAGTTCTAACTATATTTTTAAGCTATATCATTGATTAAATACACTCGCTGTTGCATGTGTCAGTTTTGTCAAATACTTTTCTGGAAATATTGATGTGTTAAAAGTTTAAAATGAATTCAGATATCTATAAAAATAATTGATTTAATTGGCTATTGATTTCTTCTAAATTATTACCCAATCAATTGATTTGTATATAGAAAATAATTAAAAGAAAACGAAAAGTAATACGCGCTTAGAATAATAAAGTCGAAAATACGTAGAATAAAGAAATAACCGACATAACTATATTAGATATGATTTCATTCTGGGCTTTCCCATCATTATATTACGCGAGAATCTCATCCGGGAAAAAGCATTGGCAAAAAAAGAAAATGTACGGCAAAAGATGTTGTTGTGAAACGCTGATAAACGAAAGAAACGGCCCGGATAGAAATTCGTTGCGGCTCGCCTGACGAGGATCAGATCCTGATCAGAGAATGCTACGGCTTGACCTATTATGGAAAGTCTGACCAGACTCTGATCGAGCATTATCACGGTCAGTCCTATTATGGCAAGCCTGACTAGAACCTAATCTGGCAATTTTACGGCAATCCCTATCATGGAAAATCTGACTAGAACCCGGTCAGGCAATTTTAGGGCATTAGAATATCTATCAAATATTGGCTAAGTTCAATTTTTGTTTTAATTTAATACTATTAAAAATGATTCAAGTGGATTAATTAAATGTTTCAACCTGAATGTGCCATCGATGTAAAAGCATCTCCAAATCCGGTATATTACGTGGCCCATACCGGTGCATAAGATAACCAGAACTGGTGAAACGACAATTACCCTTCTTTGTTCTATTTATCAGAATATTGTCAGCGCATAAAAAAATTATATGATTCTCAGATACGAAATATATCATTCAAACCCGTTTTACAAATTTCGGCCTTAGTCATGCGAAACTTAATTCGGAAATATGCTTAAAGGGACCACAACCAATACATCGACACTACATAAACTAATTATATCATTCATATCCCCGTAATTTCACGATAACAATATCATGAGAATTAAAATATGATGAGAAAGTTACGTATTGCCATTTCGCTATTTGCAATACTTCGCTGGTTATAACAGCGACAAACAATGCTGTTGAACCAACTCTTTTTTCGGTTGGGTCGACAAAAAAAGGTATTGAGCCATTTCTTTTTGCGATTCGGTCGAGGAAATGTATTTTTTTCTTCTGCGCGCCTGGCACGTGAATTGCATTTGTTACGTCAGAAAGGGGTGCTGGTTTGAGTAACATTTGCTTTTCAGGCATTTTGAACTTGCTCGTTCTCCCTCTCAACGAGATCGTGGATTCTCTGTTCTCTCGTCTCGATCAGAAGGAAGGAAAACAAATCCGGATAGTTGGCGGTGTAGAAATGGGTGTGGTACAAGGCTTTCCAAGACTGACATCGAAGCTCCGGACTTTTCAAACGGGCCAGTGGAAGCGAGAGCGACGAACGAAACCCGAGTAAGACCCTTTTCGTTCGGCAAATGAGATTCAACGTTAGTCGGCAAGTTATATTAATTGGATCGCAGGGAGATTCAAGTTCTATGAGATTCCCGTTCTCTCGAAACGTCCTGGTCGTTTAACTGCTCTTCTACTGTTATTCTGAAATCAACCAGCGGAGTCTACGTCGAAGTAACCCAAATCCATAAGTTTATCAAACACTCGTGGGAGCCTCAAGCCCGCTTGACGGAAGGCATGTGGCATAGAATAATTTCAATTGATGCAGATTTCTCGAGTAAAATAATTATCGTCGTTAACGGCGGAAGCAGCAAGTTGCTCTGCGTTGAGAGACAATATTATCAGAATCTATGAAGTTTTTTTAAGCAATTCGTTTGTATTGCGACCATCAGCCAATATTTCTTCGTGCTCCAAGATCATTTTTTATTTGGTTTATTTTTCTTATAAAACAAATAAAATGCATAAATGAACAAGAAATATTTATCTGTTTGAATGAAAAATGTATTTCGATCAAGTCGTCAACTTTACAACGACCTTTGGTGTTGGTAGAGACACAAACGTAATGTAAAAATGTGACAAGGTGTTACATTCTTGACACATTTTTGGTGTCGATATTATCATTAGCGATAATTAACCTTTTTTAGGGCTCACATGTTTTGGGATCTTCTGGATTGAACGCATATATCCAGTTTAAATCAACCAACTTTAATCGGTTAGGAATGGTGACATTTTGTGCGGATATACAACTGTACGTGAGTTTGTTGAAGGATGACACTTTAAGCCACGCGCACTCGGATCCAAATTTGATACGCTTCTTCAGCTATGTCGCAAAAATGCGTAATGATCCCGTGTAAAAAATTAGGTTTACGTAGACTCATGGTAGACTTATTATGTGGACTACCAAAAGTCCACTCATTGGGATGATTGGAGACTTCGATATAGACTTCTGTAATAACGGAGTTCGCGTTGCAAAGTCTACTTACTTTACTATAAAATTCTACCTACCGCAGACTTAAGTCTATACAGACCGAAGGAATAGGCTGACTTTATATTGAGAAGAAGAAGTTCCATTGTAGTACAGATTATTCCAAATAATAGGTATTAACGGTACGTAAGTAAGTCACATATTAATATTTCAACATCTGTGAGTTTGACCTGACTTCGTCCTTAACATTTATTATTGTAACTGTGAAAAAATGGGTTTTAAAATCAAAATTTCGTTTATAAGAAAGTGGGTATGCGAGCAGCAAGAGATGGGAAAATTGTGAGCCCGAAGAAATCAGAGCTTTCCTGAAGCCCCAAAACTATACCCGGACCAATCATTGGCGGTTCGAGAAACGCGCGAGTGAGCGAACGCGCGATGCTGCAATACGCCTCGGTGATTTCGCCTTATCCGTTTCCGTGCCATTGACCACCCCCCTTGACATTACCGAGTAGTACTATTCGCTCTCCGGAAAATACTCCCGGTCCTTAAGTCCTCCCCTTCACCCCTGCCTTCTTCATCCAGCGTCCTCTTGGTGCTCCTCGCTATACCACCACCGGAATAGCCTTTTCCGTGGCTGCTCTCTGCTGTATATACATTTTCCTGGCTCACCCACATATAGCGAATGGGACAGAAAGTGCCTTATCGAAGAATCGGGTCTAAGGTCCCTGGGAGGGCTCGGCTCAAGAAGGGTAGCTATATGTTATATATACACGCACCTATATTGGACAGAAGCAGGTACGGCCAAGTTGCTACATCCCGCTTAGATACCATACCA
Organism: Perithous albicinctus; assembly: GCA_964016905.1. Lineage (NCBI taxonomy): Eukaryota > Metazoa > Arthropoda > Insecta > Hymenoptera > Ichneumonidae > Perithous > Perithous albicinctus. The sequence goes on from OZ024700.1 coordinate 2,028,906, forward strand.
CTGGCCACAACCATAGACAAGAGCGCGGGGGCTTAGGTGTACTCTCTCTCGTCTCGTATTTCCCGAGAGCACTATGGAATTTCTCTGTTATCAGAAGTTTCTTCCTCTGTCTCAATTACTGTAGCTGGATCCGCGATATAACCAACGTCTACACGTTATATAGAGATGGCAGGCGGTTATACACGTTCAGTGTCCTGAAGAAACTCCTATATACCCAGTCACAAAAGCCAGACGCCCGATAATGCTAAAGTGTTATTTTTGTTCTGCCATGGGTCTCGTTCTGGTACGTATCATCCGACGTTTCATAAGTAGTCGAATCAACGGAGAGCGGTAAGCTACGCAGTTGGTAATAAGGTTAGAGGTTAACAGTTCTCAGCCGTCAGAAAAAAAAGTTGACCGCACTAAAGAAACAAAAAGTTACTTAGTTAGGAGTAACTTAATTAAGTCGGATATGAAGAAACCCACAGAAAACTTTTTTTTCTTTTTCTTTTGTCTTTATTGATCAATTATAGTCAGTTATTTAAAATTAAAATAAATTAATTTTCGGATAATAGAAGCAATATATATCATAGTAGATATATTATATTATATATCTACTATGATATATAATATATCGTATAATCGTATATTCATGTTACGTCCAAACGAGTCAAATGACTGTATTCGACTGACACAAGCAAATGCTATCGGCCTTTTCGGGTGAAATCTAGTGAAAGCTCTTCATCCAAAATGGCTTAACCGAATTTAACGAAGTTACCGTGAAGCGGACCAACGATTCTGCGATATCTTCCAGATGATAAATCTGGAAGAAAGAAAGCTCAGATTTAAATTAATAATAATAGTAATAATAATAATATTTATTGTTTATTAAGTTTAACACAAATTATCTTACCAGAACTTAGAAGTGTTCTGATAATGGAACAAAAGTTACCTCAGACCCGTGCGTATACGAAATACCCGCTTATCTTGGAAAACGCTTGGCTTATAAACTAAATCCTATCTTAAATAGGATCGGAAATATAGATTACCGTGATTGGTGAGGATGGCGAAGAAAAGGTGAATATTTTTCGGAATATAACGGTCTGTTAGTCCGCTCGACGGAAACAGTGAACTGGTAGAGCGGACCTTATGTGGAAGAGACAAGATTGGGTTCCGCTTAGAGCACTGTCTAGTAGATAATGCATAAGGCAGAGATTCCTATTATTTTGTAATAATAATCATATTTAATTCCTATTATTTTGTAATAATATCATGTAACTGTAACTATAAAATATCCTTTATTCCGATCTTAAGCTTCAACTTAAGTCCAGAAATTGCACCAAAAATGTCACTCTTATCGAGCGGGAAAATGCATAGGGCAAGAGTAAATTGAGTTCACATGTTTTAGTGTATTCTTACGTAAAATGTAGATTAACATGTTGTGATAATTGTTATATTTCAAATTTTATACTTTAAATCTTCATTTGAAATTTGTATAATTTATTTTTTTTAATTAAATTTTATAATTATTTCTTTGTATGACTTTTTATATTATATTTTTAATATATATTCAAGCTTTTTTCGGAATGTCTAATTTTACAATAATTCTCATATCCAGCGTTAGATATATTCCTTAATATAAACAAAGAATAAGATCGTAAATATTACCGCAAATAGAATGATATTTTTATTTCCATCATCACGATACGTCCTTTTTAATATAATGCGAGATACGCAGTATTGTATTATTGATTATTTTGCTTCTTTCATTATTTCATTTCTTTGTAATTTTCATTAAATCATACATTCCACCAAGGAATATTGTCTATTGTTAGAAATTAATTACTTTGAGTTGGTAATATTGACGAAAGTATAAGGAAGCACTCCATCTGCGCATGCGTAATAAAAAGCGTTTGTCTGTTAGTCAGCAATGCCGGTGCGAGTATGCTAAAATATTCGTCAGTAAGAATCCGTCTCTAAGTTTGTCTTATCAACATAGTGTTCTTAAATATTCTGTGAAACAAAGTGCTAAAAATGTATCAAATCAGGTTATAGAGCTATGGAAAAAAAATAATGAAAAAATACACACATAACCTCTTTCACTGTTGGTAATTTTAGTTCAAGAAGTCCAATTAAAGGGATTTCTTTAGTCATAATAGATAATTAGCAGATGAATCACAATTATCGTAAATATATTAAAATTCAGCTGTTAATTATTTGATTATAGTTGTATACAAGAAAACACAACTCAGAAGCTCCAAAAACTATGTACGCAATGTAGAAATATAAGAGGAAATATAGAAATGACATGAAACCACAGGTGGCGCTAGTATGACAAGTAATGAATAACAGAACTACCAACACTTAAAACTAAATCTTCATATTCCCCAGAAAAAAAAATTCCATTATAAATTTTGTGGAAAAAAGAAATTTGAGTTACATTTTAAACAAACCCGTTGAAAATATTAAATTACGATACTAAATTGTGATAAGAGTAATATTATAAAAAGAAAATATCGTTAAAAATTTGAAAACTGTCATTCTATCAAAATAAACTCAAATTTTTATGAATATTGTAGAAAATACATAAATTAAATGGATAAATAGAAAATATTTATTAAAAAACTATTAAAATCAGTACGCATTAGGATTCCAATGCGAATATCTTCTGAATGGTTAGAGTAATCGATTAACGAGAAGAGACCTTTTTTGTAGCGCGTTTAATTTCCTACAGAAATAATTGGTACTCATTTGACAATAATTATTTTTCAGTAAGTTACAAAATTCAAAACAAAAAGTTATTCTTTTTTAAATTCTTCAATCTTTGACCTTGAATATCTTTTAAATGGTTCGATTAATGAAAAAAGTATAAGAGACCATTTTTGTATGTTCAATTTCCTATAAATATGTATAATGAAACTAGTTTAACAATCTACTGGTGATAAGATATGACCATTTTTATATGAGACTAACTTGAAAATGGAAAACTATGATGAGGATAATCTTCCCATTAATATTAAGAGCTCATATTTGGTGAGTACTTTCTAGAGGTACCTAGTACCTAGTTTTCGTGTGTCAGATCCAAAAAAAATAATGGATTTTTTTGACCCACCCTAATACACATACTCAGCTTAACGATTTTGTTGAGTCGCTCGAATGGAGTCTCGTCACGTCTCGTTACAAACTTAATAAAAATGAAAAAGATGAAGGTGTCGACTACGTCGGAGAGGTCCGTGAAGAATTCTTCGATTCACTTCCGTATGTCGTGGATCTCGATGTCGATTTCGTGCTATTTCGGAAATTGCCGAAAAAGTACGACCTCGACACAGATCGTGTGTTGCTCTCTAGTCATATAGGCAGGATTTTTGTATTTATGAGTTCTATTATTACAATGTGCTTCCTAATCCGGAAAAAAACTTTCCCAATTGCTACAAATCTGTTCGACCACTTACTCATTTTCCAATTATTTCACTGTGATGAGGATTATTTACAGTATCCCTATTCCACGAATAGTTTCCACAAATGAGTTGCGCTGCTGGTGCATAGATGCAATCGAGAGAGGATTCGAACCTGCTTTCGTGTGGATAAACAGAAAAAGACAATTGACCCCGTGGCCAATAGAAGCGCACCATCAACGTACAATTCTTCCCGATATTTTTACGAAAAGACGCGACCGTCCGTTGGAAAAAAAGTAGACTAACCCATGTTCAACGTCGGGCTATCCGTACAGCAAAAATATACTCCTCTCTGTCCTCAGGCTATTTGGCGAGCTGTCCGATGAACCAACATCGGGTATCCGAGAACCAGGAAAAAGAACATCCATTATAGGTTTACCGTTCTATACGTTGCTCTACAATACCTTTGGCTATACTATCTATCGACGTATTTACGTAAGATGGGAATTGGATATAAACTCGTTTAGGATAACGTTGTAAATGGAATAGGTGAGTACTTGAGATTGATAAATAGTTAAAAGCTATGAAATATCCATGGGACATTTATTCTTTGATTGTGTTAAATGCCACATGTAGAAATATATTATATAAGTTGTATTCTTGCTGAAGTGAACTCACATTCTGCCCGGTATTTCGTGACTTTATTTAAACTTGACTTTCGTTTAAAGGTACCGCAAAGGAGGTCATACGCCAAATTTACGAGCACTAACTCCTTTTTTTTCACGATATTTCGATTTGAAATTTTTCCCATACAAATTTCGTCCTTCATGAGCCATTGGCAGTTTCTATTAGCCCTTTGTGGAAAATGTTGTTAGCCGAGTTTTACCATTGAATTTCCATTCTCCATCCTTCTTCCACTCAAACTTTTTCCTTTAACTTATCCATTCAATTCGCAATGCAACTGTATGGTAACCATACATTCTCACTGGCCGCCACTGGACATTCAATATGGTACATTTTGCAAAAGGTGTGTTCACGAAATACTCTTCCGACTGAAATAATACTTGGGATATCCAGTATACACCTGACCTCCGTATGCTATAGCAGCGTTATCATCCTTTAGCCTACACTGGATGAAACTCGACGGAGCATCTCTAATACCGCCATAGCTCTTACTAGTTCCCATGCTCCATTTTAGATGCCGAGTATCCGGTGCATATGCATTTGTATTATATTATAACTAGCTTAGTGCTGAACGGCCATGACGTTGATCAGGGTATATCTGAGCTATTCCGACGTGCTTTTATGCCAAGAATATGTCCGATCATCACACCAACTGGCCCATCTTTCACTCATCAAGTCTACTCTTATTGTAGTACGTACATACGTGCTAGCAAATATCTAATATATGGAAATTTCATCATAATTCACACAGGATTTTTATACAGAAACCTGAACTTCTTAAATGTACCTATTTTTTTTTTACTATTGTTACCATTGTAATGATTTTTATTTTGAGCCGTTCTTAAATGATTAAAAATTTAATTTACGTCTAAAAAAATGATAACTTCAATCAAAAACATGATTTTAGCATAAATAATATGCACACTAAATAATGTAAGCTTACTACAAGCGGAATTCTATTTGGCAAAATATATTTGGTAAGAGGTATTTCTTGTGTCCAGATGATTTCTCTTATCTTAAACAGACATTATATACATTATGGCATGTAAGGCAGTTTAATATAAAAATAGTACACATATCGATGAACATATGAAGCATCTTTATCTTGTATGAAGTAAAATATAAGAAGTTCCAAATATTATAAGATAAAATATTAAATACACATTTTATCTGATTCGAAAAATTCACCAAAATTCTACAATGAAAATCTGAAATATGTACCATAGTGCCATGATGGAAATGTAAATCATTCACATGTATTTAAAACGGAGTTTCATCGTTTTATTTCTCAAGTTATATTTTTTTACCTATAATGTGTAAAAAATACATGAACTATGAGCTGTTTATACAAAAACTAATTAACTATTCTAAGGGTCTTTACTACGTAACTAAGAGTCTTCAATGTAGAATGTCGATGAGTTTATCCAATAAGATAAAAGAAGGTACTTTGTGAAATATAATATTTTTAACTTTTAGCTAGATATACGCAAACTCATGTTAATTCATGTTTCTACATTTCGTTTATTGAGCTGCGTTAGATAATGAAATAATTCGATATAATACTATTTATATCGAAATCATATTTTCAATCGAAGTTGTAATTTTTTAAGTTGTACATTTAGCTTTTTATAAGTAAAAACGGTGCAATATAAAAATCTAATAAAAGGGCGTACTTACTGAAACTTCAATTTTGTTACTTTAAACTAGATAAATATGCTCGATATGATGTACACCGATTTTAGTGCTACTTTTATATGAAATATGCGTTATATAACGAAAAATTGGCCGCATAATTTATGTCGTAAATCAGGCTTTTTTTAAATTGAAGTCAGAATTCATTTTATCGTAAATTAATTTTTTTTTAATAAATCAGGAACGGCCATAATAAGAATCTACGCAAAATAATCACACATAACAAAATCATATATAAAAATAGAAGAGGAGGATAGATAGGAGTATAGATGTATATAACAAGCAATACGGCAAGCACATGGAGTGAACGTTGCCAGGTATATACACCCCAACATAAATTCAATTCGCTACCCGGTATCTCGCTGAAATAGTGCAGCAAATTAATCTACGCAAATCTTCCATGGCATGAATTTTTCCAAGATGTAATTTCCCCGCAGAAGGTGCGGCAGAGCAGAGCACCTCGTAGGCAACGTATCACAGAGATAGGGAGGGGGGGGGGTTTGTATGTAGTCGTTCACGGAGTAGTGTACCGTTACCTCGGTAATTACCTTCCTACCTTCGCACTCCTCCTTCTCTTCTCCATCCCACCTCCGCCACCCTCGTCGCCCTGTCTTTTTATCTCATAACCGAGAGTAACCATCTTAATTGCTAGTGCTTCTCACTCGTTCTCGGATTTTCCTGCTGCGATTCGTGCTTAACCAACACTTTCTTCCACCAATCTATTTTCTTCTTCCAATAATGTTACCAACGGGACAAAATATATGCGTCGCAATGCATTCAAGATGTCGACTGGAGCGTATATTGTTCAATAATCTTAGTCAAATGAACTACAATAAAATAACTGTGATGAAACACATTAATGTGATGTCACAAATAAAAAGAATGTTAATACTAGTTGTTTAAATTGGTTGTCACAATTATTTTTAGTCTTAATATTTTGTCCTTAAGTCCCCCGTAAATGTCAAGAGCAATGAGGCTAAGTATGATACAAAATATGATCAAAGATGTTTCATGTTTTTTTGCAAATGGCATTCATGTGTGTTAAGAAAAACAAGTCGATGAGCACCAAGCTTTCGAAACACAAAAATACCCCGACTTTAAATGTAGGCCCTCCATTCACCCCAAAATTTAGGATGAGCCAACTGTCAGAACCCTGCGCAGAGCCTCAGGAAATTGCATTTATTACCCAATTGGAGTGAGCGAAGAGTATCGCAGAGTGAATTTTTTGTTTTAACCTGTGATTAGATTCAGCGGTGTGAGGCGAGGTTTCTAGATCCGTCCGTTAACCTCTGCACATGGCATATTTTACCCATTTGAAATCAATGCAAGGTTCCAAAGGCTCCAAATTTTAACTTTAGATCGAAAAAAGCTTAGCGAAATTATTATCATCTTTGAGGCAGTATTAACAACTTATTAATTAGTAACGTACATTACTTTCGAATAGTCCACTTAACTTCATTCTAATTATACCAACAATAACGTGTATACGGCGCGCGCTCATTTCTTTTTTGCCGACTGTGATCTTGTTTTTGTAACTCGTGCATGAAAAGCGGCGCTTTTCGTGACAGTGTCGAAAAGTCGGTTTGCGCATGCGCCGTTCATTACTTTTCGTCCCTAGGCCTAGAAAAGTTTACTTTTCTGCCCTAGGGACGAAAAATTCTAACCTCACTTGTCACTGTTCGTCCCGCGAACACTGCTACTTAAAACGCCTCTATTCCTGCACTCGTTACAAAAAGTATCATGTGTAACATGGGTCGAATTGTACATGGGCCGTACAGGGCGAAAGAGATGGGACGCGCTAGACGTGATAGCCACCACCAACCAATTATAGCACGAATGAAACGTCTCAAATATCTCGAAGGTGCGATTATCGATTATCATGTCTCTTTTATAGATAGAACTATTCGTACTAAAACTGCGAAACAATACGAGGTGAAGTGAGTCTGTACGATGTGAATTGAGTTGCAGATGGGTCGCAGGAACGCTCGTGTTTGGTCTATCTTATTTCAGGAAAGACTAGAATGAGAGAGAGAGAGAGACTTATGATCTTCTGGTTCTGAGGTAGGGGGGGGGGGGGGGCAGACAAACACCAATACCAGATTTTTGGTTTAGTCTACAAATATTTTTTTTTTATTTACTTATATTATTTTCTAATTGTTTGCATAGTCATTCGAGCGCACATCACGTGTGTGGAAAGAAAGGCCTTGCCCATTGCTTGTCCATTATTTTTCACCTTTAACAATACCAGGAAAAGGAATGTTGATTCATTTTGGCTTTATCATAGAGTAAATAAGCGAAAGTTAGAAAATAATAAGAAAGTAATGTGCAAAGTCCCACTTTACAGGCTTCTTTAAAGAAGTTGTTACCGAAATCGATAGAAATATTTGTTATTAAATATTTTAGTTCAACAGCTTGTAATCTGCATCAGTTGGTGTTCTTACGTTGTCGGGAATTTTTGAAAAAATATGAAATTTTCCTAAAGATTCAACAATTTCATAAATTTGAATTATATCGTTTACAATTAATTGAGTGATACATCGAATTATACTTCGACCAGTGTCGGCAAAGTAGAAATTATGCGGGCCACCGCTAACCACCGGTAGACGACACGGCATGCTGTTGGCGCGTTGATACAGACTTTGCCATGAATTTTTTCGCCTGAAAACCTAGCTATCATCGTTAGTGCCATCTTTCAGACGTTGCTCAACTATTTTGTTAGTCATCAATTTTTCAATAAAAAAGCAAAATTAGAAATCGCCGTTACTTATTAAACTCTTAATCGATTTTGCTTAATATTTCAATAACGATCATAATTGGTCTAAACTTCATTTCAATACAGTCCGATCGCCTGAATGATTCAGATTATCGTGTTCTCCGACATTTACAAGAAAGTCTAAGTCCTATCAAATTTAAACTGTTCCAAGGATTGCGACAAACATGTTGTTAAATAAAGCGTAATGTGTGCTTCTATTAGTTGAAATATTTCAGGACGACCCCCTTGTATCCGTTTTTAAATTACAAGCATTTTACTATCAAAGCTCGTGTCTCACACAGGCACATACGCGAGTATCGAACTTTTTTTTTCAAAACCACTTTTCCAGACATTTCAAACAGATATCCTGACATTAAAAACTGGATTTAAAAAAAATGAAAATGAAGTTTTCTCTATGAGGAAAGAAAATCGTAGAAAGGACAGTTGGCAAGATCACAGTCTATATAAACTTTGTTCATGTCGACTGTAGAGACACTCAGAGACATGTCGATGTCGTAGCACAAATGATGGTATACGTCACGATCGAAAATGGCACACTGGTAAAACGAGGGACTCAGAACGACGCAACGACGCAACGACGCTGGTAGACGTGTTTCTCGTCCAAAAGGATACCATTAAGCCATTTTTTTTCTCCGATAATGGTCGTTATAGTTCTCTCGTTAGTCTTTCAGGAAACCTCGAGCTCGTATTGCAACGTACACATTCACCAGTATCAAGGGGTTGTGATCAACGTGCGCTAACAGACCGTACTTCCGAGTATCCCATAACAGCATCTAGCTAAGATCATCGATAGTTTTATATAAATACTCGAAAGGGTTCGACGTGCTTTATTCATGAAATTCAATGTTTTCTCTGGTAAGGTAGATATACCGGTTGTGGCCCCTTCAAGTATTATCACATGTTCTGATTCACACGGTTAGGGCCAAAATTCGTAAAATCGGTTTGAACTACTATATTCCGTATCTGCGCAATTTACATCTTTTATGTTTTAACCGCTTATACTTTTGAAACATCTGACAAAATGTACTAAAAGTTCAGATAACGTACAGAGATATTTGGTACCAAATTTAGTGAAAATGGGCTGCGTGGTCTGATATCCTAAAACCCTATATTCTTGCTTCCTCATGGAGGAAGTTTTGTTTTTGTGAACAATTTTTTTTTTCGAGATTTTCATATTAGGACACTCAGAATGGTCCCAATTATCCCTCTTTAAATGTTGCGATTTTTGAGAAAATACATGCAGCCATTCAGATATTATGTAATTTTGAGTTTTTTTTTAAAGGGCGTGGTCACTCTAACTTTCATAAAAGTTCGTATTTTTCATAACTGAAGATACGCTGAATGTTGTTTGGTATTGGATTTCGACTTTTGAAATTTTCGTATTTTTTTTTGTTTATGAAGATGCCATAACTCGAGAACGGTTCACCCAACCGGTCAAAAAATGTGCATAAAACTTGAATAGAAAGTATAATTGTTTGACAATGAATTTGGTGACAATCCAACAAAGAGTTCATATTTCACAAAAATTTGTTGGTACGAAGCTTTTCCTATAAGGAAACAAAAAATTGATTAATTACTTACTCGTAGAGGTAACTTTGTAAAAATTCGAAAACAATCAAGAAGCAATGTGCAAAGTTCTACTTTGCAGACTTTTTAAAATTTTTACAAAGCTTTCTCTATGAGGTAGCCAAAAAACATAGATTTACTTCCTCATAGAGGTAGCGTTTTAAAAATTCAAAAATAATGAGGAAGCAATGCGTTTACTTATTAGTTGCTTGTTTTCGTATAGTATTTTTTTGTAAAGGCGACGAATTTAGGGTAGCACCGCGATAAAAATTTCCAAAGTATACAAAGTTTTGAAAAATCACCATTGAATACAGTTGGAGATCAATTGTTACAACGAAAAACGTGCGAAAGTAATTTGTATCTCCAAAACCGGTGCAGAGTACCATAACAGGTACTTCTACCTTAATATTGCTATATTCGATAGACAAAAACGAGAGTGAGAGACAAAAGCTTCAGAGTAATTTATATAGCCACCTTTATCTGTGACAAAGTAACGTACATCACACGTGGGGGTGCACGTTAAACGAACGCTTTCATAATGGTTTATCCACGCGAGGAATCCATGATAAACGCTTTCATCCACGACGTTATCGCGTTTAATGATGACGGACGTTGACACGTGTGTTAGAATACTAGGAAAACATTAGAAACAAGTTTAAGCCATGGCTATGAGTTTTTATCGTGCGGATATTATTCAGACTGTTGGTCGACGTCAGTTAGCGCGAACCACCCCCTCCCCCCTCCGCCATTGCCGCCCCCTTTCTGGTGTACATGTTTCGTGAGCTCTACGATCGCGAATATGAATTTTTTATCTGACTGCGATAGGTCGTTATCAGATCATCCTCGCGAGTCGTTGGAAAACTGTTGTATAGGTTGTACGGGGGGGGGGGGGGGGGGGGGGGTTAGTTCAGGTTATCAAGATGTACCCCGCTGGGTTCAACCCACTGTATTTCCCGTGTTTCGCTGACGTGGGTAATCAACGTGAGTAGTAAATACATTCCCGTGGCGTCCGTCGATCGAAGATCTGTGTGTTGGCAAGTAGGTCGAGCTCTCTCTCTCCGTTACCCTTATACACCTAACATAACCAACTCGCTTCGTAGCTCAGTTCATATCTCTACTACATACGTCGACTTTCTCACGCCAAGCGTTGGAAACTTTGTGGAAAATTTCTAAGGTCTTTTGGGAAATGTAATACATTAGTAATAAACCAGATCTCTAGTATGTCTATGGTTATGAGCATCACGTGTGTTTGTGGTTGAAACGTTTCAATGTGGTCGTTAAATCGCGTTCATTACTCCTCTCGTTTCTATAGAGCACGTTTTTGGTCGATAACGAAAACTGTTTGTCAAAACGATTGCAATCGGGCAAAACATATTTACACTCGCACCTTGGCTTATTTACGCGAAAACACCTAATGCTAACGAATGACTGGTGAAACATTTTGTTCAGTGGTATAGTCGTTTATCGAGAAGATTTTACGTCGACCATATACACTGGGAAAATATTGTGGAAATCTATGAAATGTTTAATTCTTTGGAAATCGTTATTCCAATGGCAGCTATCACATATTTAATTGATGCTCTTGAATAATTTATGGGTGGTTATTTTAATGAAGTAAATATTGATTCGTTGCAATAAAATATTTATTTCGATCTAGTTATCGTATGATTGATTGTTTTTAAAAATTAATTTAAAAAATAATTTATACGTGATTTTTAAAAATGGGTTTTTTTTATACTTCTGCTATCACTATCTAGTCCACTTATGCAAAAGATATAGATGACATATATGGAAATACTATTATAAATGCAGAAATAATTTCCAAAACATCTTATATCTTTGGTTGAAAATTATCAAAACTGTTTTTCCATTCAGTAATTAAATATATTTGATTAAATATAACAATTCATTTCTCAGTGTATAACAGAAGAGATACATTTTTGCTTCGAATAGAGAAACAACTTTTTATAAATTTGAGCATATATTTCAATGAGTAAGAAAAAGTTGCTTTATTAATTACAATATAATTTAAAGCAACAACAACCGATTAAATATTTAACTTAAACAAATATCTCGCAGAACACAAACATATTTATTCAGAAGTCGAAATTATAACTTTGGAGTGAAATCGTTTCGTGGACAAAATTAATCTTGTATTGAAGCAATTTTGAATGTACCTATAATTACGATGATATTAACAGAATTAATTACACAGATAAAACGTTAATAGTATATATCAAGTATCGATTTGGTATGTAATTGGCAAACATATTTAGCTTTCTGAAAGATAATGATCTGAATTCGATAGATAAATTATGGAAACGATATTGCGAGTTCATTAAAAAATCTGTTTCCTCAAATTTATTTTATTTTTACTTCCTCGTAGAGGAATTTTTTATTCCATTAAGTTCTTTCGATTGGAATTTTCATGCCAGTATAGTCTAAAATGTTGAGAAAAGTGGTTTAAACGAAATGTTTGTATGTGTGTGCATAGACACATTTTTTCATGTTGGCACCATAGCCTTCTGAATGTTTTATATATTGGCCTCAAATTAGATACACAAGTTAACAATCATAAAATAATGTTAATAGGATTAAATGTCACGTTCATCGTTCGAGGGGTGTCAAATTATGGCATTTTGAAATTTTTGAAGTAAGATTTTTCACGCCATAACTTTTTGAAACACAAATATACCCAGCTGAATTTTTCTACAAAAAATTGACTATCATTGAACCATGATTGGTGTTGAAATTGACAAGAATCAATCGAGTGGTTTCAATTTTATGACAATTTAAATTTTTTATAACAATGTTAGTAGAAACTCTATCTTTTGGAAATTCTTAGTTTTTTTGCTGCAAATTTTCACGTAAATTCACGATAATTGATTCAGCGAAGCGAGTTTGTAAAAAAAATGATTTTCAGAGATTTATATTTTTTATTTTAGTCATTCAATAAATATAAAATAAATATATTATTTCAGGGTTAGAATAAACTATTTTTCTGGCGGTATTAAAATCAGTTTTATTGACTGATACTATTGTGAATCAGTTTTAGGCTTTTTCAAATCTGTGCGTAATCCAGAATTAAGATTTTGTTTGTAACGATATTCTACATCAGGTAAGCGGGGGGATTCTTTTTAAAGGTCCTCAGACCAAAGATGTCAACCGATTTTCAAATTTAGGAAATAACGTTGATGTTTACAGACCGGGGCCTCTTAAAGTTTTGACTTTTTTAACATTTTCTCCATTTAGCTGGTGTAAAATGTCATTATAAACAAATTGAGACACCATAGACTTGAGTCGTATGAGTGCTTAATTCTGGATCATGCGCAGAGTTGAAAAAGCCTAAAACTGTTTCACAATAGTATCAGTCAACAAAACTGATTTTAATACTGACAGAAAAAACTTACTGATGACGGATGACGTGAATAAAAAATGTCAATCTCTGAAAATATATTTCTTTTACTAACTCGACACCCTTAATGAAGATGAATTAATTCTAAATAATGGCCGCTGTATTGGTAAACTTCGATTGTGCTCCGAAAAAAGCGAAAACACTGCTTTCATGTAAAAAAAATTCGACAACATTTTATTGATTTCGATCACATATGGATTACAAGGTTTGGGTATAAATATTACGCATATCGGTCGAGCGATACAAATTTTATGGCGATTCGGATCCTTTGACAAACGTCCTTACCTTGTGTAAATTAATTTCTCATTGTACGTGTGTATTTCATATCATGAAACTGAAACATCAACACGCTTTTTCTTGTTTTTCCTTCGAACTTGAAGATCTGGCCAAGACCCTCTTTGTTGAGAATTGACGGAAATGTATCCTTCCTGCAAAAGCTCATTCCCCCAACATCCGTCGCATTCAACTATTTGACCAGCCGGACTTTCACATCGACCATTCACGAGCAAACATAGCGAGAAATTTTGTTTGCACAAGAGCCGAGTTGGGTATAGTCGGCACACTGGGACTCGATCTGTGTATCAACGAGGAAAGACTCCAACAGGCACACGTGCTATTATTGTTTTCGTTACAAAACTTTCTCGTACATGACGTACCTATTCTTACAATAATCGCGTTGTTTTACGGAAGGATATACATATACGGGTGCAAAGAGAACAAGCGTATGTGTTTGCCACTGTCTCATTCCAGTAGGCGCTAAAGGCTTTTTGTATGAATAATTATATGATGGATTATAGACGTTACAGGCGGAAAGTGACGCAGAAATCCAGTGAGCCTTGGTTTTAGTGAGTGGCAGTTGATGCTCACAGTTCTCTCTCATCCATTGACAATAAGTCTGTGTCTCTTATCTTACATGTGTGTGTGTGTGTGTGTGTGTGTGTGTGTGTACATATATACATATTTGATGTATTGACTAGCTTCCGTCTATGCTTCACTTATACTCGACGAGAACTCGAGTGATATCAATTTATTTCCTTGTACTTGAGACCAGCCTCGACGTGAGAGTCCAGAGGGACGTTTGCCGCAATTTATTGGAAAACCGGGGCTCAATGGTCCAGGGGCAAGATGCATCAAGTCAACTCTGAACCCTTCCCACCATATCCTAACAGCGTAAAAAAATGTTGATTTTTCATGACATATATTACTTTCAATTTTTGCAACATTTGTTTACATCGTATCGTAGTCTTTCCTCCTTCCTAATAAGTCGACGATCACGTCACAAGTGGATCCTTGCATATTGCTTCCTCGTTGAGGAAGCTTTGTAGAATGATGAAAAAGAATAAAGAAACAATGTGCTAGGTTCTACTTTGCATACTTGTTAGAAGAAAACATTAAAAACTTTTTAAGGAAAATGTATTCGTCAAGAAATAGTATATTTCAAAGTAATTTAAAATTCCATTGCATCCATATATTTTGTTATTTGATCCCCAAGTCTCTTAAGATGTTTATATTTTTAGAAACGTCGACAATAATTAATGTACTATAAAATTTGAAAGCTTCGGTCGTTATTCACTAAATTTTGTACCAAATATCCCTCATCATTATTACATACGTTTCTAAAGTTCCATCCCCTCTTGTCACATGTTTTGAAAGTCGAGACGGTTAAAAAATAATTTAAAAAAAAAACAGATTTCTATAAAATCCGAATCCCCGTCACCGATTTTCACCAAATTTAACTGGTCAGAGTTGACACGCATTCGAACGATGTTAATCTTTCGAAAATTAGGGCTCCAGTTAAGTCCCAAAGGTCCGTGAACATTCCTTTATTTATGACGAATTACTTAACACAAATAGCTAAAAAGTTGCGACTATGAGAGTTTTCACGTACATTGGATCGAAAATTAAAATAGTCATAACAATGTGTAATTATTTTTACAAAAATCATATTAAAATTAATGTGGTTTCAGCTTTATGTGGGAAGTTTACATACATTAGGAAGATCTCACATGTTACGTTCACGTAGCTTACGATGGCAGGTGGTGGAACGAACGAAGTGTTCGCATTGGAACAGGCGAGGAGGAGAAGTGTTATTTCGTCAACGTGATTGGCCCTTCGCATAGGTTATTTGTCCCCACATTAAGTAACATGTGAGAGCTTCCACTGTATGTGACAAATTTCCGTTCGATAAACCACTTTTCTCGGTGTTTTGGGCCATTTTGAGTATTCTAATATGATAATGTCGATTTTCTTTTTCATAAAAACAAAGCCCTCTTTACGAGAACGCAAAAAACAAAGGAAACAGTCAGTACTATACAAGTGCGAAAAATCGGAGTTTCAGCAAAGGTTATGAAGTTGGCTACAAGAGACGGTATCGTACTGACCAGCTCGTGATATAAGCTGACGTAATCTTCACAAATACAATTAACGCTCGCCCATCATACTTAAGATACGATTGTATTTGGCTAAACTTCAAAAAAGTGTGTGCTTAAGTAACAAGCACGTTAAAAACGTACTCAGAAAGTATGTTTTAAAGTAACGTATGCGTGCAACATTAAATGGCTCCGATATGCGCATACGTAAAATTTATTCTTCCTTGGTAAAAGGCGTCACTTTCACCCTGCTAAATCATCACGAAAGACGAGACTCTTTGACATAAGCTAACTTCCTTTTTAACCGGGTTTAATGATATACTAGAATAATGTGCATGTTTGTAACAGCTTGGAAATATTGTCCCGAGATAAATATTTATACAATTTTACCGTAGAACTTTTTATAGCCATTCAGAGAAGTAATGAAAAAAAAAAATCGCGTCGCTTGATCCAATTAGCCCCGACCTCTCTAGTGTACAAGTGCGAGGGTAAAATATAAGAGACAATGGCATAGACTCCCGCTGTGAACAGCGAGAAATGGCATAATAATCGTCGCGTGATACAGGTGTTCAACACACGCACACACCGTACGCATGTCTTCGTATATATGTATGAATGCTACTCGACATCACTAACGGCAATAGCATTGCCTTAACGATTTCTGTACATCGTCGCGACCACAACGTGCTCTATCTGCGAAAGTCGCATAGCCGTTAGTCGGAGAAACATTAGCGTCATACGAGGAAATTGAATGTTTTATTCGATAATACGTATGTAGCGAGTCCAAGCTCTTTGTGTGACGGCCCCTTCATAACTATAGAACGAACAAAAGACAAAGCCGCAGCAGCAGCAGCAGCAGCAAAGGTCGTCGGATTTACTACTACTACTATATTGAAGATTGAAACGATCGGACAGCCGGACAAGCGACCGATTCAGAAACACGACCGCAGTGAAATGTTCGCGCGATCGACAAAGCGATTGTCGCTGATTGTTTCCTCGATCTCGTCTACGAACAAAATGCAATTCTCCATGCCACTGTCCATATAGCAGTACCCCACCTTCATGTGCACTTTTCAGTGAAGTATATTTGCCCACACATGGTGGCTCTCTCTCGTACTTTCACCTCAAACCCACCGAACATCGTGCTTTTACTCGTCCAACCGGCACTTATATTCTATTATCCTCCGAGAGCTTCGCGGACTTGTATTCTGTAAAGCGTAGTTTCCTACTAGCGGCAGCACTATCGTAAAGCCGTAATCGACAACGGGAGAGCCTTTGAACAAATAATGAAGACCCAGAAGCGACATTTTTCGCAAATAACAATTCTCTTCATTTTTTTTCCAGGTTTAAACTGAAGCGAGGAGAAAGAAGAAAAATAACATGCAAATATCGTCTACCATAGTGTTATGGCGGCAACCGGGAACTATGTACGCGATGTTGGAGACCATTTTTCCATGCACGCACACACAATGCGTTACATTCCTAACACTCGAATTAATTATATACCTCTAGGCGTTCTTAACGCACACATATGGAGCTCTTTCTCTATCGAAAAAGCTCATGTGTGTTTCTTTTTTTTCGAGGGCTCGAGCTGTTAACCGCGTAGTCAGACTTTAAAAAGAAACTGCGTCGAGCGAAATTTTTTAATGAGCACACGTCGGCCGACATACTCTTGTTGCGCCTGGCTGAACTCTACCTCGGCATCATGCCGCAATTGTACCACAATTATTTTGGTGGAAAATACAATGGGTTATGTCTCTTTGACATTATTTTAAAGTGGATATAGTCAACGAAAAAATGGAGAGGAAAGAGATGGCAATTTTTCGTAGTGGAAACGTGATAACTTTTCAAAACTGTTACCTGGTAATATTGAATTATTAGCTGGTTATTTAGGCTCCGTTGCCTCGCACCATCTCGACCGCCCCCCCCCCCCCCCCCCCCTTTCTTCCCGAGCCCAGGTTTTTCTAAGTCTCTCATAAGACCTTCCAGGCCTGTGGGTCTGTAAGTGTCTGCATGAGCATCTAAGTGAGTGGATGTGAGTGTCTTCGAGTGTCTGTTATAAACTGTGAGTGTCCGCGACTGTCTGCGTGAGTGTATGTGAGTATCTGTGAGTGTCTGTGACTGGGTGCGTGAGTGTATGTGAGTATCTGTAAGTGTTTGTGAGTGTCCGATTATTTTTTCAAGATTTTCATGTCCAGATACTCACAAAAATCCGAAACGCCGAGAAAATGGTTTAGAAAAAAGGTCAGTGTACGTCTGTAAATCTCTTTGTGCGTGTCTGTGAGTTTCTCTGAATGTCGGTTAGTATCGGTGCGTATTTTTGAGTGTCTGTAAGTACATGTGAATTGCTGTGCGAGTGTTTGTGACGGTCTGTGAGTGTATATGAGTTGCCGTGTGAGTTTTTGTGAGTCTTTGTGAGTGTCCGTGTGAGTCCAAGGAAACACCCCGCCCTTTATTATATTGTAGATTGTCATCGTTATTATTATTGAACGAGAAAAGTGCGACAATCGAGTGTCTGTTTGTCCCTTTAATAAAATGAACACATGCAAAACGATCAAGAGGGGAAAAAGGCAGGAAGGAAAAGCGACAAACGGGGCGCGATATCCATCCACTCGAATTCGATTCGTATACGAGTCACGGGAATTATATATACCTTCGCGCTCTGTACAATGCGATGGAAACGAGATTACCGCAGGGAAAAGCAAAAAATGTGGCGTGAGCGTGCGTCCGTGACAATGCAGTCGTGTGCATCTCTCGTTCCAGATGCTGCGAGATAGACACTAGGCAGCGCCATATCAATGTCGGAGACGTCGAAGCGCCGCGTCGACTAGCGTCTCCAACGATGTGAGGCCTTCCGGGAGTTGGAGAAAAATAGGAAATTCAATTTCACTCTTCACAGTAGAGGGCTTCGAGTGGAGAAAACGTGGAAGGGATTATCGAACGAACTAATGGAAGTAACTTTGGCCAGTTGATGTGTCAGCTATCAGCTTTCCGAATGATATTTCACAGAGATACTGTAATAATGAAAACCGTCGATACTTTACGGTATAATTTTGGCTACAGTGAGGCATTTGAATACTCTACGCAGTAACAAAGAATTTTGTAATATTAAAATGCTGTTTTTTGTATAAAAATAAATGTTTGCTTCCTCGGAAAACAAGCTTTGTTTTAAAAAAAACCATTTTTTTCAAGATTTTCATGTCCGGATATTCAGAATGGTTCAACGCAACGAGAAAGTCGTTTAGAAAGAAGGTCCGAAAATTCATTCACCTGTAACTTAAGAATCGTTAAAGCGATTAACCTGAAATTTCGCACACAAGTGAAACAATTATCACACTTTAATTGTTCTGATTTTCAACAAAATATATGCAGAAATTTACGTTCTTTGCCTTTATACATTTAAAAAAAAACGACGTGCTCGCTTTAAATTTAAAAAAATTTGGACTATTTCGCCAAATAGTTCTTATTAAGTGTATAGTTAACTAGTGTATAGGTGTGTAGGTGACGTTCGAGGTTGTTTGGTATTGAAATTAACCGAAGTCGGTAAAGGGGCTCAAATTATATAAGTTCTTGAATTTTTCGACAAATTTACGTTATTGCACTGATTTTTGCAAAACTTGAGCTGGCAAGTCCAAATTTTCTATATAAACGAAATACCATTAGGCGGATATTGGTACATAATACGAAAAATTGAAACAATCAGCTAACATTTTTTGTATATACCGGATAGCATTAAGGAATGTCCGGCATTAAATTTAATGAAAGTCGAAGAATGGTTTTACATTGGATTGAATTAAAGTAATCTTGATATTGCTGTTATTTCCAAAAATGAAACACTTCAGTATTAATAATCACTTAAACAATATTGCTATAATTTTCGCAGTTGTAAGTTGTTGTTGTACTTGGTACGCAAGTAAAACAGTGAAAACGTCTTATCTATTGCACTTTCCCCTGAAATACAAACACTGAACTGAAACTGAAACTGAAATGTCACCTGATATGTAAAAAAAGAGTTGCAAAATTGTGAAATTATGAATATGCATATAAATGATTTAAGCGAGGTAATTTTTAAATATAATATTGTAGCTGAATGAAATATGACTGGCTGTAATAAATTATCAAAATAAACAGTAAAAAGAAGAATAAGAATATGAAATAAAAGGTTTAAATAATCAAATATCATTATGAAGTAATAATTTAATTCTTTAATATATGCATATATTTCGGGACTTAAAGATTGAATGTTATATAAAATATAAAAAGTTTATATGTTCACATAAAATGTAAATGATTCATGTAATAGATTAAATATTTGAATCTTACAAAATATAAATGTAAACTATATCGTGCAAGATTCAAAGAACGTACCACAAATGTCATTCACATTAAATGTTATCTATAACATTTAATATTGCTATTTATAACAATGAATGTGCGTATATGAGGGAATTTATTTATATTTAAAAATAGGAATTGAATTGATTAAAAAAATATATATATTTATTACTGAAAAATAAAATTAATGACGCGCGATATGAATAATATTTTCAACAAATAAGCTTTATAGTATTTTTGAAAAATAATGTATATGATATTTGTTACGGATGATATTTAAGATGACTTATTACAAATAATCTCAATGACGAATTATATGATAAGAAATTATATGAATGATACTTACAATGAATAAAATTGATAATAGATTATCAATTTTATTCATTGTTAAAATTGATAATAGATTATCAATTTTATTCATTGTAAGTATCATTCATATAATTTCTTATCATATTCTTATTCATTGTTAAAATTGATAATAGATTATCAATTTTATTCATTGTAAGTATCATTCATATAATTTCTTATCATATAATTCGTCATTGAGATTATTTGTAATAAGTCATCTTAAATATCATCCGTAACAAAAATCATATACATTATTTTTCAAAAATACTATAAAGCTTATTTGTTGAAAATATTATTCATATCGCGCGTCATTAATTTTATTTTTCAGTAATAAATATATATATTTTTTTAATCAATTCAATTCTTATTTTTAAATATAAATGAATTCCCTCATATACGCACATTCATTGTTATAAATAGCAATATTTACATTCCGTTTCTCTGTTAATGTTGTAAAGTTGTCTCATATAATTGAAACATTATTGCTTGTCTTTCAAACATTTCAGTACATTGGCGTTTTTTAAATATAATAGAAAAATATATACAGACATATCACGCATTTAATTAGACTTATCTTGGATTTTTGTTTCTTATATTGCTCTAGTTAGTCGATGTGAATACAACGGTCCGGTGTAAATTATGATTATTAGAAAATAGAAAAATTAACGTGCACGTTATAGTTTACGAAATTTACCCGCACGAAAAAGGTACATGATCATTGATCTCAATCTCTATATCGATCTAAATCTCGATTCTCGTCATATTATGGAATTTGTCGAGTATTGCCGATCTCAACCGAATATTTTTGGCTGAGATTTATATAAATTCACGACTCGTGCTTCTTTCTCAGACGTTCAACGTGAGGAGAAGTACTGTAATGTTGTTTCGCACCGCCACTCAATATATCTGTATAGATGACTCGGAGCATGCAAGACTTCATTAATGTTATTTTACAAAGGAAAAGTTCATATTTATGTTATATTATTTCGAAATAATAGTTCTGAATTAATAAACTTATCATCGGGCAAGTGCATCAACAAAATTAACATAATTTATTCATCAATATGCATTTTATAAATATATATATACATCGATTTCTTTAATTTGAGATGAGATTTTTATTATGCGAAAATGCGAATGATTTTCTATAGAATATACGATTGATCTAATATTTGTGTGAAAATCTTTATTACTGCGTAAAATTGAAAATTAAATTAAATGAATTTCTAAAAAATAATATTTAATGACTATTCGGATTCAATAAATAATATAAGTGACTTAATCCAAAGACAATCTATTTGTTTTTAATGAACTTATATAATCTTTCAACTTTTATTCTGTGACGTAATTTTTGTTTACTATTTACAAGAAATCATAAATAATGAATATTATTTTTTTAATTTATCGGGGCTAAATAATCGTACCTCGTGGTTTTAGTTGCCAAGTCTGGATTAAAAAAATATATAAATTTCATTACAAGATTCAATTTTCTCATAGAATACAGACAGCTGAATTGCGGTAGCCACGGAAATTGCTCGTTATCGCATTTCGCCTCGCGACTTGAATCTATGAACTCGGTCGCCTAAAGCTTCTAGAATATAGATATGCCGGGGGAATATCGCAAAATCTCGATAATGATTGAATCCCTACCTTCAATACACCGAACTCAATTAAACTCAGCGACTTTTTAACGGGCACTGACAGCGTGTATCGGGCACTCTAACAGAAGTAACTGCAATTTTTTTTTCGGTGAACATGCGAACCGGAAGAATCATCAATTTTCCCTAGATTTTCATGAAAAATACTCGGAACTTGTCTCGGTCAACGAAATATGTTTTGATAAATAACGTCGACGATGCGGGTGATGAACAAAAAAAAAAAAAATATGGTGTACCGGCTGTACGCGTGTATTCATTGTATGTACCGTTACGGAGGTTTGCATCGAGATTACTGAAAAAACGATTAAAATCTGAGCAGCAAGGAATTATTTCGATGTCGTGCCATCATCGTTCGCGATAAAATGTAGCGCGATGACCGATGTGCGTTAGATTTATGGGGGTACGCACGCGCGCATCGCGTGCAATAAATTTTACGGTAGTCGAACAAACGAGCTGAATCTATTTTTATGCTCAACGTAACCCCCGGTCATATTTCTTTCGTAATGTGTTATTCGCCTTTTTTTTCACTGAATATCGATGTTAATTCCAACTTCGGAATTTTATTTTTAAAGAAATTGTACCTTGAAAAAAATACATAGCAGTAATCAACAGTGGTTGGAATGTAGCTACATCTAGATGATGTAACGCAGCTGTCGATAACAAACCAACTTCAGTTTTAATCAACTTCAAACGTACAGAAAAAAATTACATTGGCATGTTTTTAAGGTTGTCCTTGCGGTACAATCAGATTAATCAAGACGTGGACGATGACATTTCTTTTCTTCCTCATAGCGGAAAGCTTTGTTTTCATGAAAAAGAGATTTTCGGGATGTATCACTTAACCTATACCTCGAACTCTGATGTAGCCGGCCGCGCATTTTTACATTCCTTATTAATTCATGATAAATAGCCATGAATCTTTATGAATGAGGGTCCAAAAGAAGATTTCAAAAGCAAAGTACATCGCAAAAAAGAAAAAGGGTCACGAAAATCGCTCGAGAAGCCAAACGAAAGAAATGCAATATTATTTCAGGGCTCGCTAAATGCAGGTCAAGCTTGTCGATATTGACCATATTAGCCGTGAAATGTGGTGCTTTAGTAACACATAAGTAACTATAAGCATTGTCACGTGCCAATTCAGCGAATAGGTTACCCGCGTCACCGGTCTGAATAGATGCAATTATCTTTTATTCCCAACTGTCAACTCATTGCTTTCCTAGCCAGATGGGTGCGGGGAAATTTACTCTACAAGAATGTAAGTTTTTTTCAATCCAAATAGATACTGGTTGAGAATAGTACATTTCAATACTAGGGAGTTCTACAATCACACGAGTTAAAAAAAAGTTTTTGTCTCGAGTGATGAACGAAATTTTTCAGTCCAACGTCGGAAATGTGCGGGTTGCGCAAGCGATAGCTTGCGAAAAGTGCACTTTTCTGCCCGGAGGACTGAAAAAGTCCTTACATTCACTTGATGCACATAACTTCCAAAAAACATTTTACTAAAAAACTACAGGGTGAGAACCATTTTAAAAAACTGCAAAATTGTGGCATATTTTTTGTTATGATCTATGTTATATCTTTCTATCCGATCGCCGGATAGAAAGTGATTTTGGCCTAAATATCTTTAACTTTCATAAAATTACTATATTTTTCTAAATAATTTTTCATAAGTGCAGGTACGTATAATATTTTCCGCAATTATTCCAAAGAATCTGCCTGACATACAAGATAGTTAATAATAAAATATCTTTCGTGTGGTATTAATTGCTGTATATGTCCGGTATAACTCTCACTACTATTTTCTTTGTGAGGCCACACGATTTTTCTAATAAATCAGCATCGCAGCAAACTGGCTCATGGCAAACATTTGCTAATAACGATATTCCCTTATGAGAGTTGTGTCGAGTACACTTTGAGTTATACGTACTAACGTACACATTGCAGAGCCTCTGCCATCGTCATCATTAGGTATTTGTAATCTACCGGAGAAATTATGTATACCTTATGTAACGAATTTTATCTCGGTTCCCTCGCGGTAATTGCTCGAGAATTTAGTAGCTGACTTTATTGAAGAACTTGTGCCTGCAACCGGTGATGTTGGTTGGTGCAACACACAGGAGTCCGGCATCGCTGTACTGGATATTTAGTATTTGCCTTACAGGCGGCATAGTTACGCCTAACCTGGCGCTAATCCTGCAACTCCCTCGATATTCTCGCAAACCTCTCCTTCCACATATTACGTTACTGGAATGAGCGCGCATCCGCAGTGAGGTTCCCCAAGACTTCCTCTTCCTGCCTTTCTATCTCCATTCCTCCCTCCCTCTCTCGCTGTCTCTTTTCGTGCTTCAAGCGCTTACGACATAATAGCCTCGAACTACGAAACTTCGAGACCTTACTAATAATGTGCACTCGACTGCATGCAACAAGGCAGATTCTCTTGCAAAGTGTGTTACCCGAAGATACATTGATTTTTGTACTCATCGTATCAGGTATTGAGCGATATCGTCGGAGTATTTTAAAGACGAACAATTGAATTTTTCTTCAGAAAAGGGAAACATCGATGCAATAAAAAAAAACTTCATTCAGAAACACACAATGAAAGCAACCCATTCCTTTAAGCCTCCCGTTGAAAGGGCGCTCGGCTGAATCATATCGCTTCCGGATTAAGGCTGATAATTAAAACTTCATCGTGAATAAATTTCTTCTTACCAGTTTCATTTTCTTTATTAGGTCGTTATCGCTTCGAATTGGCTAACGCTACAGATTAGAGTTAACGCTCTCATTTTCTTTTGCTGCATTTTCTTTTTTAACTTGTTAGCACTCACATAAAAGTAAAGTATGAGAATATCCTTGCCTGTAGGATAATATAAAATAATGACTGGTAAATATTATTAAAATGATAATGGCATTAAAAAGTTTAAGCATATTTATTTCACTACTACATCAGTGGTGTGATTCAATTAAGTTACATATACGGAGTAAACTCACACACATAAATGGTAAGAATTCGAACCTACCGAGAAGATGAATAATCTTCGTATTCAGAGATTACAACCTCGAAAATGTAAATTGTTTATGAAACCCACGTATTTTAACAAGAATAAAGCAAACCCATTTTATAATATGTACATTTACCACAGTCACAATTACTTAATTTATTCGCAAAGTTAGTAGTCGCATTCCTCATATTGTGACATATAGGGTAGGCATACCATTTGTGGCCAGTCTCTCTATTGATGTAAATATTAAAATATATTGAGTTCAAAGCATAGTGCGAGGGTACTGTAGTAAATTGAGAATAAGGTTGGCCACGCTTTTTGCCGCTTTCGGCTCATTTGTTAGCAATACGGTGGAAAAAAATACGCCAAAATGTCTAGCACCTTGGAAATTCTGGCTAAACCTTGCGAAATACGTTTAGCAGACGGTTGGGAAGTGAGCCTTTAATATGCACTTTTAACCAACGGTATTGGCTGATTATTTAATGTTTCTTCGATTAATTACGATCGAAATGAAATTATTTTCATAGTGATTCGATTTCCCAGAAGTTTCGGAGGTTTCAGATAACATCGATCAACTTTTAACGTGCTCATATGATTTTATTTAAAACTTATCACACTCACGCTCGCACTCACTAACACTCCAATCACCCACAGATCTGGGGTTTTTATAAGGGACTTACATTAGAAAAATTGAAGCCTAGCGAAGTAAATTAAGGGGACGTAGAAAAATCAAGGCTGTGGTTAGTGTCTTAGGAGGTCGTAGGGCCAACAAGGGCCTTCGTCGGCCCCATAGGGGGACTTATAAAAGTCGTGGCCTCGACGGAGGTCGCGAGGGTACAATGTGCCCAAGCCAAAATAACCACCTTATTCATAGTATAATTCACATGACATTTGTGATGTTTAATATTTAAGAGCTATTATACTTAGAGATACTGTGATTAAATAAGAGAATGAGATTTGATCTTTAACCAGGTTTTATTCCTACTTTTGAGCCATATTTTGAACCCATCCTCCAAGCACAACTCTTCCAATACAATTTTTGTCCCCTTTATTTTACCTTGCAAGCAAACAAAATAAAAATTACTGAACGCCCTTGTTGATTCTCATTGTAGGACATGAAATTTTAAAACTTCTCGACGAAGGGTCGTTCGGGTGAATCATATCGCCTCCGCATTAAAGCCGATAATTAAAATTTTAATCGCGCATAAATTGCTTCTACCAATTCCGCATAAAAATCAGATTATGATGGTCTTGAACTGAATAACGATATATAGTAGACTGAGCGCACTCTCACTCTTCCACCCAGCATTTAATTTTAAACTTCTCCGCAAATAAAAGCAATATAAAATTTATTGATCGTGTCCTTGTTGACTCTGTTATGTATAGGACATGTATCAATTAAGTAAGAAAACGACTCTAAAGTGTCTCCTTACCTTTTTACTTATTCATTCGCTGAGTGATTCATAGATTACCCTTCTCAATTTTCTGTGTATTTTACCAGCTGCTTTTGCTTCCTCAGAGAACCCACGTAAATTTTACGAAACTTTATCGAAGTATCCAATGGACTGACGGGAATGAACTATGGCTCCGGTGCACAGAAAATACTACAGATGTTGCGACTACATACATACAGACCATATAGTCTGTAATGGCTTAACTGCGTGAGGAAGGTCCTCTTTAAGAAATGGACTATTCAAACAGAGGGGAAACTTCAGAACAAATAACCTGGCTGTCGTGACTAAACGCGTGGAAACTTTGACGAGGTGACCGTCCACTCCTAGCGACAAAGATCTGCCGAGGGGTTAGGAACTTTTTCTTCGCGCATGCCGATCAAACAAAAGAGTTTTGAAGAGTTGAACACGTTTATTCACAAAGAAAAGAGATTTTGGTTGGTTGCACTAAATCCGGCGGACACGAAATGCCAAATGAGTGTTTTTCACATTTTTGGATTTAAGTTCAAAATTGAGATCAATATTTCATTTGAACTTCGATCTCAAATTCGTGATATTTTGAAAAATATTTATACGCATTTTCAAAAGGAAACTGGTATTAAATTAGGTGAAACCAAAATTATAGATACCTGATGCTTAAAGTTAAAAAAAAACATTTCAGCTTACGCTAAGAACCAATGAGAGATATTTTTGTGCAGTTATATAGAAATCAAATTTGTAATTCTTGTTAGATTTTGACAAGTGAGAGCACATATTATTTGTTAAAAGATGTACTATAAACTCATCGACAAATATTTTTAATGACATTTATTGTTTAAAAATGACAGCCACTTTTAATAGTTTATCTCATGTTAAACATTCTAAACAATTTTGAAAATCTCCGTATTCGAATGACTCGACTGTACCGTTGAAGACCCCTTAAATGAACAGCAGATACAAAATATTCTGCGCGCCTCTGTCGAAGCAACAATCGTTCAGTGAACTATTCGAATCGCGTTAAATACTTGAGCTTCGTTAACCGCATGCACAGACGGGATATTCAGACCATCAGGTATTTCATCTTCGACTAACTTTTGACGTTGCAGATAACGGCATAGAGCGAGAAAGTGAAACGAACGAAGAAGCGAACTGCGGGTAAAGACAGTCGTGAGCGTAGCACGGAATACTCACTCGCCCGCGGACTGCTGAGAGCAAACCCGTGTAATTGAATTTCCACTATGAATGTTGGAGACTCCCAGTGAAATTCAATTACAAATAAGCATCTGCGACAGTGCCGGGTGTGCCGTCGGTAAGGTAAGTATTGGTGCAAGGAGACAAGAGTGTTAACAATCGAACTTTGGCACGTCGGAATTCATCGCTGCTGATGTATGAAAGCCAGCAATCCCCGCATCTCTCTACCCACCTTTTCCTGCTCCCGCACCTGCGAAGCAAATTTATGCGAGAATAAATGTAGAATATATTTTATTCATGCTGGAGAAAACCACAGCAGTACAAGCAATGCAATTGAAATTGTTTATAGCCGGTTCAAAATGCGTTGGAAAATAATATTTTATTTGCGCTTTTTATTGAACTGTTATTTTATTTGTGTTCTAGGGAGCTTCGGGCGCCAAATCCCGTAATACGATAATTGCACATTTTCCTTTCGGATTTTTGTAAATTTTGTAAATTTGCAAAATCATGGGATACTTAGAAACATCCGACTATGGGAGTAGGATCTCATGGGATACTTAGAAAAATCAAGCCCTGGAAGGGGGTTTCATATGGGGGACAATAATCAGGTACTTGTAGGGGAATCTCATGGGGAACTTAGAAAAACCAGGCTCTTGGAGAGGGTTTCATAGGGGACATTGAAAAATTAGAGTACTTAGAAAAATCAGACCCCGGGAGGAATGATCTCACGAAGGACTTACAATTAGAAAAACAGGTCCTGGGAGAGGGGTGTCTAATGATGCCCTGTCCTACACGGCGACGGCGGCGAAATATTGTAGCCTCGACATTTCATGTGACGTCAGAGCTCATGTAAACGGTCGATTTCATTCAAACAAATTTCTTTTTATACTTGGCGTTGAGTCGCTACCCGCGACTCTTGATAATATAGAGAGATTACAAGAATAAGATAATATGCAATAATGTGTAAGGCACAACTAACAGTAATTGATGCTGTGATAAAAGTTTTAATAGTTACTAGGCTAATCACACGCGCTGACGCGCGTGCCTGAGACACTTTTGCGCTGCTGCGCTCGTATAAAGCTTAAAAGGTTACGGGCGCTCCATCGCCCGTCCTCTTATGACAAAGTTGACACCAAACTGAACTTGTTTATTGCGGACTTTCCTGGCAACCAATCACAGGACGCATAAAACGGTGACAATGGTTTCCGTTACTTATGAACTTTATAGAATAAGAGTTAATGGGTCTCCTTCAATCAGTTTTGACATTTGACATAAACAAAAAGATTCGATACGTAAATTTGGCCCCGTGTATCTGACGACATCGGCGACCAATTACAGGCCGAATAAATCGACAACAATGCCGCGTTACTTTATAGTATAAGACCAGGGCGCTTTAGCGCCCGAGTCTATTTATGTCAGATTTGACATTTGACATAAACAAAACATTTCAATGAATGAGCTTCGTCACGATACCTGTGTATTAAACGACACCGGCGACCAATTAGAGCACCAATAGATCGCTAACAATGAACTTCGCATTTGTCGCTCATGAACTATTTACTGAAGGATAAATAAAATCGAATCTATGAAATACAAGCAAGAAAATATATAAGAAAAGTATTGCAATTTCTAACGAAATTATCTTTAAAAATTAGCTATGTTGACTGAATTTTAATTGAATTAATCATATATTAGCTAATGCCATTTTATACTGTTTATTACATCCCCACTATTTTTCGATTCTTTCGAGTCATTGTTTTCATTTTTTGATGTCGCTTTTGTAAACTTAACACTGAGAAAAGTATTATTAACAGCCATTCACTCAACATTAATCAAAAGTTTACACCCTATCGCCTTTATCACTCTAGATTTGTAACAGAGTGTACTCAACGATTTCAAAATGATAACATACAAGCTCCACAAGAATTTGTCTGGACTGTGATGCAAGGTACATATCGGCAGTACAATTTCCCTGAAGGTATGAACGTTGCATAAATATTCCGTACCCGACGTGTTTACCTACCCTGGATTAATCACTCAGAATTGAGCGATGAATTCTAATATCGAACGGGCTAGTTAAAGCCTCCCTTTCCCCCCCTTAACGAACGTGAAGCATGGATCGCTTTTAAATCCGTTAATGCTGGTCCACGAAAGGCGATTTGCATGGATTTTCATGGTTACGCGCAGCCATTGCAATACCTAGAGTTAGAGGTATATATGGGAGTCAGTGAGGCTTCAAGCCAGAGCCCGACTGCTAAGCTACGTTACTATGCACTAAAATACTGAGGCTCTATCACGCTAATCGTCGGGACTTTACTTGCACAAACCTACAACACTCGACTCTCATTTCATCTATATGCTGTAAATCGTACGTTATACGGGCCAACCGCGGCATTGACCCTATAGCGTGAAATTTCCATGTCGGAGGGTCCGTTTCACCCTTGGTCAAATTATATTATATAATATATAAGCTAAAGCTCAAAGTGGTTGCAAATATCATGCACGATACATAGACTATATGTATAGTGTATATATAGCAGAAAAGTTTGACGCTTCGCACGAGTTATCAAACATGCACGCTGTACTCATGTAGGTTGAGCAAAGGGAAAACTTTGACGATGGAAACGGCGGTCACAGTGTAATATAGTTGAGCAGGGCGTATGTAAGGCGATTTCAAGCGTAATAGCCAATCGTTATCATTTGTTTTAAAGAGTGACCTATAAAACTTGTACCTATTGGCATTGACATTTGTGTGCGTGTAGTTTAAACGTTAAGGGCCGAACTTCGAAGAATATTAACATTTATGGAAGTTTCATGCTTCTGGTGATTTTGAGTCATACTTATAAACAGTTAGTTCGATAACTCGATATACATTTAATATAACTATCGATATATGTATTGTGTACCTGGTACATAATTTTAAGGAGAGATAAGAATATTAATGTTGGTTGGAATATTAATTAGTAACTGATGGCCTTCCTTTATAATAGATAAGCTGTATAATAACAAGTTTCAAGATCAAGATAACTTATTTTGAAGAAACGTTGAGCGCGATGGGAAAGATTCTAGTTACTTTTTTTTTTGCGTTATCAGGGTAATTTCTAGACTTTGAAGATAAAAAAAAAACAGTTATATCCAATATTCAACGGCTCATTATTCTTAAAATTAACTCAAGTTTTTGTCGGACAGCTAATAGTTATACCTTGTTCTAATTTTTGTATATTTGCTTTTTGCCAAAGACACTCACTGTGGTTGACTACATGGACATTAATTGTTCCCATAATTATCGTAACTCCTGATTCTGGTGTCAATAGACAATATTAAAATATATATATATATATATATATATATATATATATATAAATCATATCGTTAACTGAAAATAATTAAGTAGGTTGCGATACGAAATAAGTTTGTATAATTTAATAATAAACTCGATTTTTATTCAGAAGAATGTGATAAATAATGATTTTTACAGTGGTAATGTTATACTTGTTCTTTTTTACATTTTGTACTTAGCCGTTCAACAGTAGAATTAATCAAGATATATTTTTTATAATGTATATCATTTATACATGGATATAAGATTTAGATATAAATATATCTTAGATAATATCTTATTAAACATTTTTAAGTGGACTAAGTGGTACTTCGACCACAGTTTGTGACGAACCTAGACAGAAGCACCCATTAGCCTAATAGAAGCATAATTTCATAAAGGAGTCTCGAAAACGTAAACAATCTGAAAGGAACTATATTTGATACTTAAGTAAAGGGTGTTTAACGGGAATTATTATAACGGCAGTGGGTTACTTTTCCTGACAATTACATCAATCGTCTACGGAAAGAAAACTTCCCGTACAGCAATTTATTCGGGCAACCGTGAAAGAGTATGAGGCCTTGTTAGTTTTTGACAGGGCTTTCCACAATAGGGAACTAGGGCAACGTTGCAACCCTTAAAGGCTTCCCTAGTACCATTCTAGGCTCAAATCCGGCCATCCAGATCAACTCAATAGGCCCCTTTTATATTTTGTCAGGGCATCCGCAGTAGGGGTTCCATATTAGGGCCTCGTTACAATCCTTGAAAGCTTCGCTAATACAATTCTAGACTCAACAACAACAAACTAGAGCTTTACTATAACCTGTGCGCACTTTCCTAAGGATCAGTTACCCATCCGAGTACTGACCTTCAGTGTAAAATAGGTTGTCACCCTTCCAAGTATTAAACGTCAGAGGCAGAGAAGCGGTCACCCATGTAAGTATTGATTGTTAGGGTCAGTCAAACGGTCACCGATCTACTTGGTGGTCGCCCATCTAAGTACTGACTTTTAGAGTCAACCCAGTGGTCACTTATCCAAGTACTGACCGTCAGAGCCAGGTAATCATCCATTCAAGTACTCACCCTCAGAGTCAGTCAGGCAGTCACCCCCACAAATACTAACCAAATACTTCACGCAACCAATCGAACAAACAACTTCGTCGAATATTATAGATAGCAAGAACAGTATAATGTATCCTATTCGAAAAATAACTGAATATGCTTTTATTTTTACCACATCAGCCGCAACAAATCTATAAAGTTCTGACTATATTACAATAATTTCAAATTTCGTTTTGCAGTCATTCAAATAGACAAAAAAATGGTATAATTTTATTATCTGAATTGTAATGACCAAGCGGAGATTTGGGGGAAGAGTGTAGATTGGTAGTGAGGACGGCCAGACGAAGTATCGAAGAGAGAAAATATATGGTGATCACCGGGACTCGAACCCGGACTGAAACAAACAAAAAGAAAATATGTTTTTTCAACGATTAATATACACTATCACGTAGTGTTACGTCTGAACCGCGAACTTGCAGTTTTTAGACGAACACGGTCGGTGTCGTTTATGCGTCCAGACTTTGCAGCCTTTTACAGCGGGGACGGAGACCTCGCCTTCCGAATAGAGAATGTAGGAATTTACCTGGAGAACCTGTTGAGCCACTGGTTGTTTGGACTGGAACCCTTCTTATCGCCGAGTCCTTTTTCCGGGGATTGGGTTGGCCGCTCGTAAATGAGTTGTTGACTTCGAGTTATAGACTTGTGACTATATTTATTTTGCACTTGACAATATAGATTTAGAATACACTTGTTACAATTTAATTGGCTCTGGGGCCCGAAGATAGAGTCGAAGATAAACAGGAACTAGTAACATCGAAGCCTGGATAACTCTAACTAACTGAACGGAACTAAACGAGAGGTACGGGTAACAGTTATGTCTTAATATTGGTGATGCGTGTAACAAAAAGAAGGTGCCAGTGTGTTATCGGATATCTTCTATTTCAAGCTCTAATCAATAACCTTGCATAGTGGAATATCCAAGAGCGGTCGAGATAGCGATATTAGGATGTCTTGGGGTCGTCGAAAGGGGTGTATGGTCACTGGAAGGGACTTCTAGGGAGTACAAGCCCCTTGAGTGGGAGTATATTTTAGAATTAGATTCGGTTAGCTCCATGTCAGAAGTTTTATTTTCCAGTGTCTGTATCTTTAAAAAAATAACCATCTTTCTACGTGTTTCTATGTATTATCATAGCAGTTACAGTAAAATACTCGGAGCGTATGGACCGTTCACTTCCACTTACACGTTCCTGTCATCCACCATTTCACGTCCGTTTCCACCCACAGTCGCCGTAGCCGTAGATACACGTAGGGTTTACATCGAAGCAACTAGCACGAAAGACTGCGAGGAACACAGACAGTTTGTTATAAAAGTTGAAATCTAAGTCTGCTCGAATTCCGGAGTATGTTGCGCGCGAAACAACGCGAAAAGAACGAAGTAACGGTAGAGCAATGGTCGTGTCACAATCTCAAGAGCAGCAAAAGCTGCTGGATAACTTTTGGTTCTTATATCCTTTCTCACAGGGGGAGCGAAAGATCGATCGTGTGATATCTAGCTGAAGTTACTTGCACCCCCTCCTCACTCTACTCGCGAAATATATAGATGCGATCGGTCGTCGAAGGGCGAAAGAGGGATGCGTGCAAAACGATTCCACAACAGAAGTAGGTTCGCTTGTCGCGTCGTCGGCCTGAAATGCGAGGATACACGTTCACGTCCGGTTCACTGGCACGTGTGCCTTTGCATCGTTCCGCAGGTCGAGCACGGATCACGTACCAAAGGTTTTTCGTAATTTGTTGGCGCTGTCAAGGCGTACAGGCCACGATTGTAAAGGCGGCGTATTTGCGGACACCGACGAGGACACGACGCAAGGTATTACTTCGAATCAAGAAGGTGAAAACAAATCGCATACGCGCGCAATAATGCTCGCTTTCGTTGACAATTCCAACGAGCGCATATTACACATCACAGCTACAAAAGCAATGTGTTATTCCTACGAAGAATTATTGTTGAATGATGCAAAAGTCATAAGTAATACGTAGGATAAGATGGAATGCAGCGCAACACATAGATATGAGGCTAGTTATTGGTCATTAATGGTTAGTAACCTGGTACAAATGGAGGAAAACAAACAAATCGAATTACGCCGATACCACTGATCCCGAATGTAATTAAAATAGCTAAGATGTACACATAAACACGAATCATGAACTTCGCAGATCAGCAGTGAACATTACAGGATGGATTTAAAACATACCATAGCATTACTAAAGATCAGGGACGATTTGCAGGGACCACTTAAGATATATACGAGCAAATATCTTAAGAGGTCTTTAAAAAACTCGTATAGAATCAACATAAAAAAATTCAAATGCGTAACCATCAGATGTTATAAAGACGGTACTCTAGGATGGTCATGCGTCAAACTCCATAACGCAAATGGAGGCAGTCCAAACGATCAAGTAGCATTTCTTGTAGCCAGCAATGTAGACACTCAGCAGGAAGAAACTGACGAAAATTTATGTTTTTTATTGCAATCGTCACTCATGAATTATGGTATACACGTATGGATACAGTAGCTAGCTCAGTAGCACAACCGCTGAAAACGTTAATTGTACGGATACACACCACTCGTCGATGTTCAAGCATAATCCGCAAGACTTATGTCGGCAATTCATGAGGTTGGATGAGACTTGGATCAACCATTATACACGCGAGTGAAAACAGCTGTCGAAGCAATGTATAAGGCTTGGTGAAAGTGCGCCGAAGAAGGCGAAGACCGTTTTCTCTGATGTGAAGGTGATGACCACAGCTTTGTGAAATTCTCAAGTAATCATCTTAATTTACTATTTACAAAAGAGTCAATCAATGACAGGACCATATTGTGTAACACTTATAACCTGTCTAAACGAAGAACTGCAAACGAAACAACCAAAAAGAGAAATCATCTTTCATCACCATGACATCGCACTGCTACACAACTCTGCAGTCGTAGTGACAAAATTACGCCAATTAGGAATAGATTAACTACTCCATCTACACCATTCTCCTGACTTAGCCCATTGTGAGTTGTTCCTATTCCCAAATCTCAAGATCTGGCTCAGAAGAAAGTATTTTCATTCGAATGAAGACGGCATCATCGCTGTGGATGAGTATTTCGATGGCTTCAAGACTTCTATTTTTCTGAGGGGATCAAAAACTTGAACACCGCTGGATTAAGTGTGTGGAGCACGAAGGCAACGTTAAAGAAACATTTTCTGTAACTCGCGCATGAAAAGCGGTGCTTTTCATGGCAGTTATGCGGGCCGAAAGTGGCTCATTTCAAATCAGTATAAAAAAGATGAGTCACGCATGCGCAGTTCGCGATTTCTTCACTTTTGACCCTAGGGAGAAAAAGTTGTAACCTCACTTTTCACGGTTCGTCCCGCAAAACTACCATTCGAAGTAAAACTATTCATGCGCTCGTTTCAGAAAATATGATGTGCAACGAGGGTCGAATTGGCAATTATGCGACTCGTATGATTTGCGGCCCTCGCTTCGCTCGGGCAGCAAACCTCGCATTCGTCACAATCGCCAACTTTCGACCCTTGTTGCACAATATACTATTACTTGCTTTTTACATTTTCATCAAATACATAGTATGTAAAAGAGTAAGTATTGTTATCGAAAGAATATTCGACTGGCAGATTTTGATGTAAATATATGTTTTGAATATCCGAGATTTCAACAAACATATTCACGCATTTCCATCTGTTTGTCCGTGCCGTCTGAAAGTGCAATAACTTTTGAAAGAAACTGTAGATCGCAATGAAATTCAATGTGTATCTTCTATAAATAAAATGTAGTTTTGGTATTGAAATTGAAAACAAACCACCCATTGCTTTTAGTACTTTACCTTAATTTAAAAAAAAACGAAAAAAATACTTGTTTTCACATTTTAAGTAATGTACCAAAAGACATTGGTGTTTTGTTTTCAACTTTGATATCAAAAATACATTTTATTCATAGAAGATACATAGTGAATTTCATTGCGATCTGCAGTTTCTATCAAAAGTTATTACTTTCTCATAAACTGTACATAAACTATATAGAAGAGAGTTGTCTGAAAATACAAAAACTACTAAAGGTGCCTACGAATCACAAAAAAGTTGTGCTTGATATGGCATTTCGCAAAAATCAGGAATCTTGGCACCTTAACTTTCGATAAATTTGATATATTGAGTATCGAGAACAAAACAAATCCTATCAAATCTATTGAAAAAGTCATCCATATATTCAGCAGGGTGCCTGAGATGACAATGCGACGCGAACACCGCGCTGTGGCCGTTTCTCGAAATTGCAGGATACGGCTTAAAATATCATGCCCTGCTTGAGGGCCGACTGTTTTCGTGATTATTATTACAGTTTTCATACAAACAGCAAATATTATTAAAAACTGCTTTCAATCAGCGCGTACGAATTGCTTCTATGAAAAAGCATCCATAAAGGGGAAAAAAGAGTAAAAAGAGAAACTCCGAGAGCTCCGAGTACAAAGAAAAAACAGAACTGCCAAACTTATTTTTTTGGTAGAACAAAAAGAACGATCGGTCATTTCATGAAAGAAAAATTATTTATTCTAATTTACCACCACTTCTATATATATCTACATTAGTAATAAATGTGGATTACACGAATGCACAACTTCGTAGGTTCTATTTATTCGTTTTAAGTAAAAATCGATTGTATAAAAACAATAAACGAGTTGATATAAATTATGTCTCGTGTGCACGCTTTTTCCATAGAATCTGATTTTGAATAAGGGAATGATCGCCACGAGAGAAAATATCAGAGTTTTTCTACAATGGCCTACGTGGAATGCTATATTTCATGATGCTCAGAGTTAACAGTATAGCGAAGGTCTGCTATGTTAAAAAAAAATAGCACCATCTACGGGTGCCATTTTTTTTTGTCATTGCAGACTACCAAATTGAAACGATAAATTCACGCGATTCCCGAGAGAGTAACCTCATTTTTGTATCATCCTCCTACCCATCGCCGCGTCCGTTTAAATCTAGTGCTGACACGTACACTGGCATCATTGCTTATACTCTTACACCTTCTTCAAATTTGTTATTCAAGACTCCGATTTTCTATGTACAAGTTTACAGCTCCTCGTTGATACGTCCTCCAGCGTGGGAAATGGTGCGACGACACAAGTATCTCGGGAGATCAGCCCGAGGCAAACAGTCATCGTGGTTTGAATATTTAAGGACAAGACCAGCACCATCAGAGAGTCGCACTACCCAGCTATAGCATTGTCGTGCACAGTGGAGAAGAGCTGCTAGAGCAAATCCGATCTGCATTTCCCAGTTTTCGCTTTTCCTTGTACTCTCCGGATATATTTTCTTGAGCTCGCACTCTCGAAGCTCCTCTTTCTGTTCGGTGGTTACACTTCTTTCGTGTGTTCCTTTTTGAATATCTCATTTCCCGATGGGTTTCCCACGTCTCGTGATAAAAAGGCAGAGAAGTGCACTACGCGTTGCGACCCGTTCACTCGATAAGGACCGTCTTTTAATAAAGTGTCAGGGCGAGGATGAAGAGACTCGACGGCGATGGCTTCGAGATATAACGAGCAGGTAAGATAGCATGGCACAGAATATATCTATATAATTTTAATGTATGGGGATCGCTCTACCGTATTCTGACAGTGGCTGCACTGCTTCGTTTTCCTGATTCTTGATATGCACTAGTGTAATACATGGATGTGTCGTAGAAACATCGTCTCCGTTATATATGAGGCATTCCATACCAATTCAACCAAAGGAAAAAAATCTTGAAAAATGTCTAAAAATCAGTTTCAGTGATTCTAATAGGTACAGCAAATCTATGAATTTAAAAAAAAAAAACATGTTTTGCCAATTTTTGCATGTTTAGTCAGTAATATCTCGGAAACGAATAATCGTATCGGCATCTCTAAAAAACGAAAATGTGCGTTTCTTCATGGCCCACAAGAAAAAAAATGATTCAGAATTAATTGTGTAATTTTGGGCCACATTTTATGGCAAAATAAACGTCAATATATATATATATATATTTTTTTTTTTTGGGAAGACCTTCCAATATCTTTATCGGAAAATTTGCCTCAAATTCTGTAAGTGATCGCCGAACTTTGAATATTGTTTTTTTTTCATGGGTTTCCCAAATGTTTATAAGTTTGAAATTAGAAAAAAAAAATATCCGTTTTTCAATATCAGGATGTCAGATGTTTCATCATGTTCTGCGCACAGACCAATATTTTGGACAGAGCTCGATTTATAGAGAAATTTTTTTGACGTTATTCTTTTGCAGTTACCGTCAAAATTATTTTGACGTTGTTTTTTTTTTTTGCTATAACATTCCAAAGATTGTGTCCTCTATAAATCGGGCTTTATCAAAAAGACATTGTTCTGTACAATTAATTTTGAACACAATTAATTCTGAATAATGTTTGTTTATTGTGGGACATGAAAAAAACGGACATTTTTGTTTTTTCGAGATGTCGATACGATTAATCATTTCCGAGATATTACAGATTAAATGAAAAATGAAATAACTGAGATATTTCAGCAGAATTTTTTAAATTTGAAATTTTGTGTATCTATTGGTACCACTGAACGTGATTTTTAAAAATGTTATAAGAACTTTTTTTCTAATAGATGTGGAATGCCTCATATACGAAATATTCCATGATATATAAGCCTGGCAAGTGTTCATATTCAGAAATATTCTGATTTAAAACGACGTGAAACATATTTTCAGTGTTGCTTTCTCACTCTCAGCCATAATTACCATTAGTTTTATCAGCCTTGCTGCAATTGATATTGCATCTCACCTTCAAAGGACTGATACTATCACTGGAAGCAGAATTCTTTCATGTGTTGTGAAAATAAACACAAAAAACACGGAGTTCGAAATATCATGAAATATAAAACCGTTCAGAGACTACAAGAAAGATTTTGACTTAATTTTTATATCGATTTTTCTTCTATGAAGTGAAAAGACCTTCTATTAGTGTACCTTGGGTTTTAATTAGTGAAATAAAATGTTGGGTATTTTTTATTATAACGCACATAAAAATCCTTGAACTTTATCTATTGTAAGTAAATATGATATATAACCTATGACGAGCTTTTACGCTTCGTATGGAGACCGAAGTAGAGAGGTGACGCGAACTTTTCCTACTAAGAGGAGGTACAATAGGCTAAGTCCAAGTGCCACTGCACCCCAAGAAAGATAATACAAATTTTCAAAAATGTGACATGGATCTCTATATTCATCTGTGTGTCAACTACGCCTGTCATGCAAGGTCTGGATACACCGAGATATATATTCAGAATACTGTATAGGCGGTGCGTAACCTTAATTTATATAATACATGGTAAGTTATTTTAGTTAGTTTTGATAACTTTGGTTAAGCATCGCGGTGAGTCATTTAGATTTCATATCGTTCGATCCTCTTTAACGTGACTATTATAGTACCTGCCACCTGCACGCATTACACGTGCATAATGGTATCGCAAAACATTGATGAATTTCCATTCGTGTGCGATGAAAATCGAGTGCTCACGTCGATCAACCGAAAATTGATTCCAAAGTAATTACGAGTTCGCTGTAATATCGCAACGAGTACATATATACAATATATACGCAAATACTGGAAATGTAATGAGGAGAATTGGTTTTATGCCCTCG
Organism: Perithous albicinctus; assembly: GCA_964016905.1. Lineage (NCBI taxonomy): Eukaryota > Metazoa > Arthropoda > Insecta > Hymenoptera > Ichneumonidae > Perithous > Perithous albicinctus. Next base: position 2,068,826 of record OZ024700.1, read on the forward strand.
AGCAGTCAATATGTATGTATGGGCATGGAAGATTAAAACGAGTTGGCATACAATACTAAAATCGAGTACCACAAAATAAAAACACGTGAATTGCATAGGATAAATGTACTCTACCCATTCCTGTGATAAAAAAAGTTGCAAACTAAAACATTGCACATTGCTTCCTCATTCATTTCTATTTTTCACAGAGCCACCTCTAAGAGGAATCATATTTATAATTTCTGACTTCCTCATAGAGGAAGCTTTGTGATCACGTTGAAATTGTTCTTCTGTTATCCTGGACCATAACATAATTTTATAACGATCTTTTTTTCATTTAATATATTTTCTTCAACTACTCTTTTTTCTTCAATTTTTACACCATTTACAGTAATCTGACATTCTATATTAAACCTTTTTAGGCACGTAGTTGCTCTGAGTATTATTTTTCAACTGTAAAAAATTTCAATTTATTTCATAATATTCTACATGAATTATAGCCAAATGTACATCTGTAAAAAAAAAAAAACTAAATGCCATAAAATCCGAACCCCTTTATCGATCATCACTAAATTTAGTACGTATAGCAGCGCTGAGTATTATTGTATGTCTGTAGAAAATTTCAATTCATTTGGTGATATTTTACATGAGTTACAGCAAAACGTAAATTTGTCAAAAATTCGAAATTACACGCACGCACGCGCACACGCACACGCAAACACATTTTTTAAACCACTTTTCTCAACGTTTCGGACCATTTTGAGTGTCCTGACATGGAAAAAACGAAAAAAAAGTTTCTCACGAAAGCAATGCTTCCTCAATGAGGAAGCAAAATATATTATACATATTCTTACGTGCGTTCGGTTTTTTTATCTGATCTTCAACATATCAGTTAGATATATTTTGAGTTCTGACAAATACCGACATAACGCAGAGTATTAAGAAAGGACTTGGTTCAGAAATGAAAGAATCTATTTAATGACTATTAAATGAGAACTATTAATCATTAACTTTTCCGTTGATATCGTAACCAATTTTAGTTGGTTGCGGTAATTGTGGTAGTGCAACCATTTAAACGTAGTCACGATAACAATGGAATGGTTGATAAAAATATTTTAAAAAAGACGTTCTAAACGTCGTCGCTAAATGCGATTGAGAATCTTGTCGCGTCGAACGTGTTCGATCGGTAAGGTCGGCAATATACTTTCAGGACGAAACCGCGTTTCTTCATAATCGAATTGATAATTTTTTAATAATTGCCACTTAATAGTTACCAAGCTTACCTCAATTTTACTAAGAAACGCATTTTTTACGTAATTTTGAACTTAAGGTCAATCTTCAGATCAAACTTCGAACTTCAAATGATCTTGGAATCGAACTTCGAACTTAAGATGATCTTGGGGTCTAACTTCGAACATGATTTTGAGATCTAACATCGAACTTAAAATGATCTTAAAACCAAACTTCAAACTTAAGATGATCTTGAGATCAAACATCGAGCTTAGGATGATCTTGAGGGCAAACTTCGAACCTAAGATAATCTTGAGATCAAACATCGCACTTAATATGATATTAAGACCTTTGTACTTGCGTACAAAAATTCGATCCTAAGTGTGTGCTAGTTTATTTCAACAAATACAAATAAACTGGCATAATTTCCAACGTTGAACGTCGGAATAGTTCGATATTAATAGACACATATGCCCCAAATAAATATTTGATATCCCCAATATTACACGATGTATCAATATTAGATTAATGTTTCATATCTGTCAGAATAATTCTCTGATCAACGAATCGTACCTTATAATTCTGATCCGGAAGCGAAAAGAAGGTGAATACCTTTTTCTCGAGCTTTACAATGAAAACATCCTGCAAGAAGTTGAAAAAGGAAGACGAAAGTTGTGCATAAAGAGGTGTGTAGACGGAGAAGATGATCACAAATATCCGGCGATCGTGTTTGCGGCGCTACACGTGACCATACGCGAAATGAGAATGCATGCAGCGAGCCAAGAGGAAAGAAGATGATCTCCATGGGTTCGTGCTAGGCTGAGCTTTCGATGTTGCGCGCCTGAAAAGGCTTTCACTTTATACACCGCGATTTCTCACGAACCCTCTCGCACTCTCCCTTTCACGTTTGGATAACACATCAATCAATATATTCGTCTGGAGCACATAGAGGACGTCTCACCGCAGCTCTACGGTGAACGAGAACAGGGAATATTCTCAGGAGACTTCCCTAGAGGCAGCCTGCCTTCTCGGCATTACCTCTTTCTCCTCTATACAAGCGTGCTGCTGAGACGCAAGCTTTGTCAAAGACTTGAGATGTATATCCTATTGATCGAATCGCCCGATTCCCGCAGAATTTCCAGTTGAATTATAGACCTTGTGACGACTACGTTTGAACATATTTCACTCTATTTCAAATCGTAATATGTTATAACGGAAAAATAATGAAATTTTATTGTGATCGACGAAAAAAAAGACACGAGTTTACAATATGTAAACGATATGTAATTTTTACCATTTCCTACTATGGTTAATAGTAATTCAGACAAGATGAAATATGAATCTCTTCAATTTTCGGACTATTTTTTGATATTGTTGTTATTACTGAAAAGAGTACCTGTGATTTTTATTAGATTTTTAGTGTGAGCTGTTCTTAATTTATAAAAAAAATGTAATTAGAATAAAAAGATGCGTACTTCAATTATTTAATTTTAAAATAAATTTTACTAAGTATATTTATCATCCCAATTCTAACCCTAGTGCCAAGATGGACATATCAAACTTTCATAGTTAAATAATAGTTTTATTATATATTGAAACAATATTCTCCTGTTATTTTTACTTTGAGTCGTTCTTGATTTATAAATAACATAGAATGTACAATTAAAAAAATTCTAACTTTTATCAAAAACATGATTTCAACATAAATAATATGGCCATTATTTTCATCGTGTCAATTATTTGGAAAAAAAAAAACTTTAATTCAAATTTGAAGGGTTTTCATTTCCATCATGGCACGTTTTTAATGTGGAATATTTAATCAAATATTTCTAAAGGCCGTCATTCCTGAAAAATGTATAATCCAAAAAAAAGAAATAAACGTCGTTACATACGGCTACGAAATACCGTTACAAACACACGGTTGTATCAAATTTTAATTAGGTGCAACGTTTTGGCTTACTTCCTTAAGTTTTGCGAAAGCCAGAGCAAAAACGTTATTTTAAAAACAAATTCAAAATCACGTAAGCTGCGTGAAGCGATTTAAAAAAAATGTATACCAAGTGAAGATTAGCCAGTACATGAAAAATTGGGCTGATTCTGTCAAACAGTTCACGAGTTATGGTAATATGCATTTTAGGTCTTTCATCACACATACGTTACACTTTTCTCGACGTTTCAGACTATTTTGAGTATTTTGACATGAAAATCTAAAAAAAAAAAAAAATGTATTCATAAAAGCTTCCTCTATACGTATGTAGTTGTCATCACTACATTTTACCTATAATGTACCATATCAAGTCTGAAACTGTAAAAAAGTTAATTAAAACGCAAACAGTGAGTGGTCATCTCACACGTAAGTACCCTACGGGTAATTTTATCGTGAAGATCCGAGCATCTATGCATATATGCCTACTAGATTGTGCAAATATGTTATATGCACATCGCAGAGCCCTATATCAAGCGTAGGACAGGACATTCGAATAGCGATGCTAGAACAAGTAAACAAAGGGCCGGAGGGCCCAGCAGCAGGTCGGAAGTACGATCGACAGATTGATCAAGCGTGTCAGTGAAGCGAATACAACCGCCTGCTGCACGCCGTCACGCACAACGTAGGTTCACGAATATGTATGCGACTCGTGCTATGCACAGCTTTGCTGGATGCATCGTAAACAGCGAGTCCCGTGCGTATAACGTGCGTAACGATGGAGCCACGTTTACGCATATATCATTAATCATGGTACAAGCTTTGGTCATACATTGGTATAGCTGCATATCGTAAGACCATCAATGACGCACGGATCATCAGCTATGATTGCACAGAAATTGTACTAACGAATTAACTATTACGTCGATGAGCTAATATTATTTAATGACTTGACTGATTGTACAACTTCGTTATGGGCGAAATGATACCAAAAATAATGGTCATTCCAGGTTCAAACATATTTTAAAATCAATCAACTTCGTTCATTTTATCCCGGTGGTCAGTGTGCCATGGTACATACTCAATTCTACTTATCTACTTTTTACTAACTTATTATTAAAGACAGTAAAAAAAAGTGTTCTAGACTGTCGAGCTCTGTTTCAAATTGCGTATTTGACTTCGACTTTCATTGTCGAAGACATATATATTTCCTTAATCTTGGTATTATTCGGCCGTAGTAAGAAAATGGATGATTCGTTGATCGGCTATTGGCGGGGCCAGGTAAGAGAATTATTTCCGTTCCACAAGATCCCTGCTGTCCAGTCACTTGCCGATCTGAACTGTACGTACAACACCAATTTGGATATACATAAGAGCTTCAATAATATCTTGAGTCTTCTTTTGGTATATTCTCCAGTAAGTTTAAATAACATTTCGATTGAGATATTCGTTTCTTAACTTACAAATTGAAACGTCTACACTCTAGTTCAAATATCACCCATTCGTGTAACATAAAGTCTACGGTGGAGTAATGATAGATCGGTGAAGTAAGTCCTTATAGACAATTTTTTAGACCTGATATAAACTTCGAAGATGGGAATAAAAGACTAATATTGAACACAAAGTTTACACAGTCTACACAGTCTACAAAAAGACTACACAAAGTCGACACAAAGTCAACACAAAATGTACCCAAGGTCAACACGAAGTCCACACGGAGTCAACACAAAGTCTACATACAATCAACACAAAGCCTATCCAGAAACTACACGTAGTCTATATAAACTATATGCAAAGTCTACACAACTTCTACACAAAGTCAACTGCAAATCTAAAATCTAACAAAAAATTATCAAGGGTGACTTTGGATTATTTTTATTTTCCACGATGTACTGATTTTCAATAACTATGAAAAATATTGTACGCAAGTCTACGAGTGTTTGTTCGCAACTTTCTTGTCAGTCATATGGGATTACGTTTTAAAATCCACCGTTGTGAAAATAAATCTCCGGTTGGTTCTATTTGTTCAGTTACGGCTACATTCATTTTCGTGAACGATATGAATCGTGAGTAATACGATTGTAATCGCGATATACAGCATCTAATAATTCAACCAAGCGTTTGCTGCGGATTGAGCGCTCTCATGTTTGCAACTGGCGCTATTGGCGCACTAAGTGCAACCTCGGGCTGTTTAATCAACCGTTCGCACACAATTGCACACTAATTACCACTTTTCGTCTACATTGAGTTTCGGATTATATCATAGTATGGAAGAATAGAGGTTGTACTCTGTGATTATACAGTGTGTGCGGAAGAAATGAACTCTTGACTTGTAAATCCGTTACCTAGGTGTCTTATTCCATGTTCCAGGTCCAATTGGATAAAGTTTTCGTGCCGGATGTGTTCGCTTCCTCAAAAGTACACTATAGAACACGAATATATACTTCATTATCGAAAGTTGTACGTGGATTAAACGAGATATTATGTGTGTCTGTACATATATATATATACATATATATATGTATTTTCTCATCTGTAGTTTAAAGTGGGCGCTATTAAGTTTTCGTGTACCTTTTGAAAAGCAAAGTGCACGTGTAGTCAGTGTGCGCACAGCCGTCGAACGGCTTGAAGGATTTAAACTCTCATCAGCAGCGGCATAGCAGAGAGGGAAACGAAGGTTTAAGGGGGTAGGTTGCGCCAAGCTGTGGAGGGTAAACATTGCCGTGCCGATCAGTGAGGAAGAGAAAGGCACGAAGTTTCACGCGTACAAGCCCTCCTACGTTCATCCCCATATCACCACGGGAACTGAAAGAGTTTTAGGGGGCACACAGTGAGTTCACGGCAGTGAAAGCAAAGCGTTTTCTGGTGTTGGCAATGGTGGGTGTTAGTGATGGCACAAGTGGAGGGTTGAAACGGGAGCTGGTCGACAAGCTGGCATTTATAAACGAGCGAGCTTTCGTCTCGGTTGCGCAATTTCCCTTGGACTCGTTTTTCCAACAAGGGAGCAAGCTTTTATAAAGCAAGAGGCGAGAGGCCAACGAGACAACGAGTTCCCGGTACACACCAGGAAACGTCAGCACGCATTTTTCTCTCTTTTTGTCACACAAAAACATACAGACACACACAATTTTACCAGATATTGCTGTGCCAACAAAGCAAGCACTGGCACCGGTGGTTTCTTTTTTATTTCCTACGGTTTGTTTTTCCATATTGCAAATAAAATAATTAACGAGCTCTTCTATAACGGCATTGGTAAGAGTCTTGTTGAGGTACCGTTAAGGTAGTTCTACCGTGAACGCAATCCAAACACTCGCGCATAATTTTTTAAATATATTATTCTTTTAATATTTAGCTTGGATGTAAAAAAAAACATTCAAGATTGGTTACCGGCTACTTAGAAGAGCAATTAAATGTTACAAAATTATATGTTTACGTAGCATCTTATGACAGAAACCTCGAATGACATGTTTCAGTCAATACTTTTGATACTTGGATCAAAGATTGCGGAAATATGAAAAGCATCACGTGTTCGTTAAGCATTACGAGTCGCGTCAGATAAAGAAAAACGTAGGTTTACCAGATATTTGAGGAAATAATCGATCATCGCCATCTAGGAAGATCGCGTCGACGTTCAGCAACAGCACTTCATGCAAGCAGCCTAATGTCTGACAGTTGATTGAGGCGGTAGATTTGTATGTACCGAGTAATATTTATGAAGGTCGTATATGGACAAGATCGTTCAAAATTTAATTATTACAATTCAAACTTATTTGTTGTAGAGTCTGGGCAGACCAGGATGGAGTCCAAGATGGACAATGGGTTCGGATCAAATCCCATTCTCCACCCTGGACTACCCAGATTACATTATTGTTGTTAAGCTTCGACGTATCGACCTAATTTTTATGGATGGAATTTTTGACACGCGTTCTCGGGGTCTGAGATATCGGTGTCGAAGATTCTGATGTTATCGACATTCCTATACAGGAAAGTTTCAAACATATTTCGAATCCCTGATTTTTATTTTTTACCTACCCAGATTACATCCAGGACTGCCTAGACTTCATCCTGGACTCATCATCTTCACGCGGGACATTTAATTAACTAAAAAAGACTCCGCCGATGAGCCGAAACGTCTTAATCCATCTACTAACTCATTAACAATGGGCGCCCATTGCAAAAACAAAATCCTTATTGAATACATATCAGCATCCTACAATTATCAAGTTATTGAACAGAGACTTTCTACAGAAATGTAATTACAACAAAAATCGGTTGCTTATTTGAAATTGTGAATAGGTACCAAGAATTATACAAAATTTTATTCTAAAGCACTGTTGATTCGGTAATGTCCTCCAAAAATTCTAACCTTAAACAAGTCTGCAAAGTAAAAGCTTGCACATTACTTTCTCATTATTTTCCTTCTTGAACAAAGTTTGCTCTATAAGAAAGCCAAAACCGATAATTAAACTTCCTCATATAGCTTTGCGAAAGATAATATTGAAAATATTGAGGAAACAATGTTGAGAAAATATTGAGGAAACAATGTTCAAGCTTTCACTCTGTAGACTCCCTTTTACGTATCAACGATGTAGCGAATGTTTGTTACTTTTTTTGTGTAGTGCCGATTTTGTAACAATTAACGTTTATACATTTGAAGGCGACCGTTTTATCCTTCGTGACCGCTGTCGGTAACCACTTGCAAAAAAACTTCGAGGGTCTCTGAAGCTTTCGTCCAAAGTGCATACAATTCTCTAGGGCGAGCGACGATCGTCCTCAACAAGACAGTGAATTTCCTCCGCTCGCTTTACGCCACTTTTCCTTGTCTCTTTTCTCCCCCCCCCCCCCCCCTCTTATTCTTTCCCGCCCTCTCTCTCTGTCCTTCTCTCTCCACACGAAGCATCAGACATTGGCTCCTGAGTCCAAGAGCTACGAGTTCACATAGCTTGCCGAGTTTTCATGCGAAAACACTCGTACATTGGTCCTCGACGAGTTGCCAGAGCGCCTTTCCAGAGAGAATTTCTACTATGGTTGGGCTGTGCTCGAAAGAGCATTGAAACGCCTGCTGGGCCCTCTCGGACTACTACGAGCTTCGAACGTGTTAGAACGCTTACCAGGCACTTTTACTCTCCTCTTCCAACAAACCCTGTTCATCCTTTCTCACTGTTGCTCGCTCTATCCCCTTTCTCCCTTCAATTCGACAAACCCTTCCCACGCGAGTCATTTGTCCAGCTTGCTTTGACGCCTCAATTCAGTTATTCTCAACTCACTTCGTAAATCAACAATCGTCAGTACTAGACGAGTCACTAATAGTATATGCATTATTCCATTCTGCCCAATTCATTATTTACGTTAATCGTTTGAGTTATATCAGCTATAGACATTAGAGGGATGAGATAATTTATCTTTTGAAATTACATGAACACTTGGAGAGTGCTTGCAACAGAATTTAAATGTTCTCTCGAATTACCTGAGCTTTAATCTAATAATGTATTCTTTGGGTATGCGCATAACTGAGGTGATTAAGATAAAAGTGGCGCCGTATCGGAGCATCGGCTTTCTTTGCATATACGTGGGATAACATATTCCTGAAGATTAAAGACACCGTCGTAAAAGGCTTCTTGTTTCGCGCTTGAACGAGATCGTTAGAGGGTCGGGAAAAGGAGCAGCGAAAACGCTAAGCGAGGAAAGAAAGAGGCGCGAGGAACAATTCAGAGAGAAACGCTTCCGACGTGAATTTTCTTTGCACTCGATAACTCCATTTCATTCTTCCGGTTCGACGATCCTTAACGAAATTCTCCCTTTTCTATTCCGTCGACACAAAGACGACGCCACAAGAGGTCGCACTCTACCGAAAAAATATTTTTAACCAAACGTATTTTATTTTTTTAGGTGCCGATAAATGTTTAAGTTCAAACTATATCAACAAAAATCATATTATTTCATGAATTTGTTAAAACAAGAATTGAGTTTGGTACATGGCGAGTTTATAGATAAGTATGAATATCACATCTGTATATTATTGAAAAATCTCGCCGCCGCCGCTGCTGTGTAGGACATATAGGGTATTGTCGAAAGGTGTCTCCAGGCTTGATTTGTTCCAAGTCCCTCATGGGCCCTAAGCCTGAATTTTTCGAAGTCGCCAATGGACTCTCAAGGCTGGATTTATTCTAAGTCTCTCATAGGCCTTGCAACCGTTACCATAACAACCATTGCCATAACGACTCTTACCATAGCAACCATTACCGTAGCGGCCGTCTGTACACCAACCATTATCATGTTGACCATTGTCAGAGTGATCTTTACCATAACAACCGTTATTATAACAATTACCCATAAAAACTTAGAAAAAATATTAGAAGACATTGGCCATGAATCATCGATCAGGGTTAATAATTATTTCGACAGCAATCTTTGAATCTGATTTGCTGTAATCTATGTTTTGCTACGCTTATCGTAGTTTTTGGATCAAACTACTCAACACATGTTAGTTGTTGACGTCTTATTTTGTTTGAAAAAGACCACGTTCTGGTCAGACTACAGGAATTTAGGATGCAGTGCGAATTCAATTAGTGGTAAGCTATTATTCAGTCAGCTTTTAATAATATAATAATTTGTTTACACATAAAAAATGATGCAAAGAAGAAGTTTGCACGTTGCATCCTCATTAAATCTTATTTTTCTCAAAGCCACCTCTATAAGGAAGGTTATTTATTAATTTTGGCATCCTCATAGAGGAAGCTTTGTGAAAAATGAGATTTAATGAGGATGCAACCTGCAAAGTTCTTCTTTGCATCATTTTTCATTTTAATTAGCATTTTTTAAATATCGTTACCTCTATACTCTTGGTAGTTGCTTGTGTAAAAACACAAATTAAAAGTCAAAATGTATTATCTATAAAAAAAAAAAACAAATTATGTTACACATCACAACGAAAAAGAGCAAAATTGATTTTTTTCGAAAAATTCAAAATTTTATAAATTCCGAACCGCTTTACCGATGTCGTCGAAATTGAATACCAAACAATATTGAACCTGTCTTCAATTATGAAGAACTAATTAGCTAAATCGTCGAATTTTTACGAAAGTTAGAGTGATTACGCCATTTTTTCAAAAAATTAAAAATTCTATAAAATCTATATATATGGATACATTTTGTTAAAAATCACACCAATTAAAGAGGAGTTACTGCTTTACTTGCGTGCCAAATTTGAGCTCAATCCATCAAGCCGTTCATGAGTTATGTACGATTGAATTTTTTGTCCCTGGAACACACACACACACACACACACACATATTTTCTAGGCCATTTGTCTCGACGTTTTGGACCATTCTGAGTATGCTGACATGAAAATCTCGAAAAAAAAAATGTTCACGAAAACAAAGTTGTCTATGAGGAGGCAATAATAATTTTGTCGTACAGGCTTGGAATAAAAATCGCTATACTAATGGAATAATCGCGATAGTTAAAATTTGATGACTGGTTTGATCAGAAAATTACGACAAGTGAAATATACTCCATTTCACCTCACAGAATTCTGGATCGCCATATGGCGGTACCAAAATTACAGAATCGTAGTGTTTAATATGTATGTTATGAGGTTTAAATGAAGGTTTTTAAAATGAATAGCTTCATAAAAAAGTAATTATTCCGAATGCCATTACTTAGGTGACTGGGTTCCATCCTCTTTTCATCTGCAAACCCCAGCTAGGCTTTGCCTCTGCGATCCATTAGGAGCATCCCTCGTCCCCCACACGAGTACAGACACAAGCATACGCACTTAAAAATAAAATTAGATGTTTTTTGCCATAGATATTTTATACGTCCAGCATTATATATTACAGTTTTTCGCAGATACTATGAAAATCCAATAATAAATTTAACTAAGTCGAGTAGAATTGGAAATTGGCACAAATTGGCTCTGAAGATGAAACATCGGAGTTCACGGGGAAAGAAATTAAAATTATTCTAGGATTTTCTGAGACATTTGCTAGAAACTCAATAGAATAGTTGGTAATGAGACGAAAATCACAATTTTTATTTATGCATTTGCAAATAAATTGCTGAGTTAACACTTAGAATAATTTCGAGTTGTTAATGATAAAATTTATTCCAGTACTCTGAAAATTGTTTGTTCGAGTTTTCTGGAGTCTATAGTATTTTATATAGGTGTATATACCACAATTATATCAAATATACACAGTAATAATGATATCTTTGCAATGTTCCTGATGTATGACCGTAAAAATTATGTTTCACATCAAAAAGCTTGCACAGGCAATGTCCAGTGTACTGGAAAGGCCTCAATTGTTCCAGTAACGTTCCACATTATTCCGGTGTCAACTAGAATTATTTGCAATATTTTTTCTTCGCGTTGCATCAATGAATTAAACTTCATTTTGTATATTATTATAGCGTCCCTCAAATTTTATCGCCAGAGAAATATTGTTATCACAAGCTGAGAATTATTTATAATTAAACACGTGGGTGGAGAGCAACATTTTTATTTTTCTGCAACGGAATGTTTATCCAATAAAAAAAGAAACTGTAACACATCCTCTGCATATTTGTAAAACTAATTACCCTTTAGGCCCGGAGCGGATTCCTCGCGTTTCAATGTTTAAAATGCAGTGAACCCTGACGGGCCGGACATCGTTTCACCATAACAAAAATGTTGTTAAAAAATAAAGGTACAGCTGAATGGATACAATTTTCCTGTACAATTACATCCACTGTACAGCACGCTAAGCACTGGTGATACTGCTCGGGGCTAACCGGTGGAACCGGTAGCCTTTGATCCACCAAATGGCCTCTTACCTACACGTGAACATGCTACGCTATGATGTTCAAAGGTGAGTTTTATTACCTCAGGACCTGCACAAATTGCGACTCCAGCAATAGGACTGAATCTCTTTGTGTCGAGACCAACAAGAGGTGCATGTGTGTTGGATATATCCAACCATGTAGCACGTTACTCGCCGACATTACTCAACTGAAACGCGCGCATTGCTGCTCGCCTGTAGTCTCAATCAACCAGTTAATGCACTGGTCAAGCTGGGTACATCTTCTAGCTCTCTCTCACTCTCAGTATGTATATCCATATATCGCCATCTCCTCTGCCAATCCATTTCTATCTACTTCGAACTGTGAATTCGCTGCATCTGCTGTTGTACTATCCTAGATTGATAATATCTGAATACTCGCGGAAGCGAATGAACAGCATGTAGATCAAGCTCGAACCTCGATTGCTTTGGAGCTAGTGAACATTCAGTTTTAAACCGTGACAGTAGGCGAATTTTTAAATCTATGCCATAGCTTGTAGAACTTATTCATCAATATATCTTGCATTATTATAATCTACGTTTGTATACAGGTTATGCTTCTGATGTAGGGGAGAGATGGCCACGATGAGCCACAGTACACAGTGAGCCACATTAGTTTTCTTGAAAGTTCGAACCCCAAAGGATCTCAATTAAAAAAAAAGAAAACAAAGAATTGAATTAGATGTCGTCAATCCTAATTATTTTTAAGCGAGTTATTAAGTAAAAACGTTAAAAGTAATTATTGATGCCGGCAGTTGAAAAAACAAATATTCCGCTCCTCGGAAATGTTTAATGCCTAACCCCACATTTTTCAATCGTCGATGATTCTCAACATATGTAATTTTTTAATTCTTTGTGCATCAAATAGAACTAAAAAGAACGTTTGCAAATATTTGTGATACGCTTTAGTGCAATTGTTCTAAGGCTAAGTTACGTGAGTTTAGATACGTACTAATTACTCGTAAAAGTATTTATATACATCGGTACTGACTTACGTACTGACGAAGAATCACATAAAGCATAATTACATAGCGAATATATATATGAAATAAAGTATTGCTCTCTATTGACACATCCTGTCCCATATTTTTCATCAATTGGCTCATTTGTGGTCGACTAGTGGGTCACAATGAGCAGTTGCCAGAAATATTTTTAAACGAACTTTTTACGTATATACGCAATATATGTTTGTACTGATTATTGCAACTTCAATGTATGCCCTCATAAAAGGATTATAAAAATCGGCGAGGAATTTGTTTCTTGACGTTAATTTTTTAGTAAAGGTACACATGTATAATAGCAAAAAGTGGCTCATTGTGACCACCTCTCCCCTACGATTCTGCTGAATCAACATAAGAGTATTTAGGGTTCTTGATCTCTTAGATGGTAATTATCTGCATATAACTTTTGAGGATCTTCAAAATAGTATGTACTCCTGGTTTAAAAAATAAATAAGAACGTCAATAAAACAAGACTCTAAAGGAACTCTGAAGAATCCTAAAGAACTTACAGTAAGAACCCGCTTTTGTTACCTTCACTTAACTCAATTGCTCACTTAACTGTACTCATTACCGTTGCAACTATTTTGCGGTAACCGGATCACTCATCCCGGGACAATTCATCCCGAAACTAATTTAAGAACCTAAAGAATCAAAAGAACCTGTAAGAGCCAGTAATTAGTTCTCAAACTCAATCTTTGTTCACCATTTGCATCCAGGTGCTCAATGCTCATTTCTATCGGCTTCTTCTTCATCCACGGCTATTTTTTTCCTGATACCGATTCTGCTGGATGACCGCACAATACGTAAAATGATCCCTCTTCAAAAAAATCACTACGTAAAATAGCTCGCATTTTCGATATAAGTATTTTTGTCGGGCTCTTCGTTTTCTCATTGGCTGTCGGGTTGCCTAGGTGCTAACCAACGATCAGCTTCAGACGAATTATTAAATGACAGTTCCCGTGCGTGCGTGACTTTTGAAGTTTGGTGAATGATCGAATTATTAAGTGGCATTTTTCGGGCATCTGTGATTTTTGAAGTTTGGTGAGTGATAAGAGTAACGGATTCGGTTACACGTTGGCTATGACAACGAGCAAAGAGGACAGTTTATTTGGTCACAATCACAAAATATGTTATTTATTTTTAAAAACTACTTTGTCGATTTCTTTCAAACTTTCTTTCGATTATTTTGAAAATCGGCATGAAACTAAGATTGAAGCAAAAAATAAAAAATATTCGGAATAATGATTTTTACTTTTCCCCAATTTTCAATTTATGGAATTTTTTTTCTTAGTGAAAAACTGCATTCAGTCATTATTACGAAAAAAAATCGCAAGCGTAGGATAAGAAAATATCGTTTGGATATCCAGTTTTCAGTTATATGTGATATTTAAGGTTTATTTATATTTTTTTTAAATTCCAAATTTTGAATTTTAAATTTATTTAAGTGCTGGAATTTAAATTTATTTCGACAATCATTTAGAAAATTCGGGTTTTTCCTAATTTTAAGTTTTAAGTAATATATCATTTTTATTATAAACATTACGAATATAAAAATAAAGACAGCATTTTTTTTAGTTTATACTGAATGTTGCACAAATAAATGAATACGTACAGCTTTTATCGAAGAAAATATTGGATTTTCTCATTTTAAAAACTGTTTAAAAAAAAATCGACAAAAAACACATAAAGAATTTTAATCTAAAAATAAAAATGAATCCATCAAACAGTCTTTAATTGAAAAATCCTACCGACACGAAAAACATAGTTTTGAAAAAAAAAAGCTTTTGAAGTTGGCTTTCATAAAAATATTCTTCAAATATTAATTTGAATTGTTAATATTAATTGTAAAAAGTACAACATTTTTGGTTTTAGTTTTACGTTGTATAATTGAAAAAAAAGTAATGACTTAAAAGCGTTATTGGTTTTTCAGTGCAACAGATTCTTGTCCCGAACAACAGAAGCCCTGAAGACTTAACGGCCACTACTATGACTCTATAATAAATTACATTTTATATAGTTATCATGCGATTAAAATTAAGGGTGGATCTCCAGTCTCGAGTACGCACGCGAAGCGCGCGGTTGATGCTTGTCTATACAAAAAGTAATGAGTAGCCCATAATGTTCTATAAAAAAATCTTTTGGTGTGGAAGAATAAGCGAAACTTTTGTTCTTATTTCGATTTACATTCAGACAGACTTTTTCTTTCCCATTACATCCATATTCACAAAGGTTATAACGGGATTGCGGTAACTGAAAATAATTAAATCTTTGTGAAAGTCCTGGACTGAAAAATTGTTAATCTACAAAAAAGGTTAATATATTTGTACTGGAATATTCCATGTATTCGCTGCAGGTAAAGAAACGTGAATAAAAGTGTACAACAGGTGTTACCCAGACTGTAACGAAGAATCTTTTATATTATTTTACTCTTTTTGTAAATTAAACACTTTTCAGATGGGAGATTTTTTACTAAATTTTAGTTCTTTTAAATTTACTTTGCATTTATTCAATATTGGATATCTATGTTGTTTTATATTGATTTCCGTTTAATCGGTATGCCGATAAAGTCATTTAAATAACCTACCGACACCATTATTAATCTGTTATCATTAATTTTAGAAATAATTGATATGACTAATGTGCATATGTACTATTATTTATAATGTATAATCTCATTAAAAACCGATATTAGTATATTTTTGCATATTATGATAATAATTATCGATATCGAGTGTTTTTCTAATTTATTGCGTGTCTATTATTTATATACGACAACTTTTGAAATTCTAAGCAATTATTGTATGAAAATTAGAATCACTTGAAAATAAAAAATAAAGTCTATACAACAGACACAAACACCGGACTGTATTCCAGACCATTTTTTAGGACGTTTCGGACAAGTTACGGATTCTGACATTACAGATAAAAAGTCTTTTTATCCGTAATCTCAGATTTTTGTCAACGGAAACAAAGTCTCCACTGATGAAGAAAATAGCTACATTATTATTTTTTTACTGCTCACATATACCATTTTGAAAGATCGTTCTTACTGATTTACAATAACGAACCAGCTGAAAGTGAAACCTGTGCGAAGCTATGGACTTAACACCGCTGTATGCCATGCGATAATCCCGGGCCCGTCATAAACGGCTGAACGAAGGGAAGCAATAAAAACGTATCTCTGGAAGCAACCTAGAGAGAAGTAAGTGTGGTAATACATAGGTAGAGTCAGAAAATAGTATGTGCTGTTGGTATATATGAAGCCAAACACCAGCAGCACCAGCAGAGCAATGAGTGGTGCGCGTACGAGAGGGAATATTGGAAGGTGAGGCTCGATACGAGTCCCAAGCCGGTCATTCGGAAGTAACTTAAGATTGTATCCAGCGCAAGATCGTCGAGAGCCAAAGCTCCCCTCTACTCCTTGCGTCCAATGTCTGGCGTCCCAGACGTATTTCCAGCACAACGTTAGTATAACATACGATATATCTCAGTCGTTTCCACTTTGCAGCTACTTCCCGCCACCTTATTCTCATAGTCTATAACTTTATGTCTGAAAAACCGCAGCCAGTGACCGTTGTACTGGCAGAGAGCAGCGGGAGGAAAACTGTAAGAAAGAGAGAACGAAGGAAAAGGAGATTTTTATTGGTTTTTTTATCGATGGTCCAGCGACGTAAACACAAAGCTATTATTCCATCTCGGCGTTATATAATTAAATTTCGATTTAAGAGCATTTTAGATGTTCGCTTCTTACCCATTTATTTCGCGATTAATGCCACCATCAGGAACAGGCTATATGCGAATAACGAGGCATTCAAAATCACTGTGAAACTGGGAGGAGGGGAGTTGTGTGATTTGATACAATACATAGCACAATTGCTACATGTGTTGCTGTAGATACATGATTTAAAGTTCAAAATGCGTGTTTCCTTCTCTAAAAGGTATGTTGCGAGATTTTATCGAATCGCGAGTTGGTCCATTGTTGTCACGTTATTCGCACTGTGATTGGTCCAAATTGGCGGGAGATTAGATCGGGACCGGGACAGAGTTCGTTGCTGTCACACGAACGTTTTGACAGACTGGCGAATGAGCTTCGTATCCTTGCACATTGCAAGGTTATCCGGATTTTTAATATCAAAAGTAATGAATATTTCAATTACTACATCTGCTTCTCAAATTTTAATGAAGTTAAGAACAAGGAGATGAAAAAGCTTCTCAACATTAAACCGCGGATCGACAATAAACCTCCGAAATTTGAGATTTAAATGTTTACTACAAACCTCCCATGAAGAAGCTGACGCTCGAACAATTATGGATATTGACGATAGAAAGAATTTGGAGCTAAAATACTGAAAAGACTTAATACGATTCATCGTATGAGTATCGTATCGAGTAATACTATATAAGAGCGTTGCAGCGACACGCGCCTTCTACTTGCGCGTTTTGTCCTGATTTTTTTTTATGTTATAGAGAAAAGCGCGACACATTTTTTAAATATTTTCATAAACATGTTTACTGACATGGTTGCTGAGATGTAAATGAACAAAGTTCAGTGATTTAACATGCGGGTTATTCGATGGAGGGTGCGGAACGTCGTGTTTGTAGCAAGAGCGCATGTTTGCAGAGAACTTACTAATGATAAATATGTACTTTTCATATACATTGAAGTCTTTATATGAAAATTAATAAATACGTGTGTGCCCACATTTTAAGAAAGTTATTACGTTTTAATGAGTGCTATTTTCTCTAAAAGTCGATTGTACGACCGAGACTTGGCAACGCCGCGTCCGATCCAGAGGCGCGCGCTATTCAAACGATCTACAAAAATACTTACTTATGACAGTATCCCAGCGACGAGCTTCTTTCGGAATTTCAAAAATATGCACTTTCTGTTTATTTATCCCGTAATTCGTTTATTATGGAATATTAAATAAAAGAGGATCGCGTGGTATATAATAACATGTGTTAACTATATAATCAAATCTAGCAATAGTATCGACACATTTTTAAGTAGAAATCGTTACTTTCCTTCGTGCATTTTATTTGTTATTATTGTTCACACGAAATTCGTTGCAAACATAATATCTTTAAGAACTTTATAAGAAGGTAACATATACCGTTGCATACCGTGAATTCGATTTTTATTAAATATTTAATATTACATAAATTATTGGAATAATGAACAGAAAGTGCGTTTTTGAGAGCACTGAAGGTGGCTCTTTTATTGTCTAATAAAAGATTTTCATAAATAAGCAGGTCAAGCGTACCGAAATCTCGTGTAGTTTGAAGAGCCCTCCAGGTTACGTTTACCTACTCTTCGCGATACACGTGCGACCGGTCGCCGGGTGTCGGGCGCAGTGTGCTACCAACGTTGAAATGTTACGACGTTGCCAAGTCAATATAGTGAAAGTACACTCAAACTAAAAGTGTATTTCCTGGCATAAAACGACGTACCTCACAACAAGAATGATTACCGATTAGATTGCAATTTATTTTGTGTTATCAAGACTGTACGTACGTCACGCAATTACCTTCCTTTCTAATTATCTATTTCATACTTGACAGTTATCGTCAGGAATAAATAAGAGTCAAATCAGTAATTCAATTGAGAGTAAAAAAAAAATGTACACCCTATTTCTGTGGCATATATCTATTACTTTTAAGCACGACCGCATCTTTTTTATACTACTACATATTTCTTTGTCTATGTATGCCATTTCAAGATATTCCACATACAGTTGTTCAACGACACAACTGTTGTTCACAACAGTTACTCGTTTCAACTGCATGATGATTCAAGATCACTATTCAGTTTCATCATGGTGACTCCTGGGATCTTTTTTCGGGTGAACGGACATTAAAATTTTCTTTAAGACATTTTCTTGAAATTTTTTTATTGAATTCAGTTGGTTCAATAGTACATTGTGCGCCAAGGGCGGAAAGTTGAACATTCCTGACGAGTGTGTTGCAGCATCCAACACACGAGGTGAAATGTCAACTCCGCCCGCGGTGCACATACGTTCTTTTCACACACTTCCACGAAGAGTTCGTACTCAGTTCCGTGATGAGAGGGGGGAAAGTGAGTGCTTTCCTCCCTAGGGAGTAAACTACTTACTTTCGCCCCTTTCACCGGGGAGCAAAGTACGAACTCTACGAGCAAAAGGTGTGTGAAAAAGTCATTTTCGTCGATTCCACTTAAGAAGATTTCTCTGCCATTGTTTTGTATCAACGCGCTTGCCGTCGAATTCTAGACATCTTAAGCATTGCCCATGAACCACACTATCAGACGTGTTGTTTTTGACCGCATATAATAACGGCATACTTAATATGCGCACATGCAAAGCGCCTGAAACGTCCCAAAACATTTTTCAAGCTGAAGTAAATGCTAAAAGTTACTACACACTAAGTAAAAAAAAAAACACTCACTTAAATGTGTTTTATTTGAAATTTTCATCGACGCATTAATCTACATAGTAATAAAGTACGAGTTCTCGAATATCCATTGGGCTTCAAATAACATACCAATTCAACACAAGGTAAATTAAACACAAGCAATAATAACAAACTTTTTAAATTTGGCAATGAATTTATGAAAGTTATGTACGGATTCTCCACGTAATACCCAGTAATAGTATACGATGACAAAAAAAAGAAACCAAGAGAGCTTAAAAATACATAAACTTCGACATGGGCATTTTATCATTTAGAATGTTTTGTCGTGGAATATTTTGTTTTGCATAATATGTCGGGGTACCGAGTGCACAGTTTATTCCAATTGGTTTGAACCAACCCTCTATAAAACGAAACAACAAAAACCCGCGACTAAAACGAAATTGAATGCACTTCACGTGATGACATCTTTGTGTTGTTATTTCCATACATTGTTTTTGTTAGTCATTATTTACCAGTGATATTTAAACATAACACCCAGTCGTTCACGAGTACACTAGCATAAAGGGGCTATATAGAGTGTGTCTGTGTTAATGTGAGTATATGTGAGTAAATGTTTGTTTTTTTTTACCCCAGGATGGGAAAGATGGTCACCAGGTTGAAATAATTTCTCAGACAATGGCAAACAGCGAGCCCGTGAATCGATAACCGCCATAACCTGCTAGTAATTGAATAGACTATTGTCACGTTGAACAATCCTAAAAATGTCGGTACGTGTGCCATGCATTATTTTAAGTGTGGAAATAAGTTTCTATCGACACATACAGTTCAATGTAACAGATATGTGTCATAATTCAGAATAAATTGCACCGTACATGGATATGAAGCTACATTCAGCTTAATGGGAAACCTGATGAGGCTCTATCTTAGTGTCGAATTTTTTAAAGTAAGTTTCAACTAAAATTCTATCTTAACATCATCTTGAGTACGAATTTTGATCTGAAGATCATCGTAAGTGCGAAGTTCGATATCAGAAACGATCTTAATTTCAAACGTATGTCTAAAAATGCGACCCATAGAAAATTTCATTGTATACAATTGCGTATTGGAAAGTTTTCAAACTTCTTACATGGAAGATGTTAAAAAAAACCAGATAATTTACACTGCTGACAGTGTAAGGTATACTCACCAGGGCAACATGTACCGAACAGCAATACATAACCTGCTTTTGTTTATACACATAAAACGCAATCTTTGTAAACGCTTTCATGCATTTTGAAGATCAACACATGTAAAAATCTGTAAGATACGAGTGGAACGCGAGTACACATAAACCGTGTGCAGAGGAAGCAATGCATGTAATCCGTGTAAAAAGTGACTGTAGGATTTACACACGTAAAGTGAAGCAGTACACCGGTTTTCAGTGCAAATACAGCTGGTTTAAAAAAACAAACATGAATAATAATGACAGAGCGATAGAATTATTAATATATTTTTCATTCAGGAAATTACTTGAGACAAATATTTTTTTTTAACTTATTATTGCTCGTTGATTTATCTATGAATTATTTATATTTAGTTAATCTAACAAGTATTTGAAATACATTTTTGTTCGAATATTGTCCATCCCTGCTTAGCCGTGACATTTGTTTGGTCGCGCCGACATGCAGATAGCACCGGTGGAATGGCTTCGTCGAACTGCCATAATTCGTCGACCAAAGTAATGTGACGTATATGTGACGTTTTGCTACTAATGGGCGTGTGACAGTGCAATTTTACACAACTATTATTATAGCTTGACAATGGCGCGAGAACGAAGCAGAAAAATGCCCGAGAGCACAAATGCCGAGCTCGTCGTAGAAAAAAAAAAGACAGAGAGAGTCCGTCACTGTTTTCAACCTCATTCGCGATTCTCCGTGGGGCTTCCATCAGGCTAAAAGGACATACGCTAGCCAGGCACACCGCACCTACGAGAGCACCAGCTACACCGAGAATGCTTTAAATTGCACCAGCAGAGACAGAGACGGAATTTATATTTCTTATACGCTTTTTACAGTGTAAATGTACAGGGCATTATTATTTTTTTTTTACATTGCATAGCATGCACAGCTGTCAGCAACTAGCAGGGAGCTGATTTCTACTGGACGTACTGCTTGCGCTCGTTGTACATGCGACAATTCTCTATAAATTCTATCTGATTTTGTAATCTACTCTTTGAATTTTAGAAAATTGTCTATTGCTTCCTCATAGAGAAAGCTTTGTTTTCAAGAAGAGTGCGTGTGCGTGAACGGTTGGTTGTAGGTTGGATTTGAGAAATTTACAAATCGAGAGTTAAAAATGTATCACTTCATTTTCTATTTCGACATCTTATTATTTAATACATGATTTTCTTTTATATCGATTAAAGAAAACTTCAGGAGAATTCAAAAATAATGTTGTGTTATCCTATATTAAAAAGTTCATGAGTAACGGAAAGCATTGTTAGAAAACTATTCGAGCTGTGATTGGTTGCCAGGAAAGTCCGTTGCAGACAAAATCAGTTTGATGTCAAATTTGACATAAGACGACGGGCGCTGCATCGCCCGTAACCTTTTGTAAGAGCGCAGTAGCGCAAAAGTTTGTTAGGCACGCGCGCCAGCGCGTGTGATTATCCCAGTATGTATAAAATGTTCATGCAACAACCGACCTTGAACTGACATCTCGTATCATTGTTTTTGCATTTTTTAATGGCTTTTTTTTTTAAACGGCTTGAACAAATCAACGCAAACGTCTGCCAACTCTGAGTCAAAGCTCTAAAGCTTTTATGTAATACAGATTTTTTGGGAAAAAAGTCGAAATAAAAAAAAAGTATGTTTTTCGAGCGCATAAAATAGTATAAAAAATTATGGAGCGAATTGGAAGGGTTCAGGGTTGAACCCTTACTGAGTTGGCCAGGAATAGCTCGTATATAGGTGTCGCGACTATGAAAAATCTGATGAAAAATTACTGACCGATTTAGCCACTCGATATATAGTCATCGTCAATCCTTTCGCTCTCGCCTCACTACTCGTTCCAATCAGTCGCCCGCCACCAGGACGACGAGGTCACGCGAGAATTTGTGGAATATTGGCCGAACGGAGCACCAACACCGGGCTATAAACACGCTTACGCGTCAGACTAGATGGACGCTTTTACGAGATTTTCCAATCAGGAAATCGAGAGCATATGATCATATAAACTTCCGCGGTACTATATATCCAACACTGTATATGACAAAAGCGCACATATACGCGATCGTTTAATATATTACATATATGCGGCTCTCGGTGTTTTTGGTCCTTGCACGTTTTTCCCTATATTTTCAGAGTGTCCATTGTGAACTTTGCATGCTCTGAATTATTACTTTGTTTTGTTGGACGCTCGTCTATTCACCACCAGGTCAGAGAAGAAAAGCGTACTGTCCTGGTACACTCGTTGCTAGCTCATAGTATAACGGCGGCTAAGCCGACGACGAGTCACCAACAACAAGCACCAGTTCGTGACGGGGAATCCGCTCATGTAAATCGTGTTCTGTGAAAAAAACCTCTTTTCTCTCTCTTTCTCGCTTTCAGAGTTGCGCACTTTTCTGTTTGTTCTATTTCTTTATTTTCTATTTTTTTTCGGACTTGCACGATAACCCACGCGTTCGATACAGCGGTTGCAAGATTGCGAAGGTTTTTTTTTCATCCAGATTTTTAAATGTTCGTCGAGGGTTACTGTAAAACTGTGAAATACTGTATGTATGTAAGAATTATCGAGTTGCGTTTTTCACTGATTCGCAAGATGTTTTCCAAAACGTAACACCCAACTTTTCAAAGTACAATAAATATTAACAACATAATTGATAATAATAATAATTAAATATTAACATCGCGATTGTTAATAAGACATTTTTTTAATGTCTCTGCATTATTGATGAAAATATGAGTGACTGTTACTTTTGTTTACTGAGAGATTTTCACATACATATCCGATGAAATGTCAATCAATTTATTATTTTCACAAAGTTATTATCGATTATTGTTTTAAGGGGTAACCGATAATACTCTTTTATTCATATAATTAAGAATCATTTTGAACATCTATTGTTTTAGGATAGTTAATTATTATACTTTGAAAAATAGTAACCGATCTTATTTATTATTATATTTATTTACAAGTGACTTCAAGAACGAAGCTGTTGTAAACGAAAAAAGGCTGAAAAGTACAACTTTGGAAGCACGTTTCTCTATTTTGGTTTCTTTATAGAGGGTGCTTTGTAAAAATACATAAACAATGAGGCAAGCAACGTGCAAATTCTACTTTGCATCCTTATTTTAAGAAAATTGAAAACGTATCTTATATTTGCATATCATTTCATGCTCACTTTCCACGATCTTTTAAAAGTAAAACGTTCGATATTTTTTATGTCTATGAAATTAAAATACAATTGTGAATGCAAAGAGGTATTGGTTTATTGTTTTCTTGTCAGATTAATATGTAATTACGCATGTGTCTGAAGTTGTAGTCAATTTTGTCAAATGTTTCCAAACTTAAAATCTAAAAATTAAGATTGCTATAAAATCCGATCCCCTTTATCGATAGTCAGCGAATTCGATACATAATAGAACTGAATTATTACTTTTCATCTGCAAACAAGTTGTGTTGATTTGGTGAGAGTTGGAACGCATTAGAATAAAACGAAATTTTTTCGAAAAATTCAAAATTCTTTCAAATTCGAACACCATTGACCATTGACCGATCGTCACCAAATTTGGTTAATAGAAGCAATAAATATTGTTTTTCGTCTGCAGAATTTTTTTACTGATTTTGTGAGAGTTGACGCGAGTTAGAAGAAAACGTTAATTTTTTAAAAAACTCTATATAATCCAAACCTATTTATAGATGTAGCTCAAATTCACCACTGATCTTTCAACAATGTTTTACTTGTACAGAAATATTTCATTCGATAGCTAAAAATCGGCGGCAACATTTACATGCATTTTTCCAAAAATTCAAAATGAAATAAAACTTGAGCAGATGTGTTAATTCTTTTGAAAACAGTTATCAGAAAAGGTGTTTGAAATGCTAAAAATTGTATTCGTCAGCTGACGTATTATAATTAATACACAAATGAAGTAAAATCACAAATCATCATATTAAACATTCTAATTTTCCAAATATTTCATCTTAAGTACTGTAACTTTACATCACACTTCATATTAATTTTATTATATAAGTTTATGTTATAAAGAAATGTCATATACCTGTAATGGAAACTTGTAGCTAACATATTTAACAGTGTGACTGTTCCACATCTGTATCAAATTTCAGCTCGATTTATGAACTCATTTTTGAGATATCGAGGTGTAAATCTTGAAAGCCGTCCATACATATTTATTTGCAACAATAAAACCATACGCGAAGCATAAAAATTGTAGCCGTTACAAAAACAAACAAAAATTGCTTGGAAAAAAATCTTTTATAAAAACAAATAGACTACATTTTTGTAGATTTCTGTAACATCAAATCAAACAGTACTCACTGAGTGGCCCACGTTGGTCGCTCACTCGGTGAGTGACAAAACATGCTGATGTACAAATCATTCGTGAAAAACCGCCAACTAAACCACCAAAATTTGTTAAACGTTATTTCAAAATTTAGCACTGGTTTCAATAGCACGTAGCGTGACGACTACCTTAAGTAGTGATAATGACATTATGTATGTAATGATTTTATGTGTAATAGAAGAAAATGCAACATAATTACTACTGCGTCTCGTGATAAAAGAAAAATATATAAAAAGAATAATGAAGAGTTAATTTATTACAAAAATTTGGTACGGCAAGCTTTGATTATTAGAAACATAAAATGATGCAGTGACAGCTATTGTAAAATTTACAAAAAGCTTTTTCTACTTTTATATAAAAAAAACAGCGAACAGAGATTTTGTATTTTATTACGTATTTACTTTTTAGGCACTTCGAAAGAGCCTATTGAAAGAAAGTTACCATTAAAAATCTTTTTATAAAGTTCAATCAAAAGCCATTAAAAATATTTACACTATAAAATGATGTTAACACATCAATTCTCTTCTAAATTCTCCTCCAAATCAAAATATGCTAATGTGTAAATGGGTGAGTTGGAGGATCCCCTCACATGCATCCATTCACCTACACATTCAAAACAAATAAAAAGCGATGAGGAGTTTCGCAATTATCCATTAGATGCATATTTTCAATGAGAGGAAAATTAATTTTATAACAAAACTTTATAGTATGAATAGTTTTTACGGCTTTTGATTGAACTTTAAAAAAAGGTTTTTTAGTGGTATCATTCTCCAAATAGGCTTTTCCGGAGTGCCTAAAAAGTAAAATAATAAAATTCAAAATCACTATTCCCTGTTCTTTTTATATGAAGTAAAAAAATATTTCCATAAATGTTAATAGGCGTGAAGACGCCACCCTGTCTCTTGATCTCTGTTATCTCTGTCACTATCTCTGCTTCACTTTGTGCTTTTGACAATCAAGGCATGTCGTATCAAATTTTTCAAGTTACTTCACTGTTTACTATTCTTTTCGTGTATTTTTCTTACCAAAAGACGCAATGGCAAGTATGTCGCGTTTCCTATTGTTACACATAAAATCACTAGAGTATATGTCACTGTCACTACTTAATATTTCTATATTTCTGTCGATTACAACTTGCCTCACGTTATACTTTTCTGGTTAATTCACTGATCACTATTGTTTACTAATTTATCAATTTATTAAAAAGAACGCGATGACAGCTGTACAGCGTGTCACACAAGCGTACACATTCTTCTTCTTGTGTTTTATGGCTACGGTCCATCACGTGCGTGATTGGATCATTCAGCCACCACTAATATTCTGGTTTTTGCGCATGCGCTATGTAGCGGACTCGAATGCGGGAGTTTTGAATGATGTAGTGTAATGCTTGTGTTTTTTGGATTGTTAAATATTGAGTTTGCAGATTTTGAGGAAGTTGAAATGTAGACGGATAACTTTTGTAGAAGCACTAGCGAGAAGAGGATATATAGCAAAGGGCGGGAACATCCGATTCCGAGCGAGGGAGTTCTGTAAGGTGATTCTGGCGTCTGAAAATCTCTCGCAATTCCAATAAATATGATGGAGCGTTTCGCCATCTTGAAGACATGGACAAATTGGCGAGTCGATGGAGTTTCTCCTGTATAAACTAGCGCTTAGGTTATCGTGGTTGCTCCTCATTCGATTTATGGTAGTTATAATTTCTCCTGATCATTTCACTTTGTAAAACCAAGGCTTCTTAGGACGTGTGTAAAATAGTTGATGGTATTGGGTCGCCTTAAGTTTGCTGGTAGCAGTGAAGAATCGATGGGCTGCATCGTCCCTAGCTTGTTTAATGGAGTGGTGGAAGTCCGTATAAGGTAACTGGGAAGTGATTAGACGTCCAGAGGTGATTGCTGATTTGACCAGTTGGTCTGCATTTTCATTTCCGATAATACCATGATGAGCGGGAATCCAACAGGTGGTAGTTTGCCTGCCAGTTTTTACCATCGCAGTAAGTATGGATTTGATTTCGTAGAGAATCGGAGATGGTTGCGAATGGAAACTGGCGGATGAGAGTACCAGGACTGCTGAGAGAGTCAGTGAATATTACTGTAGTGTTTACGTTGCGTTTATTAACGACCTTTGTATTATGATGTAAATTTGGCAAATCGTAACTCGGGTCTCAGTCAACGTTGCCGAAGATTCCGACGTTATCGACTTTCCTATATAGGATAATCTCTAACTATTTGGAATACTACATTTTTGTCCACTCTAATTGCTTCACCAATTCGTAAATTGATGAAGCAATCAGAATGGACGATTTTTTAACAATTAAAAATAATCGTGAAAAAATATCGCCACAGCCCGGGATCGAACCGGGAACTCCAGAATTCTAGCCAGGTGCGATACCACTTTAGATTAATTAGAGATTATCCTATATAGGAAAGTCGATAACGTCGGAATCTTCGGCAACGTTGACTCAGACCCGAGTTACGATTTGTCAAATTTCCATCATAATACAAAGGTCGCTAATAGACGCAACGTAAACACTGCAGTTAATAAAATCGACCGAAACCCTAAAATAAAGAAGTGAACATTACTGTTTCTTTAATATAGCGCTCTATAATTATTTGAAGTGTGAGTAGTATAGCGAGTTGTGTTAGGAAATTTGTGTTGCAAAAACGTCTCGAAGTCGTTGTTAGGGTTAGGAGATTCTTTGAAGGCGCATCCTGAAGTCGAATTAAGAGTGTTACAAGGAGTGGCTAATTGGTATGGAAATTTGTAATGTATGGAGCTGTATGATGAAGAGTACACTTTGTTTTTAAAGGCTTTGATTTTTTGCCAAACATAAGAAATCGACCTCTCCCTGTTCAGGGTGCTGCAGAATTTCTGGAAGTCATCTTTTTTACTTTTTTTCAGTGTTTTTTTTTGTTAGAGCATCGGCTACTTTGTAGGCTAGGTAGTTATCATAGTTGCTTAGATTACGGAAGGCTGAAAGTGCGGTTTTTCTCCTAGAAACAGCTGCGTCACAATCGTCGTTCCACCAAGGCGCCGGTCTTGGTGCTGTGTGTCTGGGTTTTTAGGCGATTTCATAGTAGGTGAGGCAGAGGTAAGAGCACGCTTGATAGTTTCCATTAACAAGTCATATTTTTTAGTCGCCCCTTGGGTCGTGAGAAGAAGGGTTTCTAGTTCACTAGTATCCGCCACGAGAGTATCACAGACTTTGTCCCAGTCCACCTTTTTTAGGTTGGGTTTGTGGTTAAAGAAAGAAAATGTATCTAGCGGTGTTGCTAGAATAGTAACCGTGGGGAAGTGGTTACTACCCAAAGTATCCGGATGGACAGTCCAGGAGGACAGTACCGTCAAGTTAACGGAGGTAAGGGCGAGGTCGATAGCAGATGAATTTTGGTCTGCGCGAGTGATACGAGTCTGAGTTTTATGATTAAGGATGACAAAATTGGAATCATCAATGACTGATCATAGCGCTCCACCACTAGGCCATCCCCAGTCTGGGTGGTCGGAGTTGAAATCGCCGGTTAAAAAGATATTCGGGAAATTTGAAGTTGATTCTAGTAGTTTCGTCCATTCGTAACCGCTTGTTGGAGTATGGGGATTTTTATACACATTCACTATTAGGAGGTCACCCATGGAGGTGGGAATAGTGTGTCACCCATGGAATAGTGTGTCTGGTCGATTATAAATAGTTTCGTTGATGGTCAATGTTATGTGGGACTTAATGGGAATTGCCGGTCCACCTCCTGCCGTTTCTACTCTGTCCGATCTTATTATTATTTAAATTGAAGAGATAGAATGAGATTTCCGGTTTAAGCCATGTTTCTGGTAATAAGATTATGTCACAACCTTGGGCGATATTGAGGATTTCGCCTTTGCGTTAACGGATACTTAGACAGTTCCATTGACAGATTTTTATTTCTCTGTTGGGTGTATGAGCCATTGTTGTGATTTTGGAGAGCTTGGTAAATGAAATTGTCGAGTTTAGCGAGGATTTGTGAAAATTGATCGGAGCAGCCAATTAGTGAAAGAAGAGGATGTTCGGCAATTTGAGTGAAGAGGAAAATAATGTCTTCGAAAAGGGTTTTGAAATCCGGTGGAGGAAATTGGGGTCGATGGTTAGAGTGTGAGTAGACTAAGAGTTGAGTTTTAGAGTGGGAAAACGCAAAAACGTTGTTTGGAGCAAATTCGGGGTTTAGGTATCCGTTCGGAGTGATCAGGAGATTATTGTGTTCCCGATTATTTCTGGGTGACGATTGCGATTGTGGTTTGATTGAAGGCGTTGAAGACGCAAGAGGATGCTGTGGTAAAGGAGGGCGAGATGGGTGTCGAGAGAGAGGTTCAGCGGTTGAGGATGTGGCACCGCGTGATTCAAGGAGCAGGCGATATCCTGAATGGTTCACGTGTAAATTGGCGTGAACTTGATGTTGATGTTGCTGTTGGAACTGCTGTTGCTGTGGTTGAAGGGGAGGATTGGCGTATGTTGTAAAAGGCAGATGAGTTCTCGAGAGTCTCGGAAAAATCGGAGTTGGTAAATTGAGGAACGGGGGGGAGTTACCCGCGACGACTTTCTTCGCTTCCGCTATGGTGATGTTTTTCGACGATGCTAATCGCTTAATCACGCGTTGTTTAGCCATTTCAGGACAGTTGGGGTCAGTTGGTAGGTGAGAGACAATGTAGGCATTGTCGTAGCAGCTCGAGGGCAGATGTTGTCATTTCAGTGTTCACGCTGTCCACAAAGTCGACAAAGACCATACCCGCGGCGCTCTTCTTCTACATGATTATATTTGAAGCATTTAAAGCAAATCTTAAACTGATTGACCCAGGGTGTAACCTGGTGGGAAACTCTATAAAGGAATATGTTAGGTGGAAGAATTTGACCTTCAAAGGTAATGACAATGCTGCGTGCGAGGACTAGTTCAACCGCGTTAGTCAATTTGTTGTTATGTGGGTGATATTAAAGGGACTGCTAGGCCTTCTTTGATTTCTTGACCGGTTAATTCGATCGGAACGTCGCGGACGATACCAAATCGGGCTATTCTGATACCCGGAATAAATGTAAAAAGACTTTTGGTGGGTAGGAGGGGATTTTGAATAAAGAGATTGGTTTTGTTAGCGCTTTTTAATTGTATTGAGACCTCTGTGAGGCCTGTTGGGGTAATGTCTATAATTTCGTGTGTAGCGGGAATGCGGTTTAAAAGCATGCTAACGATGATGGGTTTAATTCTCTGGAGGGATATTTTGGTTCGGGAATTAGATTGTTCGAATTGCGAGATGCCCGATGCTGTGTCACTACGTTGACCTTGAGGGGCAGCAACTACGGGAGCAGCCGATTTTACCAAAACAATGAACGGTCCTGTGTTGTTATTTGAGTATCTATTTGTAGAGAGTCTTTGTAAAGCGGCTGATGAAGAGAGCAGAGCCTCTATATTTCCATTCTCGGTGGATTCTTTTTTCGAGCCGTGGCTATTGTTTTGAGCCGGAGGGGGACGTGTTTCGGTGATTGTTTGTTTTGATTTTAGCTTTTGGAAGCCGTCTTTGTCATCGTTGTCTTCACGCACACGCTTTCCTTTTCTCGCGATATTTGTCGACGTTTGATTATTGTTTAGTTGAAATACATTCCCAACGTTAAGAGATGTTTGAATCGTAGGTAGCTTGCGACCTGATGGAGAATGACTTCGGAGCGATGAGAGAGGATTGGATCTTGAGAGTTGTTGCAGAATTTCTGCGGCTGCAATTGCTTGCAAGTCGTCAGTGGAAACATTGAGGATTGATTTAGATTGCGATTGAAGAGGATCAGTTGCCATTAATTGATTATCGTCGTCGTCAATGCCAGGGAGCAAAGGGGACCTCGCATGAGAATCGGGGTCTGGGTCTGGATCTACGTCTGTGTTCTCCGTTTTACCGGACGTGATTGAATATGAGTGTTAGGGAATCAATTAACACTAGAGGTCTTGGAGTAATTACTCAAGAAGGAAAAAGAAAAGTAAAATAAGGGGATAATAACAGTAGTATTATAAGCAATAACGGTAATATTGAAAGCACCGAAAGCACTCGCGATTGAGAGCTACGTTTCGATACGAAACCGAGCCTATCTCATCGGCGTGTAAACGCGAACTCCATTCAAGCGCACACATTCGCACTGCACTGTCTCTGTCACTGTCTCGTTCTCCCTCTTACTCGGTCTCGCGACTGACGGATCGTGCGGTCGATAACCCACGGGGCGAAGGGAACTTTACGTCGCGCGTTGCGCACATGCAGTTTCACGTGACGCGTTATGTCCGTGTGGCTCGACTCTGTGGGCGTGCTCGCCTCTGTGTGTCGGTGCCGAACGTATACACGATCGGACAAATATCAACAGTCGCGGTAGCGACTTGACGCCAAGTATATACATATCATTCAAAACTAATTTCTTCTTATACTTGGCTTATACACGATCAGACAAAATCTAAAGCTATGTGCATGCAGACAAATAGAGCAGACCTTTTCGGCCAAATTTCTTAACTGTCTAGATTTCGGTATTACGGCAACCGATTTTTTTTGCACCAGATCTCATTCAAAAGAGAAAAAACAAATAAAAAATATTGGACCTGATACATTTTTCATCCGTGACGTGTAGCCTAAGATAATTCGAGTTATTTTGATGTAAATAGGAGTAGCGGCAGCCTCGACATCTCGTGTGGCGTCAGAGTTCATGTAAACGGACGTTTTCATTCAAACTAATTTTCTTTTTATACTTGACGTCGAGACGCCATCGCGACTCTTGATAAACCACTTTTCTCGATGTTTTAGACTATTTAGTGTGTCCTGATATGAAAATCTCAACAACAACAAAAATTGCAAAGTAATCCTTGTATTTTGCTTCCCTATTTTTTCAGACCGTTATCCATACACTGTTAAAAATCTGGTGTTAAAAATCAAACTTACGCCGTGTTCACTGTGTCAATGGCTTCCTTTAATCGACACCCAAAATTGATAATTGCTTTATAGAACAAGCTGTGTGACTGTCGGGCTAAAATAATAAGCACCCCCATGTAAAGTTTTACGTTTTAAAGTGCAACTTTCTTTTTTTACTGTTTATAGACCATTTTGACAAAATTGGTCAAGTCATACAAAGTGAAATTTATTAGTAAAGTTTATAAGTATCTCAAACGACGTGATTTCGCTCGTGTTTCTTATACAAAAAAAACACAAAAATAATGCTTACGGAGAAGTATCATCCCGCGCACAACTTGAGACACATCACGAGACTGGTAAACCTGATGCACGGGCTTGCCGAATGACTTGGAAGTACATACTAGAAGATGGTATCATTGACGTTGTAGTACCACGGAGATCTACACGGTTCATGCGCTGGTGATATCCGAGAGTATGCCTGCCGGCGTGAAACGTGAACGGGAAAGTCTTTTGTACACATTCACCGAGCATCTTCAGCCATGAGAGGCATAGTCCACTTGTGAGGTGAAGAGTCAGGATGCAAATGGCAGCCGAGAATATACCACACCGGTCCATTGCTCCGCTGCATGAATATTTTTGTACATTCCGCCTAAACGAATACCTCCGATAATTTTTCTCTTATTCTGCCTATACAAACAAGATCTTATAAGAGAGGATTTATAAAAATCAACAAGGAATTAATATTTCGAATAAGACCACCGTCTGTATCTTGGATTTAAAAAGCATTTAATTCCATTCTTCTCACCGAGACGAGAGAAACATTAACTCCCGCAAAATTGAAATGAACTTCTTTTTCAACTAACCGGGAGAAAAGGAATGAAAAAAACAGATCCACGGTACTTAATATACTACATAGTGTATATATATATACAGACCTGTGGACTGGAAAAGAGAAAAGAAGAAGGAACAGCGAAACTGGCCCGTGTTACTGCGGATAGCTGGTAATATTGGAGATAGAGATTTGAGGAGAAGAGCAGAAAAGGAAGAGAAAAGATAAAGTGAGGGTATGAGAGAAGGGTGCAGAGAAAAGCGACGCAGAAAGTGGCACGTTATCCATAGCTAGTCGGTATACATATACTACTCCATGTACGTATAAACAGATAAAGAGGACGAGTGAGAAAGGCAGACAGGACGGGTGCGCAAATCCTGATGGTGAGAGTTGCGGGAGACAAGAACGTTTGCCACGAGCACGCGTCTGTAAGGGCCTACGTACATGCACACGCGATGCTTGCCGGAACATCGGGAGAAGGTCGTAACATAAATATCGCCTTCTGGCTCAGCAATACCCACGTGAATTCGATCCTCTTCTGTATATGAACTCTCAACGGGCCAAGCAGCCCTGCGGCCGTGCTTTCCGTTATGATATCTACGTTAGTATGCCAATCCTGCTGATCGCCATTCACCACTACGCAGTACAATATAGATATGGTAGACATATGTATAGTATACAACCAGATAATAGAGCAAACCGGGGTTAGTTGAATCAATATTAATTCCGCGATTTACTTAGGGGGTGAAATCAGCTAAAATATTATGGTTTTCCAGATAAGACTCTTTTTTTTACAAAATACTTTATAAATTGTATAAAAATTATGTTTAATGAAGATTGGAATGAAGAATTTTTCTATGACGGCAGAATGAATTCTTTTAACCAGTTTCTTTGTAGACCACTGTTAGAATTTTTTACTTTTCCGTTAAACAAGCTTTGTTTTCGTGAAAATTTTTCTTTTTTAGTTTTTCATCTGAAGATACTCAAAATGCTCTAAGACTAAGAGAAAAATGGTTTGTACATGTGTGTGCGTGCCCGCGCGTGTATGTATATGTGTACGTGTTCGGATTCTTGTTGGCGCGATAGCGATCGTAGTTTTAAAGATATTGAGCTCAAATTTGAACCACACACAGATTTTTATCGTACAAGGCTTGGGATTGAGTCCAACATAAATAATTTGACAGGTTCAAATTTTATGGCATTTTTAATGTTTTGAAAAAATAATCTTTTTGCTCTAATTTTCAGAATTTTTTAAAGATTGGGTTGAAATTTGGCAAACAAGTAGACTATTATCAAACAAGATTTGGGATCGAATCTGGCATGAATCCACTAAGGTATTCAAATTTTATGGCTTTTTTAAAGTTTATTGAGAGACGTTTTTTTTCGCTCGAACGTCCGTAATTTTTTATATATCGGCTTGAAAGTTGGCTTATACAGAAATTTTTAAAAATAAAAATATAAACAAAAAGTGTGTCTGAAGAATAAATTAACACCATTAGAAGTTAGTTAAAAATTAAAAAAAAATTGTAATTGAAATAACTAATCTGATTACTACGGTGGTGATCGACCCATCTTAATTGACAGCTTTTTTTAATTCTGCGCATGATCCAGGACAAAACCGTTCAATGAATTTTATTCTATGACGTCTTAGCTTCTTCAATTACATTTTACACCGTATGAACGGAGGATCGTTTTTTCTCTGGTAAAAATATTTTCCAGGATTTTACTCATAAAATCTCATTGCTTAATTTAATGAGCTATTCCAAAAAATTTCTTAAATTTTGTTGCAAAAAAAAATGCACATTTTCTTCGATTTGTCCCCATTTATCATTGAGTGTGGAAATCTCTCAACTATAATATGCAAATAATTATTTATTATTGTTTCTTAAATTCCTTCTTTTCGTCAGTGGTTTTTAAATTGATGTAAATTATTATATACGGAATTATTCTATACAAGTTAGTCTCACGAAGGCGCTGGTTTTTTCAGTGTTTCCAGCATTTCTTATGTGAAAAATGGTATTTCATCGTTAATTTTGTAGAAAATACATGGCACACTTAAAAATAATAAAATTTGAATTTATACTCTTATTACAAATTTGCATTTTGTCATTGTATATAGAGAATTACTGTAAGAATATGGAAAACGAAATATTTTCGAAATAACCTGACCCCATCAGGAATCTGTGAAAAGTTATCACACTAATTCTGTTGAAAGTTTCATCATGAAAAAGTTCCTGCGAGTACTTTAACATCTCAAGAATGGATCCCAATTGGTTATTTGAGATAAAATTAAATTCGAGCTTTGTCAAACATTCTCAAAGCGAAGAACTCAGAAAAAGAGTCTGTTATTTTACTGAAAAAAATCATAAGTTTTACAATTTTTAATATTTTTGGCTAAAATTTTAGATGGATAACAATTTTTCATGGACTTACAAAAAGTATAATTATTTTGATGATCATAAGTGTAGGTTTTCTTGATTCACGAAACATACAATACGGCGCCACAGTTTCAGATTCGAGCATCTTTTACTCGAAATTTTGAACGGAATTTGGTGTTGGGTTCATCTGGAACCCTAGTAAGTGAGTAGGGTTAATTTTGTAGTCATTTGAATTTTTTTCCGGGCAGAAGTACAACTAAAACGATGAAACTTAAAAATTGAAAAATACACTTATCTGTTTTGCAGAAAGGCCATTTTTTATTTAGGGTTATTTTTGTTTTATTTTATTTTTTATGCTGGCTTTACTCTGCCTGACTCCGATCCAAAGACATCCAATTTCTCCTAGTTTCCTCTAATTATCGTAGTCGGCAGCTCACTCCTGTCGATATTTGCAGCTTCATCTCTATCTGTAGTTATTCTTCGTATTGCGTACGTCGAAACGTGAGAGGCACATTTATCTGGTGTATGCAGTAGTACGGAATCCACTCAAACCAGGTCGCAGTGGGGCTGCGGAAGATTCGAACGATATCAAAGAATATAAAGGCTCAGTGAGGGACTTTGCGGGAAAATTACATATTTCCCCGTAGAGCAGTGCCATACAGATCCTGCTCGCTCGAAAAGTATGCGGAAGAGAAGCCGAGACCTGCGCCTCTCACGAGAGTTACCCAGCGGCCGTATATTCCAATGCCATATATTCCGAATCAATTTCTATCGTCTCCGCATGAGGAGCGAGAGAGCGAGAGCAAGAGAGCGAGAGAGCGAGAGAGCAAAACTCCCATCGAATCGAACAAATAATTTACTGTAAAGATAGCCTTGCCGTTGAAATCGTATATTGCGAATCTCGAGGATGAAGGCTAATACTACATGATTCATGAAATTACACATTGTCTGTTGAAGGGAATTCCACGAGGCCCTTTCAATATATATCGCCCATGTACACAACAAGTTTACCTACTCGAGTATCAGCGTCATAGATAGAGGAGACCTGACTAAGTTATTTTGACACAGGAAACATCGTGACCGTCGAGTTTGTGGACTCTATATTGACGAAAAAGTTCTGATTTTTCACATCGCATTTCATTTTAATCAGATTTTTGAGACTTCGAAAAATGTCCGTAAACGCTATAGCTCGAACAAATTTTTAGCTAGCGAGATGAAACTTCGTATTAAAATTGAACACAGTGATGTGACCTTTGAAATTAAATTTGGGCGAAATCGGTAAAGCGGTTCGGTTTTTATGGGATTTTGAATTTTTCAAAAAATTTACGTTTTACTCAAACTCACGTAAAATCTCAACAAATCATCTGAAACTTTCACCTGAGAAAAAAAGCGGAAGATTTTTTTCATTAACTATTTAATGCAATGTATTTTTGATGTCATAAAAAATACATTGCATTAAATAGTTAATGGAAAAACGTAGCATTTTTGTTGTCACTTTTTTTTTATCCGACCTCAATCTTCCAAGATATATGGGTGTGAAAAAAAAAACCCATTTCCGAAAAGTGTGAATTAAAAAGTCTGAAAAAATTTAGAGAGAGCACCTTTAAATAGTACTACTATTTGACCAATTATGAAGCAGATCCGAGAGGGTAAAAGAAAAGTTGCTGTGCTGGGGGAGAACGCCTCGTTTGCGTATCAAAACACACAGATCCATTTCAATCCGCCGAGCTTCATTCAACAACTTTACCCAAATTGCAACTGGATTTTTGCACCTTTTCCAGAGTACTAAATCCACGGATTTCTCTGCTAGGACGATTCACTCATAAATAACACTCTTGTTTCTGTGAAATGGTTAATTTAGCAAAATAGTTTGAGCACGTACAGGGGGGGGGGGTCTCGTAGTTAGCGGAGAGAGTCGAGTGGATAAGCCTGCACGTGCGAAGCCATATTAGTTTGTGCTCTCTGGGATGTTCCGTTATTCGCCGTATAACGTTTGATACTTGTATAGCGCTCTATACAGAGACGCACGTACTGCGATACACGTACTATACGTATACACGTATGGTAGTACGGGATCGTCGCTAACGTGGTGCCCTCGATCCTGGATCTCCCGGAGGACAATTTTAAGCCCGCTCGGTTAAATCGCTCGACTTCGACCGAGCAAGATAAGGCCAACATGGTATATATACATATATGTTGAAATATATACGTAGATTATGTGTACGGGGCACCTCATGACAAAATCAACAGGGTTGCGACCCTCATATTTTATAAACTTTTTTTTCCTCCTTGTATGTTGTAGTGTAGTATATCCAGAGACGCAATAGCCCGAGTAAAAATTACAGTCAGAGTGCCTGATGCCTGATGTAAGCCACATAAGATATCAATGAGGGGTGCCTGATTAGACAGGTCGGATGTCTCCCAGATCGGGACCAGATCACTAATCAGAATGGCTTGTCCATTCGAACTGGTCTGAAATAATCCATATCCGGGATAAGTCAGTGGTCATGAATAAAGTCGCTGGTCATATCAAGTCGGCCTTACATCACTGGCATTAGATCCACATCTAAATATAATAGGGCATCTCCTATTGGGCTGATTAGATTTCGCCCGGATCCGAGCCAAACCCAATGTTATCAAGCCTTGCCAGAGGAGCCCATCTTTAAATAGCTAACGTCAGACCCAGATTGAGTATTGATAAGACATTTTAAAGCTTAATTAGGCTCTACTAGGAAATGTGTGCTAATTCTGTAGCTTTGCAAAAAATGAACACAAGCTTGTACTGATTCCATAATCAGACGCCCAAGGAGCTTCGATATCCTATTATGTGAAGAACCTGAAACATAATTTTCACCAAGCACTCTTGATTTATTGAAGATCGTATTAATTTATTGTATGCATTGTGACAAGCTCGAGAATGTACAGTACCGCAGTATTGTTGTGAAACTCGGTTTCCATCGACGTTGTAGAAAATATGTTTTTACATTTCGTCTACTCATCGTCTTTCCTTAATTGCATGAGTTGATGTCACGATATATTGGAAGCGTAATATTAAACCTCGAAGTAGTAAAAAGTAATCATATGAATATACAATCATCTAAAAGATCATAAATATTTTTTATTATAAATGTTCATAATTAATTGCGTTCATCACGAACTTTTAGTCAATTCATTTTCGTCAATCATGGCCAAGCAATTGTAAACTAGAAAACTAGAGACCAGGAATAATAAGCTAATAAATAATTCGAATAAGTAGAATTCCGTCTATTAATAACCGAGAACATCAACTAGAATGAACTCAGGAAGAAACGTGAAGTCTCATATGAATAAACGGATGTAATAATCTTCGTTAGAATACAATTCAAATTTGATTCATAAAATATGAATGGTCTGGTTGGTACCGTTCCGGACTTCCTTTCAGCAGACCCAGGTTCGATTCCCAATCGCTGAAAAATTGATGTCGTTTTTCCGGTATAACTTCATCCATATCAGTGAAATATGATCAACAATCAATAATAAAGTAGAGTTCCGTTACTAAAAATAGAGTATTATAATAATTTTTTTCGCTAAAATTTAGTCAGGGTGCAATCAGGATCTAAACGAGGGCCTGATCCGGATGCCTGATCAGGGCCGCATTAAAAATTGCGTTGCACGCCTCATCAGGGCCGTAATGGGGCCGGATCGGAAAGTTAGCCAATCCTAAAATGACTCTCAACCAAATTGGACTGAAATTTCTGCTGAGGAGATTACTCGACGATTTTGAAAGTAAATCTTTCGATTGATAATTCTCACTAACAAGGTCTCAGATCAGATTTTTGATGACACCTCTACCATATATTTTCGACATTAAGCTTTCCAATGCGCGTAGTTGCGTTTGGATCGGAAATGCCGAAACTGAGATGTGGGTATGTCGTCCTTCAAAAACGTCAAGTTGTATTTAGGCACAATCACCAAATATATGCTGTTTGCTATAACTATGTGGACAATTAGTTTGAAATTTTTATTGTATTTTCCTTGTTGAAAAACGAAATCCTTGGATTGGTATTTTTTTAAATATAATAACACTGAGCTTAGGTTTTTTCAGGTTTTTATGTTACAGCACTTTTCCTATACCACAAAAATTTAGATTCGGTCTCAATATGAATAAATAATAAGATTAGGATAACAAATATCGTTTGCAATCTCATTTTTTCTAAAAAAAATGTAGTTTCTCAACCTCAGAGACTCAAAAATGTAGTTTCTCAACAAAGAATATACAGTTAATTTCTTTTATATTTTCTAAAATATAAACTGTTTGTTAAGACTCTCATCAACTTCAGATCAGTGCCTTGTTATGGCACTGATCTGAAAATCTTAAAATCTGATCTAAATCTTAGCCCCTCTTCTTCGCACACGCATACGATATTTTTTTACTGATATGAAAATCTCAACAAATAAAAACCATTTTCATGAAAACGAAGCTTCCTCTATGAGGAATTCAGAATATAAAAAATCTTGTTGATTTGCCATGGACAGCCCATACATGTATAAGTGTAACTCCGCTACCTCTCTCATAACGAGGTGTGTGTGTGTGTGCCGTTGCAGTACCTTTTGTTCATGCTCCCATATCCATCCCACGAAAACTCGGTCAGCTGTACTCCCCAGCTTCGTATTATCCTCCCTGGAAGATTAAGAAACGCGTAACGCAGCATTTTTTTCGGATTATTCCCGTGCGAGCACGTGGTTTGCATAATAGTGATGAGATAAAGGTAACGCGAAAGTAGCAATGCAGAGCAAATGCGCGCGCCTTCTCCCGCTGCCCGCAGATATAGCAACGCTACCAAAGTAGAATAAGCGAGAGACATAGTCGGACCGAGCCAGCGAAGCCCATAATACCCGGACTTCTCCATCCCGCTCTAGCATTTCGTTCTGTTCTCTCATTATGGCAAACTTTGAACCCAATTAGCGCTCGCGCTAAGAGTCTCGCAAATGAAAATCGCGCATAAACACCTGTTTTCGAAATATAAAGCGTTAATTTATCCCACGAGTTTCGCTCTGTGTTGGTTCTTCATACCCGTTCAAATACATCTTTTTTTCTCTCCTAAAAGTATTATAATTTTCACGTTTATAACGAGCGGCGTTCTAAGCAAAGATAGTGAGAATGAGAGAAGAGGTCAGCTCGAAGAAAAAAATGGAAATGCGAACACCTGTTAACTAAATTACACAGTTCACCCTCTCTAGGCACAAATGGATCGTAATTGCTCTGTCGTGAAAGACGAGACGTATCGATGTTCGCTTTTCCAATTCCATTCATCGGAATTCACTCCACAGACTCGATTCTCATGGAAAATCTCCCCTTCCCCGTCTACTCCTCTCTCTATCTCGTCAGTCTGAAGTCGTTAATCGATGTAAAACTCAGCAATATCCTTCTGACGAGCGCAGAATAACGAGATGTCGATCAATTGAACAAAAAATACTATTACTACGACAAAAGTAAATCGACGATAAAAGATGTAAATATCTTTCTCGTCAATTATTATATCTTGTACAAAAGTTTATGGAAAATAAAAATCGTCGTTTTAATACTGCACGGAAGTTACAATTATTTTACCGAATGCTTATCCATTTTGTTCACCGTTTGAAACAGGAATAATAACGTTTGCTATGAATGTAAGGTGAACGATCCATTTAATTAACGATGCCCCAATTAGTAACGAAATGCCGTATTTTCAATCCTACAATCGGATCCGGTGTTTACGACACTTAAGCTTTACTTCTGTTTGTTACGTGCATAATATGTCAGACAACTCAGTAATTTAATAAATAAGTGATTTTGGTACTTTCTGGTCATTTTTGGACGCTTTGTTTTCAGATATGTTAATGAACTAGCAAACAGAGCGAAAACTTCAAAAAATGGAGTTCTCCACATTTAGTGGGAATCACATAGTGAGCTTGTGCCAACTAAATATTAAGCTGGACAAAATATTGCTTGGTTTGAAACCGCAAATCGCAAGATCTTTTTTAAAAACCCAAAATTCATGCTTTTTAAAATTCTTTTTTATCGAGGGGGCCAGATGTCAAACACAGTCGTTCTTGAGATATAATTTTGGTTTGACTGTAAAAAACAAAGAAACCAGTATTTTCTTCAAATCTATATTTAAAAAAATGTAATTGCGTTCACGCGCTATTTTTTAAAAATCATTCAAAATGTCATAAAATTTGAACCGCTCAACTGATTTGCGTCAAATTTACACTGAATACCTTGTTCCATAGTTCCATTTTTTAAAAAATAAAAAATATTATGAAATTTGAACCGCTGAACTGATTCTCGCTAAATTTGAACTGGAACTTTGTTTTATTATAGTCCAAAAGTAAAAAAAATTAAGCCTGACATCTTGCATTTCGCGCGTGTTAAAGCGCGAAAAATATTTCCCAACAAATTTTTGAAAATTTCGAACCGCTCAACCAATTTGAATCACATTTTTGCCCGAACCTTGTTCTAGGATAATCCAAATGTGTACCAAATTTGATTTAAGTTTGCTGAAAAATTTTGAAGTTTTTTTTTTCGTGATTACAATGTTTTGGTTTTTCTAAAGTAAAATCGAAAATTACAAACACCAGCGGCGGTTCCTTATATCAAGTTCGTCTTTGATAATCAATAATTGGGAATTCATGTGGAAAATTTCAGTCAGATTACTCAGAATTTACAAGAGTTGGCGTGTTTACAGACATTAAAAAAAAATTGATTTTGCAATAATATTAGAACAACTCTATCAATTCTCGCCAAGGTCATAGCACCGATCATGGTTTGATGTTATTCTATTTGTGTACAAAATTTCAATATGATACCTCGTAATTTACGAAAGTTATAGCGTAAAATGGTTTTTTTCCGAAATTTTCAAGATACTATAAAATTTGAACCTCTCAACCGATTCGCGTCAAATACAATCCCAAACGTTATTATACGATAGCCCACTTGCGTGCAAAATTTGAAGAAGATACATGAAAAATTATGACAGTATTCGTGCTAACAAGGAAATCTGCACATAAACACATACAGACAAAACAAAAACTCAAAACTTCAAACACAAAATTTCATTAAATCAAAACTTCCTCGATGAGAAAGCAAATGAACAAAGAAATAAAGAAAAAGAATTCAGATCGTATTAGCTCGAATATTGTATTCGAAGGCGCAATATCCAAAGGGAAGATGGTTTAACTTGCAAGAATCCCAACGATGTTTATTCGTGCGTTCATTCGTGGGTTCCCCCATTGCGGTTCTACTTGAAAGAGACGTGAAATTTGCGAAGGGTCGGGAATACACGGCGGTCTCCCTGGAGTTGCCGGTTCGCCACTTGTGGACCCGAAATCCGAACAGAACTTGCGTGAAAATGACATTAGTCCCTCTGGCAGTGTGTCGAAGACGCCAGGAGGAATTGACCGAACGTACGCGACTAGAATTTTGAAGCGCCTCACGGTGATGCTATATAGATCTACCATTGCTGTCGTGGTATTGGACGGATCTTATGTGTGTATATACGTACCCACACCTCACACGTAACAGCCTCATAGTATTGTGAACAGCGCTGGCAATGACAGGAGACGAAATTGGGGGTAACCCGGAATTTGCTCCAATTTCCGAGTGTGGCAATGACGGTAGCTACCTCTCGAATCGGATACCATTTGTATTCGACTCCACGAGCGCCTCATTATCGCGGCCCTGCGAGTTCAAGAACAAGGAACGCCCGAGTTTCCATAGAATGAGCAAAAGTTCTACCGCCACAATTCTCGTATAGCCATTGTTGTTGCTACTGCTGCTTCTACTACAATGTTTAACATTCTCTCTTTTGCTATTCTAATAGTGAAGCACTTTCTTCTTTTTTTTAACGTAGAGAGACGTAGCGAGAGCGACGAGTGCCATTAAGTATTCTAGAATACCTTCTGAGATGAAATAACAGAAAGAATATCGAGATCGTTTGCGTCTGTACCACAGCGTGTATTACCAAGCGCCGATGTTCAGTACGAGCACTCAATCTATTCGATATTCCATTTCCAATTTCAGTCTCATATCTGCAAGCATCGAACCTCCGGCGATTTTATGGGATTTAGAGATGAAGCTCGAAATCTTCTCCTCGCGCGGCGTCTTCAGTGCTCTCGTTCTTCTTCTCAACCTTTATTCCAAGACACACTCGTGTGCCGAGTAAGCGAAGATACTACCTGTGGAATAAGAATAAACCACTTGGGAAAATGTAATATGACGAAAATCGCATTATGAGAGGAGAAAATGATTGGTGAATCAAGTGGAAATCGATATAATAAATGGAACTCGAGGTTACTCAATATTTCCATACTAATCCAGTAGCTTTCAAATTACAATGACGACAATGGAATTCCTTGGATATAATTGCTTCAAAGGTCGAACTTGGAGAGTTCAAGCGACGACGAAGTCAGAAGTTTAACTGGAGCTTTGGTATTTCATAGAAGTGATCGTCTTGGCCCATAGTTTCGATTCATTCGAGCAGTCATACGCGCCCGCTCGATCTGCATTCCTCTGTGCCACTTTCATCACGAAAGTTCTCAGCAATTCATGCAATTAGTAGCTTGGAATATGAGCAATCGTCCTATTTCATTGCTCAATGAACGAGATTTATATGCATGCACACGGTGAAGACGTTAATGATGACTGTGACGACACCCTTGAAGACACATAAGGTACAATGACAAACCAAGAATTATACAAATTCAAGTTTACCACTGGGTCAGGAATATACAATAACACCTCGCAAATATAGCTAATCAGAAGCGTACCGCACATAACAAAATTTGATATGAAAATATGGATGGTAAAGATATCTTTCACCCGCGAAATATGTTTATATTATATAATCATATATAAGATATATCTTTAGATAATTATGCA
Source organism: Perithous albicinctus (assembly GCA_964016905.1). Lineage (NCBI taxonomy): Eukaryota > Metazoa > Arthropoda > Insecta > Hymenoptera > Ichneumonidae > Perithous > Perithous albicinctus. The sequence goes on from OZ024700.1 coordinate 2,112,727, forward strand.
TAGAGCTCTAAAAAAACAAAACGTCCAGTCTAACGAAAAACCAGACATTGACAACGGCGAAATGAGCGATTGTGACGAGAAATCCAAGCGTCGACATTCATAACTACACAGTTGTAATCGAGATAACAATGTTGAAATTTCAAAAAATAGCCCCGATCATATTCCTCCACATGTATATTTTTAGCCGGTTCAATTGATACCACCATCACTACGTCACACATATTCCATATATATATATAACTCTAGATTATAAAAATATCTCGCCGAAGCCGCCACCGCTGCTGTTTAGGTGAATCGAATGGGTATGAAGTTGCCCACAGATTCGGTTACATGGCCGACTTCACACCGCTCGCTGATCGCCTCCATGGCCAACTTGACACCGCTCGCCCATCAATTCCATGGACAATTTCACACTGCTCGCCATTTGAAGTTGGCCATGTATAGTAATTGAACCATAGTGACCGTTACCATAGCAATCGTCTCAATACCGATCTGCTTATTGCAATGCGAGCGCGCGGGTTATGTTAAGTCGGATTTAATTGGGTAAGATTATCTCAGGTAGGATTGCGTTAAATGGGATTGATTTACTAAAGATAAGTTACTTATGATTAAATTCGGAGGATTAAGTTAATCATAGTTAAATCAGACAGGCTAGTCCCTCCGGTTTTCAAGTATGGACTATGTCCATATGATAATTATGACTACGACGAAATATTTTTATAATAAGTAATGAAGTACGGGGGTTGGCGAAAACGGATTGTGTGAAACGCGCAGGAGCGCGACGCCCCCTAGTCCTCCCGAGCACGTCAACATTTTGTAAGAAATACTGAAAAAAAAATTCTCCAAAATACTGAGACATGTAAAAAAATATTTAGAGGTCGCTACCAAAATTCAAATGTGAATTATTTAATTATTTAATTGCTATGCGTATAAGTGTTTCTGCCAATCGTATTACATTATAATTTTGATCAGACACCAATAAAAAAAAACTTCACAGCATTCAGAAGAAAAAATAGTCGAAGACTGGACGAGATTGGATACAATGTAGAAGTCGCTACCGAAGGCTGAAATTCGTTTTCTTTCATTTTCCAGTTATACCTACTAGAATAACCGTATTTCTGGCACCTATAGCTTCATAATTATAATTGGGCACCGACAACAATGTTGACATTATCAAGAACAAATTGGAGAAAGCTACCCAAGAACGGATGAAATTTAGAGGTTGCTACCGGACGCTGAACGAATTTATGTTCGTTTCTAAGTATGAATTATCGGAGCAACCTATACTTTCCTGGCTACAACTTAAAAATGTTGATGCGGCACCTAAAAAAAAGTTAAACATTATTAGAAAGAACATATGAGCGCAATGTAATTAAATAATTGAATAATTCACATTTAAACTTTGGTAGCGACATCTAAATATTTTTTTACATGTCTTAGTTTTTAGGAGAATTTTTTTTTCAGTATCTCTTTCAAAAAGTTTACGTGCCTGGTGGAAAAAAAATAAAACGAAAATTTGGAGCACCCTAAAATATATATATATATATATATATATATATATATATATATATATATCCATTGAATATCACTGAAATATATATTTTTTAAAAATTATATTATATATATATTTTTAGGGCTATCCGATGGATATATAAAAGCATTTTGTGAGGGGTTTATCGAATTACGGAAGCTAATTAATTATAGCTAGAATTCTGGAGTTCCCGGTTCGATCCCGGGCTCTGGCGATATTTTTATCACGATTATTTTTAATTGTTAAACAATCGTCTATTCTGATTGCTTCATCAATTTACGAATTAGTGAAGCAATTAGAGTGGACAAATATTTAGTATTCCAAATAGTTAGAGATTATCCTATATAGGAAAGCCAATAACGTCGGAACCTTCGGCAACGTTGACTCAGACCCGAGTTACGATTTGCCAAATTTCCATCATAATACAATGGTCGCTAATAGACGCAACGTAAACACTACAGGTAATTAATTATAACAGATAAGATAATTCCATGTGTATTTGGTACTGGCAAAAATAAATTCGAAATTGAGAATACTGTCAGAGGGGATGAATTATAAGAGGAAATAAAGCAAATACTTATATTTAGAAGAATGGAGAGATTGGGGTGCCTAATTCCTATATGATTAAAAATAGATGTAACAAAAGTTGTTAAGCTCGCGTTAATGTATCAGGTTTTTTAGGAGGCGCTTATGGAATAGTTAATTACTCGGGAGTGATTAAACAGCGGCGTAAGTGGTGAATTAACACCGCCCGAGAATAAGTTTAACATCATTGTAGACTACTTTTCCGTGTGTCATAGGTGGGCGAATATATTAATTACATGGACAGTGTAAAAATGTATCAAAAACGGTGTTAAAGACAACACAAATATTCGTTCAATATTAACAATGGCATATTTCGATATTTCGCGATTTACCTTCTCGTGATGCATTCCGAAACTAAAAATACTCAATATATTTTGGCTAAAAAGCCAACATATATAAATAAATATTATGAAAATGTTTGATATTGAATATTTAGTTATAGAAACTTTATTTCGAAAAGTTGCAGTAGCTACAAATAAAGCTGTCAAGTAGAACCTTGCAAATACCTTCTTTTTTTTAATCCACGGTCTACAAAGCATCTTCTACGAGGAAGTCATAAGTGATCAACGGATGTCCTCACAGTCCTCACAAGCTGTATGGGCGACAGACTAAAAGAATGTTTTTAAGTTTGAATGATTGTGTATCTTTCCCGAATTACTGAACATTATAATAATTGAGTTGATAATGTGCTTGGATGCGGGTATTCCGTTAAGTTTAGCGTCTAACAGAGTGAGACACAAGGTCGACGTCAGCTCAAACAGGAAGGAAGTTACATTTGTAAGCAAATAGAGCCGAAGGGAGGTTGCTTGCACGCAGGAAGCGGTTTCGAGAATCAACGTTGATTCTATTACCGAAACTGACGCAGTTCCCTCGAGGCGGTGGTAGTGGTGGTGACGCCGGTACCATGAGCAACACAACAGTCGAAGGAGCAACAGCAGCACCCTCGTCGTCGTTTCGGCTATATACAGGTGTTCATTGAAGGAGGACGCTTTACCTACGGATCTTCTATGCTACTCCCTTTAACCCTACGCCGACCCGTATCGACTGTACTAAGAGTTCCTTTCTCAACACCGTTCAACCCTCGCTGATTATTTACATACGGCTTGTTTACCGTTATACTGTACCCACGCGGTAAACCTGATCGGCTTGCTACCGTTTTTGCTAGGAAACCATTGCAGGCACCGTTGTAGCAAACCCGTCAGTTTCACCGTGAAGATGCGGGAAGCAAACCAGTATTCTGCAAGCCCTCAAGTGCTCCTGCAAATTCTCTTTGAACGGAATTTCTAGAACCCCGAAACAACGGGATGAGGATCTTGCTGCACGTTACGACTAAACGATAGGAGTGAGGACCGACGCGTTTACCAAGCAACGGATAGTACCTGTGCCCGAAAACGCGATATACAGCTACGCCGTCTAATCATACACCCCGTCCGTTAAATGCAGCTTCTGCTCCCGGCAAGTGCCGGATGATTTCGGACCAGTAGTTGCACTCTCAGTCCTTTGTATTAATTCATCGTAGTCTATGTCTTAACACTTAATTTGGAAATGTTACGCTATCGTAAGGTAATCTGTTATGTATATTTAAAATTAGATGAACACGAATTAAGATGTTTTAAAAAATGTAAATAAGAATAAGGTAAAAGATCCAGTTTCGGATGCTTTAAGGTTACTCGTCAATATGTACTAGGATCTTAATGATTTATATGCCGATTAATGTAAACTCTTCCCATACTTAACAGTGATCAGGATATACATGGTTTGTTTTTTTGGAGGCTTGTTTTGGTCGCAATAACACGAAAATTACTTTAAATCAAATCTATAGTTGCAGCAATATATTCAAGATCTGGTCACTGCTACAATTTCTAGCGCAAGGCCTTTATACTTCAAGGGTTCATAAAGGATAAAGATTCCAATATGACCGCTGTAATGAGATTGCATTTAGTATTATTTTGCTTTGTAGTTACCATTGTGTTGTGTAAAAATTTCCACACGTAGATTACAGCATGGATTAACATGTTGAGTAGTGCTAGTGGTGCGGAGCGCGGCAGTAAGGGCTGCGTATAGACTTAGGTGTGGGGGGCAATGGCTAGGGGACCTCTCCAGGGACACACACACGAAGATCGTGGGGATCCTGAGGGAAGCGAGCCCAGCTTCACAACTAAGACATGAGGAGACATGAGGACACCTGGAGTACTGCTTCGGCAACAACTTCACAACGGTGTATCCTGCTCGGAACGACTGGACCAAAACTCCTGGACCAGCAGCAGGACAGGAGTTGGTCTGGTACACGGATGGATCCAAGATGGAAGAGAGCTCGGGTGCAGGTCTGTGCCTAGAGAACTCGAGAAAGGAGACATCAATCTCGCTGAGCAAATACTGTACGGTATTCCAGGCGGAAATCACAGCCATTTTGGCGTGCACGCTTGAGAACAGACGGCGGGGATATCAGGGCAGAAGGATTTGCATCTGCATTGATAGCCAGGCCGCTCTTAAAGCGTTGGAGAAATACAGCGGCAAGACAGGGCTCATAAGAGACTGCAAGTCGACGTTACGCGACCTGACACAGCACAACAGATTAACTCTGATGTGGATACCAGGACACGAGGGTATTGCGGGTAACGAGAGGGCTGACGAGCTGGCCAGGAAAGGGTCGGCCGAACCTCTCGCGGGCCCAGAACCAACGGTTGGCATCGGCAGATGCCAGGTGGAGGAGGAGCTTAAAGTCTGGACTGCCAAACAACACCAGAACTTCTATGAGACGTCGAAGGGAATGAGACAGACGAAGGCGCTGGTAGCGGGACCGAGTAGGCAACTGGCGGAGCGCCTACTGGACCTCAGTAAGAATGAGCTAAAGTTGGCAATAGGTCTGCTCACGGGGCACTGCCATCTGAAAAAGCACCTGAAAACGATAGGGGCCTGTGAAATGGCAACCTGCAGGAAATGCGGAGAGGACGAGGAAACGCCCCTCCTGGAGACATCATCAACCTCCCTCTGAATAGCCATGATCATAGCCCATGATCTTTCATCATGGGCACCGGGCTAGTGTATAAGAAGGGGACAGGGGAAAAATCCAACTCGATTAATCTATTTTGACGATTCTATTTCATCTATCTTCAGTGGGTTCAATATTAAAACCGTCATATTATCACGTGTTGTAAATCCGTGAAATGATAATAGCGAAATAAGCGACAAGTACTAATTATAAATTTTGCTGCTAAAAACTCAGTAC
>OZ024700.1:3411662-3678662 GCA_964016905.1 Perithous albicinctus
GCTGATTGGACCATTCTTTAACAACACGTAAAATACGCAGCTGATATAAGTACTTGGGATCTGAAAATTGAGTTTCTAGGTATCGACGCCGTACGTTTAGAAATACCATGAAACGTGGACATTGGTTGTTCGCGGGCTGATTGGGGAACTTTTTCACGACGCGAAAAATTCCGAACTGATATAAGTACTTGGGATCTGAAAAGTGAGATTCCAGTTATCGAAGCCATACGTTTAGAAATACCATTAAACGTGAACATTTGTTGTTCCCGGGCTGAGTGAACCATTTTTCACAACACGTAAAATACGCAGCTGATATAAGTACTTGGGATCTGAAAATTGAGATTTCATTTATCGACCTCATACGTTTAGAAATACCATGAAACGTGGACATTTCTTGGTACCGGGCTGACTGGGGAATTTTTTCACGACGCGAAAAATTCCGAGCTGATCGACGCCATACATTTAGAAATGCCATGAAACGTGGACATTTGTTTGTCCCGTTCTGATTGGACCATTTTTTAACAACACGTAAAATACGCAGCTGATATAAGTACTTGGGATCTGAAAATTGAAATTCCATTTATCGACCTCATAAGTTTAGTAATACCATGAAACGTGGACATTTCTTGGTCCCGGGCTGATTGGGAAATTTTGTCACGACGCGAAAAATTCCGAGCTGATATAAGTACTTGGGATCTGAAAATTACAATTCCAGTTATCGATGACATATGCTTAGAAATGCCATGAAACGTGGACACTTGTTGGTCCCGGGCTGATTGGACCATTTTTTAACAACACGTAAAATACGCAGCTGATATAAGTACTTGGGATCTGAAAATTGAGATTCCATTTATCGACCTCATACGTTTAGAAATACCAGGAAACGTGGACATTTCTTGGTCTCGGGCTGACTGGGGAATTTTTTCACGACGCGAAAAATTCCGAGCTGATATAAGTTCTTGGGATCTGAAAAGTGAGATTCCAGTTATCGACACCATACGTTTAGAAATACCATCAAACGTGAACATTTGTTATTCCCGGGCTGAGTGAACCATTTTTCACAACACGTAAAATACGCAGCTGATATAAGTACTTGGGATCTGAAAATTGAGATTTTATATATCGACCTCATACGTTTAGAAATACCATGAACCGTGGACATTTCTTGGTCCCGGGCTGACTGGGGAATTTTTTCACGACGCGAAAAATTCCGAGCTGATCGACGCCATACATTTAGAAATGCCATGAAACGTGGACATTTGTTTGTCCCGTTCTGATTGGACCATTTTTTAACAACACGTAAAATACGCAGCTGATATAAGTACTTGGATCTGAAAATTGAAATTCCATTTATCGACCTCATAAGTTTAGTAATACCATGAAACGTGGACATTTCTTGGTCCCGGGCTGATTGGGAAATTTTGTCACGACGCGAAAAATTCCGAGCTGATATAAGTACTTGGGATCTGAAAATTGAGGTTCCAGTTGTCGACGCCATACATTTAGAAATGCTATGAAACGTGGACATTTGTGAGTCCCGTGCTGATTGGACCATTTTTTAACAACACGTAAAATACGCGTCTGATATAAGTACTTGGGATCTGAAAATTGAGATTTTATATATCGACCTCATACGTTTAGAAATACCATGAAACGTGGACATTTCTTGGTCCCGGGCTGACTGGGGAATTTTTTCACGACGCGAAAAACTTCCGAGCTGATATATGTACTTGGGATCTGAAAATTACAATTCCAGTTATCGATGACATATGCTTCGAAATGCTACGAAACGTGGACATTTGTTGGTCCCGGGCTGATTGGACCATTGCTTCACAACACGAAAAATACGGAGCTGATATAAGTACTTGGGATCTGAATATTGAGATTCCATTTATCGACCTCATTCGTTTAGAAATTCCATGAAACGTGGACATTTCTTGGTCCCGGGCTGATTGGGCAATTTTTTCACGACGCGAAAAATTCCGAGCTGATATAAGTACTTGGGATCTGAAAATTGAGTTTTCAGTTATCGATGCCATACGTTTAGAAATACCATGAAACGTGGACATTTCTTGGTCCCGTGCTGATTGGACCATTTTTTAACAACATGTAAAATACTCAGATGATATAAGTACTTGGGATCTGAAAATTGACTTTTCAGTTATCGACGCTATACGTTTAGAAATACCATGAAACGTCGACATTTCTTGGTCCCGGGCTGATTGGGCAATTTTTTCACGACGCGAAAAATTCTGAGCTGATATAAGTACTTGGGATCTGAAAATTGACTTTTTAGTTATCAACGCTATACGTTTAGAAATACAATGAAACGTGGAGATTTCTTGGTCCCGGGCTGATTGGGCAATTTTTTCACGACGCGAAAAATTCCGAGCTGATATAAGTACTTGGGATCTGAAAATTGAGTTTTCAGTTATCGATGCCATACGTTTAGAAATACCATGAAACGTGGAGATTTCTTGGTCCCGGGCTGATTGGGCAATTTTTTAAAAACATGTAAAATACGCAGATGATATAAGTACTTGGGATCTGAAAATTGACTTTTCAGTTATCGACGCTATACGTTTAGAAATACAATGAAACGTGGAGATTTCTCGGTCCCGGGCTGATTGGGCAATTTTTTCACGACGCGAAAAATTCCGAGCTGATATAAGTACTTGGGATCTGAAAATTGAGTTTTCAGTTATCGATGCCATACGTTTAGAAATACCATGAAACGTGGAGATTTCTTGGTCCCGGGCTGATTGGGCAATTTTTTAAAAACATGTAAAATACGCAGATGATATAAGTACTTAGGATCTGAAAATTGAGTTTTCAGTTATCGCCGCCATACCTTTAGAAATACAATGAAACGTGGAGATTTCATGGTCCCGGGCTGATTTCGGAATTTTTTCACGACGCGAAAAATTACGAGCTGATATAAGTACTTGGGATCTGAAAATTGAGTTTTCAGTTATCGATGCCATACGTTTAGAAATACCATGAAACGTGGAGATTTCTTGGTCCCGGGCTGATTGGGCAATTTTTTAAAAACATGTAAAATACGCAGATGATATAAGTACTTGGGATCTGAAAATTGAGTTTTCAGTTATCGCCGCCATACCTTTAGAAATACAATGAAACGTGGAGATTTCATGGTCCCGGGCTGATTTCGGAATTTTTTCACGACGCGAAAAATTCTGAGCTGATATAAGTACTTGGGATCTGAAAATTGAGTTTCCAGTTATCGACGCCATACGTGTAGAAATACCATGAAACGTGGACATTTCTTGGTCCCGGGCTGATTGAGCAATTTTTTCACGACGCGAAAAATTCTGAGCTGATATAAGTACTTGGGATCTGAAAATTGACTTTTCAGTTATCGACGCTATACGTTTAGAAATACCATGAAACGTGGACATTTCTTGGTCCCGGGCTGATTGGGCAATTTTTTCACGACGTGAAAAATTCCGAGCTGATATAAGTACTTGGGATCTGAAAATTGACGTTTCAGTTATCGACGCTATACGTTTAGAAATACCATGAAACGTGGACATTTCTTGGTCCCGGGCTGATTGGGCAATTTTTTCACGACGTGAAAAATTCCGAGCTGATATAAGTACTTGGGATCTGAAAATTGAGTTTCCAGTTATCGACGCCATACGTGTAGAAATACCATGAAACGTGGACATTTCTTGGTCCCGGGCTGATTGGGCAATTTTTTCAAGACGCGAAAAATTCTGAGCTTATATAAGTACTTGGGATCTGAAAATTGACTTTTCAGTTATCGACGCCATACGTTTAGAAATACCATGAAACGTGGAGATTTCTTGGTCCCGGGCTGATTGGGCAATTTTTTCACGACGTGAAAAATTCCGAGCTGATATAAGTACTTGGGATCTGAAAATTGACTTTTCAGTTATCGACGCTATACGTTTAGAAATACCATGAAACGTGGACATTTCTTGGTCCCGGGCTGATTGGGCAATTTTTTCACGACGTGAAATATTCCGAGCTGATATAAGTACTTGGGATCTGAAAATTGACGTTTCAGTTATCGACGCTATACGTTTAGAAATACCATGAAACGTGGACATTTCTTGGTCCCGGGCTGATTGGGCAATTTTTTCACGACGTGAAAAATTCCGAGCTGATATAAGTACTTGGGATCTGAAAATTGACTTTTCAGTTATCGACACTATACGTTTAGAAATACCATGAAACGTGGACATTTCTTGGTCGCGGGCTGATTGAGCAATTTTTTCACGACGCGAAAAATTCTGAGCTGATATAAGTACTTGGGATCTGAAAATTGACTTTTCAGTTATCGACGCTATACGTTTAGAAATACCATGAAACGTGGACATTTCTTGGTCCCGGGCTGATTGGGCAATTTTTTCACGACGTGAAAAATTCCGAGCTGATATAAGTACTTGGGATCTGAAAATTGACGTTTCAGTTATCGACGCTATACGTTTAGAAATACCATGAAACGTGGACATTTCTTGGTCCCGGGCTGATTGGGCAATTTTTTCACGACGTGAAAAATTCCGAGCTGATATAAGTACTTGGGATCTGAAAATTGACTTTTCAGTTATCGACACTATACGTTTAGAAATACCATGAAACGTGGACATTTCTTGGTCCCGGGCTGATTGAGCAATTTTTTCACGACGCGAAAAATTCTGAGCTGATATAAGTACTTGGGATCTGAAAATTGACTTTTCAGTTATCGACGCTATACGTTTAGAAATACAATGAAACGTGGAGATTTCTTGGTCCCGGGGTGATTGGGCAATTTTTTCACGACGCGAAAAATTCCGAGCTGATATAAGTACTTGGGATCTGAAAATTGAGTTTTCAGTTATCGATGCCATACGTTTAGAAATACCATGAAACGTGGAGATTTCTTGGTCCCGGGCTGATTGGGCAATTTTTTCACGACGTGAAAAATTCCGAGCTGATATAAGTACTTGGGATCTGAAAATTGAGTTTTCAGTTATCGACGCCATACGTTTAGAAATACAATGAAACGTGGAGATTTCTTGGTCCCGGGCTGATTGGGCAATTTTTTCACGACGTGAAAAATTCCGAGCTGATATAAGTACTTGGGATCTGAAAATTGACTTTTCAGTTATCGACACTATACGTTTAGAAATACCATGAAACGTGGACATTTCTTGGTCCCGGGCTGATTGGGCAATTTTTTCAGGACGCGAAAAATTCTGAGCTGATATAAGTACTTGGGATCTGAAAATTGACTTTTCAGTTATCGACGCTATACGTTTAGAAATACCATGAAACGTGGACATTTCTTGGTCCCGGGCTGATTGGGCAATTTTTTCACGACGTGAAAAATTCCGAGCTGATATAAGTACTTGGGATCTGAAAATTGACTTTTCAGTTATCGACACTATACGTTTAGAAATACCATGAAACGTGGACATTTCTTGGTCGCGGGCTGATTGAGCAATTTTTTCACGACGCGAAAAATTCTGAGCTGATATAAGTACTTGGGATCTGAAAATTGACTTTTCAGTTATCGACGCTATACGTTTAGAAATACCATGAAACGTGGACATTTCTTGGTCCCGGGCTGATTGGGCAATTTTTTCACGACGTGAAAAATTCCGAGCTGATATAAGTACTTGGGATCTGAAAATTGACGTTTCAGTTATCGACGCTATACGTTTAGAAATACCATGAAACGTGGACATTTCTTGGTCCCGGGCTGATTGGGCAATTTTTTCACGACGTGAAAAATTCCGAGCTGATATAAGTACTTGGGATCTGAAAATTGACTTTTCAGTTATCGACACTATACGTTTAGAAATACCATGAAACGTGGACATTTCTTGGTCCCGGGCTGATTGAGCAATTTTTTCACGACGCGAAAAATTCTGAGCTGATATAAGTACTTGGGATCTGAAAATTGACTTTTCAGTTATCGACGCTATACGTTTAGAAATACAATGAAACGTGGAGATTTCTTGGTCCCGGGGTGATTGGGCAATTTTTTCACGACGCGAAAAATTCCGAGCTGATATAAGTACTTGGGATCTGAAAATTGAGTTTTCAGTTATCGATGCCATACGTTTAGAAATACCATGAAACGTGGAGATTTCTTGGTCCCGGGCTGATTTCGGAATTTTTTCACGACGCGAAAAATTACGAGCTGATATAAGTACTTGGGATCTGAAAATTGAGTTTTCAGTTATCGACGCCATACGTTTAGAAATACCATGAAACGTGGACATTTCTTGGTCCCGGGGTGATTGGGCAATTCTTTCACGACGTGAAAAATTACGAGCTGATATAAGTACTTGGGATCTGAAAATTGACTTTTCAGTTATCGACACTATACGTTTAGAAATACCATGAAACGTGGACATTTCTTGGTCCCGGGCTGATTGGGCAATTTTTTCAGGACGCGAAAAATTCTGAGCTGATATAAGTACTTGGGATCTGAAAATTGACTTTTCAGTTATCGACGCTATACGTTTAGAAATACCATGAAACGTGGACATTTCTTGGTCCCGGGCTGATTGGGCAATTTTTTCACGACGCGAAAAATTCTGAGCTGATATAAGTACTTGGGATCTGAAAATTGACTTTTCAGTTATCGACGCTATACGTTTAGAAATACAATGAAACGTGGAGATTTCTTGGTCCCGGGCTGATTGGGCAATTTTTTCACGACGCGAAAAATTCCGAGCTGATATAAGTACTTGGGATCTGAAAATTGAGTTTTCAGTTATCGATGCCATACGTTTAGAAATACCATGAAACGTGGAGATTTCTTGGTTCCGGGCTGATTGGGCAATTTTTTAAAAACATGTAAAATACGCAGATGATATAAGTACTTGGGATCTGAAAATTGACTTTCCAGTTATCGACGCTATACGTTTAGAAATACAATGAAACGTGGAGATTTCTCGGTCCCGGGCTGATTGGGCAATTTTTTCACGACGCGAAAAATTCCGAGCTGATATAAGTACTTGGGATCTGAAAATTGAGTTTTCAGTTATCGATGCCATACGTTTAGAAATACCATGAAACGTGGACATTTCTTGGTCCCGTGCTGATTGGACCATTTTTTAACAACATGTAAAATACTCAGATGATATAAGTACTTGGGATCTGAAAATTGACTTTTCAGTTATCGACGCTATACGTTTAGAAATACCATGAAACGTGGACCTTTCTTGGTCCCGGGCTGATTGGGCAATTTTTTCACGACGCGAAAAATTCCGAGCTGATATAAGTACTTGGGATCTGAAAATTGAGTTTTCAGTTATCGATGCCATACGTTTAGAAATACCATGAAACGTGGAGATTTCTTGGTCCCGGGCTGATTGGGCAATTTTTTAAAAACATGTAAAATACGCAGATGATATAAGTACTTAGGATCTGAAAATTGAGTTTTCAGTTATCGCCGCCATACCTTTAGAAATACAATGAAACGTGGAGATTTCATGGTCCCGGGCTGATTTCGGAATTTTTTCACGACGCGAAAAATTACGAGCTGATATAAGTACTTGGGATCTGAAAATTGAGTTTTCAGTTATCGACGCCATACGTTTAGAAATACCATGAAACGTGGACATTTCTTGGTCCCGTGCTGATTGGACCATTTTTTAAGAACATGTAAAATACTCAGATGATATAAGTACTTGGGATCTGAAAATTGACTTTTCAGTTATCGACGCTATACGTTTAGAAATACCATGAAACGTGGACATTTATTGGTCCCGGGCTTATTGGGCAATTTTTTCACGACGCGAAAAATTCTGAGCTGATATAAGTACTTGCGATCTGAAAATTGACTTTTCAGTTATCGACGCTATACGTTTAGAAATACAATGAAACGTGGAGATTTCTTGATCCCGGGCTGATTGGTCAATTTTTTCACGACGTGAAAAATTCAAAGCTGATATAAGTACTTGGGATCTGAAAATTGACTTTTCAGTTATCGACGCTATACGTTTAGAAATACCATGAAACGTGGACATTTCTTGGTCCCGGGCTGATTGGGCAATTTTTTCACGGCGCGAAAAATTCTGAGCTGATATAAGTACTTGGGATCTGAAAATTGACTTTTCAGTTATCGACGCTATACGTTTAGAAATACAATGAAACGTGGAGATTTCTTGGTCCCGGGCTGATTGGGCAATTTTTTCACGACGCGAAAAATTCCGAGCTGATATAAGTACTTGGGATCTGAAAATTGACTTTTCAGTTATCGACGCTATACGTTTAGAAATACCATGAAACGTGGACATTTCTTGTTCCCGGGCTGATTGGGCAATTTTTTCACGACGTGAAAAATTCCGAGCTGATATAAGTACTTGGGATCTGAAAATTGAGTTTCCAGTTATCGACGCCATACGTTTAGAAATACCATGAAACGTGGACATTTCTTGGTCCCGTGCTGATTGGACCATTTTTTAACAACATGTAAAATACTCAGATGATATAAGTACTTGGGATCTGAAAATTGACTTTTCAGTTATCGACGCTATACGTTTAGAAATACCATGAAACGTGGACATTTCTTGGTCCCGGGCTGATTGGGCAATTTTTTCACGACGTGAAAAATTCCGAGCTGATATAAGTACTTGGGATCTGAAAATTGACTTTTTAGTTATCAACGCTATACGTTTAGAAATACAATGAAACGTGGAGATTTCTTGGTCCCGGGCTGATTGGGCAATTTTTTCACGACGCGAAAAATTCCGAGCTGATATAAGTACTTGGGATCTGAAAATTGAGTTTTCAGTTATCGATGCCATACGTTTAGAAATACCATGAAACGTGGAGATTTCTTGGTCCCGGGCTGATTGGGCAATTTTTTAAAAACATGTACAATACGCAGATGATATAAGTACTTAGGATCTGAAAATTGAGTTTTCAGTTATCGCCGCCATACCTTTAGAAATACAATGAAACGTGGAGATTTCATGGTCCCGGGCTGATTTCGGAATTTTTTCACGACGCGAAAAATTACGAGCTGATATAAGTACTTGGGATATGAAAATTGAGTTTTCAGTTATCGATACCATACGTTTAGAAATACCATGAAACGTGGACATTTCTTGGTCCCGGGCTGATTGGGCAATTTTTTCACGACGCGAAAAATTCTGAGCTGATATAAGTACTTGGGATCTGAAAATTGAGTTTCCAGTTATCGACGCCATACGTTTAGAAATACCATGAAACGTGGACATTTCTTGGTCCCGTGCTGATTGGACCATTTTTTAACAACATGTAAAATACTCAGATGATATAAGTACTTGGGATCTGAAAATTGACTTTTCAGTTATCGACGCTATACGTTTAGAAATACCATGAAACGTCGACATTTCTTGGTCCCGGGCTGATTGGGCAATTTTTTCACGACGCGAAAAATTCTGAGCTGATATAAGTACTTGGGATCTGAAAATTGACTTTTTAGTTATCAACGCTATACGTTTAGAAATACAATGAAACGTGGAGATTTCTTGGTCCCGGGCTGATTGGGCAATTTTTTCACGACGCGAAAAATTCTGAGCTGATATAAGTACTTGGGATCTGAAAATTGAGTTTCCAGTTATCGACGCCATACGTGTAGAAATACCATGAAACGTGGACATTTCTTGGTCCCGGGCTGATTGAGCAATTTTTTCACGACGCGAAAAATTCTGAGCTGATATAAGTACTTGGGATCTGAAAATTGACTTTTCAGTTATCGACGCCATACGTTTAGAAATACCATGAAACGTGGAGATTTCTTGGTCCCGGGCTGATTGGGCAATTTTTTCACGACGTGAAAAATTCCGAGCTGATATAAGTACTTGGGATCTGAAAATTGACTTTTCAGTTATCGACGCTATACGTTTAGAAATACCATGAAACGTGGACATTTCTTGGTCCCGGGCTGATTGGGCAATTTTTTCACGACGTGAAATATTCCGAGCTGATATAAGTACTTGGGATCTGAAAATTGACGTTTCAGTTATCGACGCTATACGTTTAGAAATACCATGAAACGTGGACATTTCTTGGTCCCGGGCTGATTGGGCAATTTTTTCACGACGTGAAAAATTCCGAGCAGATATAAGTACTTGGGATCTGAAAATTGACTTTTCAGTTATCGACACTATACGTTTAGAAATACCATGAAACGTGGACATTTCTTGGTCCCGGGCTGATTGAGCAATTTTTTCACGACGCGAAAAATTCTGAGCTGATATAAGTACTTGGGATCTGAAAATTGACTTTTCAGTTATCGACGCTATACGTTTAGAAATACCATGAAACGTGGACATTTCTTGGTCCCGGGCTGATTGGGCAATTTTTTCACGACGTGAAAAATTCCGAGCTGATATAAGTACTTGGGATCTGAAAATTGAGTTTTCAGTTATCAACGCCATACATTTAGAAATACAATGAAACGTGGAGATTTCTTGATCCCGGGCTGATTGGGCAATTTTTTCACGACGTGAAAAATTCCGAGCTGATATAAGTACTTGGGATCTGAAAATTGAGTTTTCAGTTATCGACGCCATACGTTTAGAAATACAATGAAACGTGGAGATTTCTTGATCCCGGGCTGATTGGGCAATTTTTTCACGACGTGAAAAATTCAAAGCTGATATAAGTACTTGGGAACTGAAAATTGACTTTTCAGTTATCGACGCTATACGTTTAGAAATACCATGAAACGTGGACATTTCTTGGTCCCGGGCTGATTGGGCAATTTTTTCACGGCGCGAAAAATTCTGAGCTGATATAAGTACTTGGGATCTGAAAATTGAGTTTCCAGTTATCGACGCCATACGTTTAGAAATACCATGAAACGTGGACATTTCTTGGTCCCGGGCTGATTGCGCAATTTTTTCACGACGTGAAAAATTCCGAGCTGATATAAGTACTTGGGATCTGAAAATTGAGTTTTCAGTTATCGACGCCATACGTTTAGAAATACAATGAAACGTGGAGATTTCTTGGTCCCGGGCTGATTGGGCAATTTTTTCACGACGCGAAAAATTCTGAGCTGATATAAGTACTTGGGATCTGAAAATTGACTTTTCAGTTATCGACGCAATACGTTTAGAAATACAATGAAACGTGGAGATTTCTTGGTCCCGGGCTGATTGGGCAATTTTTTCACGACGAGAAAAATTCCGAGCTGATATAAGTACTTGGGATCTGAAAATTGAGTTTTTAGTTATCGATGCCATACGTTTAGAAATACCATTAAACGTGGACATTTCTTGGTCCCGTGCTGATTGGACCATTTTTTAACAACATGTAAAATACTCAGATGATATAAGTACTTGGGATCTGAAAATTGACTTTTCAGTTATCGACGCTATACGTTTAGAAATACCATGAAACGTGGACCTTTCTTGGTCCCGGGCTGATTGGGCAATTTTTTCACGACGCGAAAAATTCTGAGCTGATATAAGTACTTGGGATCTGAAAATTGAGTTTCCAGTTATCGACGCCATACGTTTAGAAATACCATGAAACGTGGACATTTCTTGGTCCCGGGCTGATTGCGCAATTTTTTCACGACGTGAAAAATTCCGAGCTGATATAAGTACTTGGGATCTGAAAATTGAGTTTTCAGTTATCGACGCCATACGTTTAGAAATACAATGAAACGTGGAGATTTCTTGGTCCCGGGCTGATTGGGCAATTTTTTCACGACGCGAAAAATTCTGAGCTGATATAAGTACTTGGGATCTGAAAATTGAGTTTCCAGTTATCGACGCCATACGTTTAGAAATACCATGAAACGTGGACATTTCTTGGTCCCGGGCTGATTGCGCAATTTTTTCACGACGTGAAAAATTCCGAGCTGATATAAGTACTTGGGATCTGAAAATTGAGTTTTCAGTTATCGACGCCATACGTTTAGAAATACAATGAAACGTGGAGATTTCTTGGTCCCGGGCTGATTGGGCAATTTTTTCACGACGCGAAAAATTCCGAGCTGATATAAGTACTTGGGATCTGAAAATTGAGTTTTCAGTTATCGATGCCATACGTTTAAAAATACCATGAAACGTGGAGATTTCTTGGTCCCGGGCTGATTGGGCAATTTTTTAAAAACATGTAAAATACGCAGATGATATAAGTACTTGGGATCTGAAAATTGAGTTTTCAGTTATCGCCGCAATACCTTTAGAAATACAATGAAACGTGGAGATTTCATGGTTCCGGGCTGATTTCGGAATTTTTTCACGACGCGAAAAATTACGAGCTGATATAAGTACTTGGGATATGAAAATTGAGTTTTCAGTTATCGATACCATACGTTTAGAAATACCATGAAACGTGGACATTTGTTGGTCCCGGGCTGATTGGGCAATTTTTTCACGACGCGAAAAATTCTGAGCTGATATAAGTACTTGGGATCTGAAAATTGAGTTTCCAGTTATCGACGCCATACGTTTAGAAATACCATGAAACGTGGACATTTCTTGGTCCCGGGCTGATTGAGCAATTTTTTCACGACGCGAAAAATTCTGAGCTGATATAAGTACTTGGGATCTGAAAATTGACTTTTCAGTTATCGACGCTATACGTTTAGAAATACCATGAAACGTGGACATTTCTTGGTCCCGGGCTGATTGGGCAATTTTTTCACGACGTGAAAAATTCCGAGCTGATATAAGTACTTGGGATCTGAAAATTGACGTTTCAGTTATCGACGCTATACGTTTAGAAATACCATGAAACGTGGACATTTCTTGGTCCCGGGCTGATTGGGCAATTTTTTCACGACGTGAAAAATTCCGAGCTGATATAAGTACTTGGGATCTGAAAATTGACTTTTGAGTTATCAACGCTATACGTTTAGAAATACAATGAAACGTGGAGATTTCTTGGTCCCGGGCTGATTGGGCAATTTTTTCACGACGCGAAAAATTCCGAGCTGATATAAGTACTTGAGATCTGAAAATTGAGTTTTCAGTTATCGATGCCATACGTTTAGAAATACCATGAAACGTGGAGATTTCTTGGTCCCGGGCTGATTGGGCAATTTTTTAAAAACATGTACAATACGCAGATGATATAAATACTTAGGATCTGAAAATTGAGTTTTCAGTTATCGCCGCCATACCTTTAGAAATACAATGAAACGTGGAGATTTCATGGTCCCGGGCTGATTTCGGAATTTTTTCACGACGCGAAAAATTACGAGCTGATATAAGTACTTGGGATATGAAAATTGAGTTTTCAGTTATCGATACCATACGTTTAGAAATACCATGAAACGTGGACATTTCTTGGTCCCGGGCTGATTGGGCAATTTTTTCACGACGCGAAAAATTCTGAGCTGATATAAGTACTTGGGATCTGAAAATTGAGTTTCCAGTTATCGACGCCATACGTTTAGAAATACCATGAAACGTGGACATTTCTTGGTCCCGTGCTGATTGGACCATTTTTTAACAACATGTAAAATACTCAGATGATATAAGTACTTGGGATCTGAAAATTGACTTTTTAGTTATCGACGCTATACGTTTAGAAATACCATGAAACGTCGACATTTCTTGGTCCCGGGCTGATTGGGCAATTTTTTCACGACGCGAAAAATTCTGAGCTGATATAAGTACTTGGGATCTGAAAATTGACTTTTTAGTTATCAACGCTATACGTTTAGAAATACAATGAAACGTGGAGATTTCTTGGTCCCGGGCTGATTGGGCAATTTTTTCACGACGCGAAAAATTCCGAGCTGATATAAGTACTTGGGATCTGAAAATTGAGTTTTCAGTTATCGATGCCATACGTTTAGAAATACCATGAAACGTGGAGATTTCTTGGTCCCGGGCTGATTGGGCAATTTTTTAAAAACATGTAAAATACGCAGATGATATAAGTACTTGGGATCTGAAAATTGAGTTTTCAGTTATCGCCGCCATACCTTTAGAAATACAATGAAACGTGGAGATTTCATGGTCCCGGGCTGATTTCGGAATTTTTTCACGACGCGAAAAATTACGAGCTGATATAAGTACTTGGGATATGAAAATTGAGTTTTCAGTTATCGATACCATACGTTTAGAAATACCATGAAACGTGGACATTTCTTGGTCACGGGCTGATTGGGCAATTTTTTCACGACGCGAAAAATTCTGAGCTGATATAAGTACTTGGGATCCGAAAATTGAGTTTCCAGTTATCGACGCCATACGTGTAGAAATACCATGAAACGTGGACATTTCTTGGTCCCGGGCTGATTGGGCAATTTTTTCAAGACGCGAAAAATTCTGAGCTGATATAAGTACTTGGGATCTGAAAATTGAGTTTTCAGTTATCGATGCCATACGTTTAGAAATACCATGAAACGTGGAGATTTCTTGGTCCCGGGCTGATTGGGCAATTTTGTAAAAACATGTAAAATACGCAGATGATATAAGTACTTGGGATCTGAAAATTGACTTTTCAGTTATCGACGCTATACGTTTAGAAATACAATGAAACGTGGAGATTTCTCGGTCCCGGGCTGATTGGGCAATTTTTTCACGACGCGAAAAATTCCGAGCTGATATAAGTACTTGGGATCTGAAAATTGAGTTTTCAGTTATCGATGCCATACGTTTAGAAATACCATGAAACGTGGAGATTTCTTGGTCCCGGGCTGATTGGGCAATTTTTTAAAAACATGTAAAATACGCAGATGATATAAGTACTTAGGATCTGAAAATTGAGTTTTCAGTTATCGCCGCCATACCTTTAGAAATACAATGAAACGTGGAGATTTCATGGTCCCGGGCTGATTTCGGAATTTTTTCACGACGCGAAAAATTACGAGCTGATATAAGTACTTGGGATCTGAAAATTGAGTTTTCAGTTATCGACGCCATACGTTTAGAAATACCATGAGACGTGGACATTTCTTGGTCCCGTGCTGATTGGACCATTTTTTAACAACATGTAAAATACTCAGATGATATAAGTACTTGGGATCTGAAAATTGACTTTTCAGTTATCGACGCTATACGTTTAGAAATACCATGAAACGTGGACATTTATTGGTCCCGGGCTTATTGGGCAATTTTTTCACGACGCGAAAAATTCTGAGCTGATATAAGTACTTGGGATCTGAAAATTGACTTTTTAGTTAACAACGCTATACGTTTAGAAATACAATGAAACGTGGAGATTTCTTGGTCCCGGGCTGATTGGGCAATTTTTTCACGACGCGAAAAATTCCGAGCTGATATAAGTACTTGGGATCTGAAAATTGAGTTTTCAGTTATCGATGCCATACGTTTAGAAATACCATGAAACGTGGACATTTCTTGGTCCCGTGCTGATTGGACCATTTTTTAACAACATGTAAAATACTCAGATGATATAAGTACTTGGGATCTGAAAATTGACTTTTCAGTTATCGACGCTATACGTTTAGAAATACCATGAAACGTGGACCTTTCTTGGTCCCGGGCTGATTGGGCAATTTTTTCACGACGCGAAAAATTCCGAGCTGATATAAGTACTTGGGATCTGAAAATTGAGTTTTCAGTTATCGATGCCATACGTTTAGAAATACCATGAAACGTGGAGATTTCTTGGTCCCGGGCTGATTGGGCAATTTTTTAAAAACATGTAAAATACGCAGATGATATAAGTACTTAGGATCTGAAAATTGAGTTTTCAGTTATCGCCGCCATACCTTTAGAAATACAATGAAACGTGGAGATTTCATGGTCCCGGGCTGATTTCGGAATTTTTTCACGACGCGAAAAATTACGAGCTGATATAAGTACTTGGGATCTGAAAATTGAGTTTTCAGTTATCGACGCCATACGTTTAGAAATACCATGAAACGTGGACATTTCTTGGTCCCGTGCTGATTGGACCATTTTTTAACAACATGTAAAATACTCAGATGATATAAGTACTTGGGATCTGAAAATTGACTTTTCAGTTATCGACGCTATACGTTTAGAAATACCATGAAATGTGGACATTTATTGGTCCCGGGCTTATTGGGCAATTTTTTCACGACGCGAAAAATTCTGAGCTGATATAAGTACTTGGGATCTGAAAATTGACTTTTTAGTTATCAACGCTATACGTTTAGAAATACAATGAAACGTGGAGATTTCTTGGTCCCGGGCTGATTGGGCAATTTTTTCACGACGCGAAAAATTCCGAGCTGATATAAGTACTTGGGATCTGAAAATTGACTTTTCAGTTATCGACGCTATACGTTTAGAAATACCACGAAACGTGGACATTTCTTGGTCCCGGGCTGATTGGGCAATTTTTTCACGACGTGAAAAATTCCGAGCTGATATAAGTACTTGGGATCTGAAAATTGAGTTTCCAGTTATCGACGCCATACGTTTAGAAATACCAGGAAACCTGGACATTTCTTGGTCCCGGGCTGACTGGGGAATTTTTTCACAACGCGAAAAATTCCGAGCTGATATAAGTTCTTGGGATCTGAAGAGTGAGATTCCAGTTATCGACACCATACGTTTAGAAATTCCATTAAACGTGAACATTTGTTGTTCCCGGGCTGAGTGAACCATTTTTCACAACACGTAAAATACGCAGCTGATATAAGTACTTGGGATCTGAAAATTGAGATTTCATTTATCGACCTCATACGTTTAGAAATACCATGAAACGTGGACATTTCTTGGTACCGGGCTGACTGGGGAATTTTTTCACGACGCGAAAAATTCCGAGCTGATATAAGTACTTGGGATCTGAAAATTGAGATTCCATTTATCGACCTCATACGTTTAGAAATACCAGGAAACGTGGACATTTCTTGGTCTCGGGCTGACTGGGGAATTTTTTAACGACGCGAAAAATTCCGAGCTGATATAAGTTCTTGGGATCTGCAAAGTGAGATTCCAGTTATCGACACCATACGTTTAGAAATACCATCAAACGTGAACATTTGTTATTCCCGGGCTGAGTGAACCATTTTTCACAACACGTAAAATACGCAGCTGATATAAGTACTTGGGATCTGAAAATTGAGATTTTATATATCGACCTCATACGTTTAGAAATACCATGAAACGTGGACATTTCTTGGTCCCGATCTGACTGGGGAATTTTTTCACGACGCGAAAAATTCCGAGCTGATCGACGCCATACATTTAGTAATGCCATGAAACGTGGACATTTGTTTGTCCCGTTCTGATTGGACCATTTTTGAACAACACGTAAAATACGCAGCTGATATAAGTACTTGGGATCTGAAAATTGAAATTCCATTTATCGACCTCATAAGTTTAGTAATACCATGAAACGTGGACATTTCTTGGTCCCGGGCTGATTGGGAAATTTTGTCACGACGCGAAAAATTCCGAGCTGATATAAGTACTTGGGATCTGAAAATTGAGGTTCCAGTTGTCGACGCCATACATTTAGAAATGCTATGAAACGTGGACATTAGTGCGTCCCGTGCTGATTGGACCATTTTTTAACAACACGTAAAATACGCAGCTGATATAAGTACTTGGGATCTGAAAATTGAGTTTCCAGTTATCGACGCCATACGGTTAGAAATACCGTAAATCGTGGACATTTCTTGGTCCCGGGCTGATTGGGGAATTTTTTCACGAAGCGAAAAATTCCGAACTGATATAAGTACTTGGGATCTCAAAAGTGAGATTCCAGTTATCGAAGCCATACGTTTAGAAATACCATTAAACGTGAACATTTGTTGTTCCCGGGCTGAACCCCCCTGGTTCACCCTGAGTGAACCATTTTTCACAACACGTAAAATACGCAGCTGATATAAGTACTTGGGATCTGAAAATTGAGATTTCATTTGTCGACCTCATACGTTTAGAAATACCATGAAACGTGGACATTTCTTGGTACTGGGCTGACTGGGGAATTTTTTCACGACGCGAAAAATTCCGAGCTGATATAAGTACTTGGGATCTGAAAATTACAATTCCAGTTATCGATGACATATGCTTAGAAATGCCATGAAACGTGGACATTTGTTTGTCCCGTGCTGATTGGACCATTTTTTAACAACACGTAAAATACGCAGCTGATATAAGTACTTGGGATCTGAAAATTGAGATTCCATTTATCGACCTCATACGTTTAGAAATACCAGGAAACGTGGACATTTCTTGGTCTCGGGCTGACTGGGGAATTTTTTCACGACGCGAAAAATTCCGAGCTGATATAAGTTCTTGGGATCTGAAAAGTGAGATTCCAGTTATCGATGACATATGCTTAGAAATGCCATGAAACGTGGACATTTGTTTGTCCCGTGCTGATTGGACCATTTTTTAACAACACGTAAAATACGCAGCTGATATAAGTACTTGGGATCTGAAAATTGAGATTCCATTTATCGACCTCATACGATTAGAAATACCAGGAAACGTGGACATTTCTTGGTCTCGGGCCGACTGGGGAATTTTTTCACGACGCGAAAAATTCCGAGCTGATATAAGTTCTTGGGATCTGAAAAGTGAGATTCCAGTTATCGACACCATACGTTTAGAAATACCATCAAACGTGAACATTTGTTATTCCCGGGCTGAGTGAACCATTTTTCACAACACGTAAAATACGCAGCTGATATAAGTACTTGGGATCTGATAATTGAGATTTGATATATCGACGCCATACATTTAGAAATGCAATGAAAGTTGGACATTTGTTTGTCCCGTTCTGATTGGACCATTTTTTAACAACACGTAAAATACGCAGCTGATATAAGTACTTGGGATCTGAAAATTGAGATTTTATATATCGACCTCATACGTTTAGAAATACCATGAACCGTGGACATTTCTTGGTCCCGGGCTGACTGGGGAATTTTTTCACGACGCGAAAAATTCTGAGCTTATATAAGTACTTGGGATCTGAAAATTGACTTTTCAGTTATCGACGCCATACGTTTAGAAATACCATGAAACGTGGAGATTTCTTGGTCCCGGGCTGATTGGGCAATTTTTTCACGACGTGAAAAATTCCGAGCTGATATAAGTACTTGGGATCTGAAAATTGACGTTTCAGTTATCGACGCTATACGTTTAGAAATACCATGAAACGTGGACATTTCTTGGTCCCGGGCTGATTGGGCAATTTTTTCACGACGTGAAAAATTCCGAGCTGATATAAGTACTTGGGATCTGAAAATTGAGTTTCCAGTTATCGACGCCATACGTGTAGAAATACCATGAAACGTGGACATTTCTTGGTCCCGGGCTGATTGGGCAATTTTTTCAAGACGCGAAAAATTCTGAGCTTATATAAGTACTTGGGATCTGAAAATTGACTTTTCAGTTATCGACGCCATACGTTTAGAAATACCATGAAACGTGGAGATTTCTTGGTCCCGGGCTGATTGGGCAATTTTTTCACGACGTGAAAAATTCCGAGCTGATATAAGTACTTGGGATCTGAAAATTGACTTTTCAGTTATCGACGCTATACGTTTAGAAATACCATGAAACGTGGACATTTCTTGGTCCCGGGCTGATTGGGCAATTTTTTCACGACGTGAAATATTCCGAGCTGATATAAGTACTTGGGATCTGAAAATTGACGTTTCAGTTATCGACGCTATACGTTTAGAAATACCATGAAACGTGGACATTTCTTGGTCCCGGGCTGATTGGGCAATTTTTTCACGACGTGAAAAATTCCGAGCTGATATAAGTACTTGGGATCTGAAAATTGACTTTTCAGTTATCGACACTATACGTTTAGAAATACCATGAAACGTGGACATTTCTTGGTCCCGGGCTGATTGAGCAATTTTTTCACGACGCGAAAAATTCTGAGCTGATATAAGTACTTGGGATCTGAAAATTGACTTTTCAGTTATCGACGCTATACGTTTAGAAATACAATGAAACGTGGAGATTTCTTGGTCCCGGGGTGATTGGGCAATTTTTTCACGACGCGAAAAATTCCGAGCTGATATAAGTACTTGGGATCTGAAAATTGAGTTTTCAGTTATCGATGCCATACGTTTAGAAATACCATGAAACGTGGAGATTTCTTGGTCCCGGGCTGATTGGGCAATTTTTTCACGACGTGAAAAATTCCGAGCTGATATAAGTACTTGGGATCTGAAAATTGAGTTTTCAGTTATCGACGCCATACGTTTAGAAATACAATGAAACGTGGAGATTTCTTGGTCCCGGGCTGATTGGGCAATTTTTTCACGACGTGAAAAATTCCGAGCTGATATAAGTACTTGGGATCTGAAAATTGACTTTTCAGTTATCGACACTATACGTTTAGAAATACCATGAAACGTGGACATTTCTTGGTCCCGGGCTGATTGGGCAATTTTTTCAGGACGCGAAAAATTCTGAGCTGATATAAGTACTTGGGATCTGAAAATTGACTTTTCAGTTATCGACGCTATACGTTTAGAAATACCATGAAACGTGGACATTTCTTGGTCCCGGGCTGATTGGGCAATTTTTTCACGACGTGAAAAATTCCGAGCTGATATAAGTACTTGGGATCTGAAAATTGACTTTTCAGTTATCGACACTATACGTTTAGAAATACCATGAAACGTGGACATTTCTTGGTCGCGGGCTGATTGAGCAATTTTTTCACGACGCGAAAAATTCTGAGCTGATATAAGTACTTGGGATCTGAAAATTGACTTTTCAGTTATCGACGCTATACGTTTAGAAATACCATGAAACGTGGACATTTCTTGGTCCCGGGCTGATTGGGCAATTTTTTCACGACGTGAAAAATTCCGAGCTGATATAAGTACTTGGGATCTGAAAATTGACGTTTCAGTTATCGACGCTATACGTTTAGAAATACCATGAAACGTGGACATTTCTTGGTCCCGGGCTGATTGGGCAATTTTTTCACGACGTGAAAAATTCCGAGCTGATATAAGTACTTGGGATCTGAAAATTGACTTTTCAGTTATCGACACTATACGTTTAGAAATACCATGAAACGTGGACATTTCTTGGTCCCGGGCTGATTGAGCAATTTTTTCACGACGCGAAAAATTCTGAGCTGATATAAGTACTTGGGATCTGAAAATTGACTTTTCAGTTATCGACGCTATACGTTTAGAAATACAATGAAACGTGGAGATTTCTTGGTCCCGGGGTGATTGGGCAATTTTTTCACGACGCGAAAAATTCCGAGCTGATATAAGTACTTGGGATCTGAAAATTGAGTTTTCAGTTATCGATGCCATACGTTTAGAAATACCATGAAACGTGGAGATTTCTTGGTCCCGGGCTGATTTCGGAATTTTTTCACGACGCGAAAAATTACGAGCTGATATAAGTACTTGGGATCTGAAAATTGAGTTTTCAGTTATCGACGCCATACGTTTAGAAATACCATGAAACGTGGACATTTCTTGGTCCCGGGGTGATTGGGCAATTCTTTCACGACGTGAAAAATTACGAGCTGATATAAGTACTTGGGATCTGAAAATTGACTTTTCAGTTATCGACACTATACGTTTAGAAATACCATGAAACGTGGACATTTCTTGGTCCCGGGCTGATTGGGCAATTTTTTCAGGACGCGAAAAATTCTGAGCTGATATAAGTACTTGGGATCTGAAAATTGACTTTTCAGTTATCGACGCTATACGTTTAGAAATACCATGAAACGTGGACATTTCTTGGTCCCGGGCTGATTGGGCAATTTTTTCACGACGCGAAAAATTCTGAGCTGATATAAGTACTTGGGATCTGAAAATTGACTTTTCAGTTATCGACGCTATACGTTTAGAAATACAATGAAACGTGGAGATTTCTTGGTCCCGGGCTGATTGGGCAATTTTTTCACGACGCGAAAAATTCCGAGCTGATATAAGTACTTGGGATCTGAAAATTGAGTTTTCAGTTATCGATGCCATACGTTTAGAAATACCATGAAACGTGGAGATTTCTTGGTTCCGGGCTGATTGGGCAATTTTTTAAAAACATGTAAAATACGCAGATGATATAAGTACTTGGGATCTGAAAATTGACTTTTCAGTTATCGACGCTATACGTTTAGAAATACAATGAAACGTGGAGATTTCTCGGTCCCGGGCTGATTGGGCAATTTTTTCACGACGCGAAAAATTCCGAGCTGATATAAGTACTTGGGATCTGAAAATTGAGTTTTCAGTTATCGATGCCATACGTTTAGAAATACCATGAAACGTGGACATTTCTTGGTCCCGTGCTGATTGGACCATTTTTTAACAACATGTAAAATACTCAGATGATATAAGTACTTGGGATCTGAAAATTGACTTTTCAGTTATCGACGCTATACGTTTAGAAATACCATGAAACGTGGACCTTTCTTGGTCCCGGGCTGATTGGGCAATTTTTTCACGACGCGAAAAATTCCGAGCTGATATAAGTACTTGGGATCTGAAAATTGAGTTTTCAGTTATCGATGCCATACGTTTAGAAATACCATGAAACGTGGAGATTTCTTGGTCCCGGGCTGATTGGGCAATTTTTTAAAAACATGTAAAATACGCAGATGATATAAGTACTTAGGATCTGAAAATTGAGTTTTCAGTTATCGCCGCCATACCTTTAGAAATACAATGAAACGTGGAGATTTCATGGTCCCGGGCTGATTTCGGAATTTTTTCACGACGCGAAAAATTACGAGCTGATATAAGTACTTGGGATCTGAAAATTGAGTTTTCAGTTATCGACGCCATACGTTTA
Source organism: Perithous albicinctus (assembly GCA_964016905.1). Taxonomy (NCBI): domain Eukaryota; kingdom Metazoa; phylum Arthropoda; class Insecta; order Hymenoptera; family Ichneumonidae; genus Perithous; species Perithous albicinctus. The sequence goes on from OZ024700.1 coordinate 3,434,342, forward strand.
GAAATACCATGAAACGTGGACATTTCTTGGTCCCGTGCTGATTGGACCATTTTTTAAGAACATGTAAAATACTCAGATGATATAAGTACTTGGGATCTGAAAATTGACTTTTCAGTTATCGACGCTATACGTTTAGAAATACCATGAAACGTGGACATTTATTGGTCCCGGGCTTATTGGGCAATTTTTTCACGACGCGAAAAATTCTGAGCTGATATAAGTACTTGCGATCTGAAAATTGACTTTTCAGTTATCGACGCTATACGTTTAGAAATACAATGAAACGTGGAGATTTCTTGATCCCGGGCTGATTGGTCAATTTTTTCACGACGTGAAAAATTCAAAGCTGATATAAGTACTTGGGATCTGAAAATTGACTTTTCAGTTATCGACGCTATACGTTTAGAAATACCATGAAACGTGGACATTTCTTGGTCCCGGGCTGATTGGGCAATTTTTTCACGGCGCGAAAAATTCTGAGCTGATATAAGTACTTGGGATCTGAAAATTGACTTTTCAGTTATCGACGCTATACGTTTAGAAATACAATGAAACGTGGAGATTTCTTGGTCCCGGGCTGATTGGGCAATTTTTTCACGACGCGAAAAATTCCGAGCTGATATAAGTACTTGGGATCTGAAAATTGACTTTTCAGTTATCGACGCTATACGTTTAGAAATACCATGAAACGTGGACATTTCTTGTTCCCGGGCTGATTGGGCAATTTTTTCACGACGTGAAAAATTCCGAGCTGATATAAGTACTTGGGATCTGAAAATTGAGTTTCCAGTTATCGACGCCATACGTTTAGAAATACCATGAAACGTGGACATTTCTTGGTCCCGTGCTGATTGGACCATTTTTTAACAACATGTAAAATACTCAGATGATATAAGTACTTGGGATCTGAAAATTGACTTTTCAGTTATCGACGCTATACGTTTAGAAATACCATGAAACGTGGACATTTCTTGGTCCCGGGCTGATTGGGCAATTTTTTCACGACGTGAAAAATTCCGAGCTGATATAAGTACTTGGGATCTGAAAATTGACTTTTTAGTTATCAACGCTATACGTTTAGAAATACAATGAAACGTGGAGATTTCTTGGTCCCGGGCTGATTGGGCAATTTTTTCACGACGCGAAAAATTCCGAGCTGATATAAGTACTTGGGATCTGAAAATTGAGTTTTCAGTTATCGATGCCATACGTTTAGAAATACCATGAAACGTGGAGATTTCTTGGTCCCGGGCTGATTGGGCAATTTTTTAAAAACATGTACAATACGCAGATGATATAAGTACTTAGGATCTGAAAATTGAGTTTTCAGTTATCGCCGCCATACCTTTAGAAATACAATGAAACGTGGAGATTTCATGGTCCCGGGCTGATTTCGGAATTTTTTCACGACGCGAAAAATTACGAGCTGATATAAGTACTTGGGATATGAAAATTGAGTTTTCAGTTATCGATACCATACGTTTAGAAATACCATGAAACGTGGACATTTCTTGGTCCCGGGCTGATTGGGCAATTTTTTCACGACGGGAAAAATTCTGAGCTGATATAAGTACTTGGGATCTGAAAATTGAGTTTCCAGTTATCGACGCCATACGTTTAGAAATACCATGAAACGTGGACATTTCTTGGTCCCGTGCTGATTGGACCATTTTTTAACAACATGTAAAATACTCAGATGATATAAGTACTTGGGATCTGAAAATTGACTTTTCAGTTATCGACGCTATACGTTTAGAAATACCATGAAACGTCGACATTTCTTGGTCCCGGGCTGATTGGGCAATTTTTTCACGACGCGAAAAATTCTGAGCTGATATAAGTACTTGGGATCTGAAAATTGACTTTTTAGTTATCAACGCTATACGTTTAGAAATACAATGAAACGTGGAGATTTCTTGGTCCCGGGCTGATTGGGCAATTTTTTCACGACGCGAAAAATTCTGAGCTGATATAAGTACTTGGGATCTGAAAATTGAGTTTCCAGTTATCGACGCCATACGTGTAGAAATACCATGAAACGTGGACATTTCTTGGTCCCGGGCTGATTGAGCAATTTTTTCACGACGCGAAAAATTCTGAGCTGATATAAGTACTTGGGATCTGAAAATTGACTTTTCAGTTATCGACGCCATACGTTTAGAAATACCATGAAACGTGGAGATTTCTTGGTCCCGGGCTGATTGGGCAATTTTTTCACGACGTGAAAAATTCCGAGCTGATATAAGTACTTGGGATCTGAAAATTGACTTTTCAGTTATCGACGCTATACGTTTAGAAATACCATGAAACGTGGACATTTCTTGGTCCCGGGCTGATTGGGCAATTTTTTCACGACGTGAAATATTCCGAGCTGATATAAGTACTTGGGATCTGAAAATTGACGTTTCAGTTATCGACGCTATACGTTTAGAAATACCATGAAACGTGGACATTTCTTGGTCCCGGGCTGATTGGGCAATTTTTTCACGACGTGAAAAATTCCGAGCAGATATAAGTACTTGGGATCTGAAAATTGACTTTTCAGTTATCGACACTATACGTTTAGAAATACCATGAAACGTGGACATTTCTTGGTCCCGGGCTGATTGAGCAATTTTTTCACGACGCGAAAAATTCTGAGCTGATATAAGTACTTGGGATCTGAAAATTGACTTTTCAGTTATCGACGCTATACGTTTAGAAATACCATGAAACGTGGACATTTCTTGGTCCCGGGCTGATTGGGCAATTTTTTCACGACGTGAAAAATTCCGAGCTGATATAAGTACTTGGGATCTGAAAATTGAGTTTTCAGTTATCAACGCCATACATTTAGAAATACAATGAAACGTGGAGATTTCTTGATCCCGGGCTGATTGGGCAATTTTTTCACGACGTGAAAAATTCCGAGCTGATATAAGTACTTGGGATCTGAAAATTGAGTTTTCAGTTATCGACGCCATACGTTTAGAAATACAATGAAACGTGGAGATTTCTTGATCCCGGGCTGATTGGGCAATTTTTTCACGACGTGAAAAATTCAAAGCTGATATAAGTACTTGGGAACTGAAAATTGACTTTTCAGTTATCGACGCTATACGTTTAGAAATACCATGAAACGTGGACATTTCTTGGTCCCGGGCTGATTGGGCAATTTTTTCACGGCGCGAAAAATTCTGAGCTGATATAAGTACTTGGGATCTGAAAATTGAGTTTCCAGTTATCGACGCCATACGTTTAGAAATACCATGAAACGTGGACATTTCTTGGTCCCGGGCTGATTGCGCAATTTTTTCACGACGTGAAAAATTCCGAGCTGATATAAGTACTTGGGATCTGAAAATTGAGTTTTCAGTTATCGACGCCATACGTTTAGAAATACAATGAAACGTGGAGATTTCTTGGTCCCGGGCTGATTGGGCAATTTTTTCACGACGCGAAAAATTCTGAGCTGATATAAGTACTTGGGATCTGAAAATTGACTTTTCAGTTATCGACGCAATACGTTTAGAAATACAATGAAACGTGGAGATTTCTTGGTCCCGGGCTGATTGGGCAATTTTTTCACGACGAGAAAAATTCCGAGCTGATATAAGTACTTGGGATCTGAAAATTGAGTTTTTAGTTATCGATGCCATACGTTTAGAAATACCATTAAACGTGGACATTTCTTGGTCCCGTGCTGATTGGACCATTTTTTAACAACATGTAAAATACTCAGATGATATAAGTACTTGGGATCTGAAAATTGACTTTTCAGTTATCGACGCTATACGTTTAGAAATACCATGAAACGTGGACCTTTCTTGGTCCCGGGCTGATTGGGCAATTTTTTCACGACGCGAAAAATTCTGAGCTGATATAAGTACTTGGGATCTGAAAATTGAGTTTCCAGTTATCGACGCCATACGTTTAGAAATACCATGAAACGTGGACATTTCTTGGTCCCGGGCTGATTGCGCAATTTTTTCACGACGTGAAAAATTCCGAGCTGATATAAGTACTTGGGATCTGAAAATTGAGTTTTCAGTTATCGACGCCATACGTTTAGAAATACAATGAAACGTGGAGATTTCTTGGTCCCGGGCTGATTGGGCAATTTTTTCACGACGCGAAAAATTCTGAGCTGATATAAGTACTTGGGATCTGAAAATTGAGTTTCCAGTTATCGACGCCATACGTTTAGAAATACCATGAAACGTGGACATTTCTTGGTCCCGGGCTGATTGCGCAATTTTTTCACGACGTGAAAAATTCCGAGCTGATATAAGTACTTGGGATCTGAAAATTGAGTTTTCAGTTATCGACGCCATACGTTTAGAAATACAATGAAACGTGGAGATTTCTTGGTCCCGGGCTGATTGGGCAATTTTTTCACGACGCGAAAAATTCCGAGCTGATATAAGTACTTGGGATCTGAAAATTGAGTTTTCAGTTATCGATGCCATACGTTTAAAAATACCATGAAACGTGGAGATTTCTTGGTCCCGGGCTGATTGGGCAATTTTTTAAAAACATGTAAAATACGCAGATGATATAAGTACTTGGGATCTGAAAATTGAGTTTTCAGTTATCGCCGCAATACCTTTAGAAATACAATGAAACGTGGAGATTTCATGGTTCCGGGCTGATTTCGGAATTTTTTCACGACGCGAAAAATTACGAGCTGATATAAGTACTTGGGATATGAAAATTGAGTTTTCAGTTATCGATACCATACGTTTAGAAATACCATGAAACGTGGACATTTGTTGGTCCCGGGCTGATTGGGCAATTTTTTCACGACGCGAAAAATTCTGAGCTGATATAAGTACTTGGGATCTGAAAATTGAGTTTCCAGTTATCGACGCCATACGTTTAGAAATACCATGAAACGTGGACATTTCTTGGTCCCGGGCTGATTGAGCAATTTTTTCACGACGCGAAAAATTCTGAGCTGATATAAGTACTTGGGATCTGAAAATTGACTTTTCAGTTATCGACGCTATACGTTTAGAAATACCATGAAACGTGGACATTTCTTGGTCCCGGGCTGATTGGGCAATTTTTTCACGACGTGAAAAATTCCGAGCTGATATAAGTACTTGGGATCTGAAAATTGACGTTTCAGTTATCGACGCTATACGTTTAGAAATACCATGAAACGTGGACATTTCTTGGTCCCGGGCTGATTGGGCAATTTTTTCACGACGTGAAAAATTCCGAGCTGATATAAGTACTTGGGATCTGAAAATTGACTTTTGAGTTATCAACGCTATACGTTTAGAAATACAATGAAACGTGGAGATTTCTTGGTCCCGGGCTGATTGGGCAATTTTTTCACGACGCGAAAAATTCCGAGCTGATATAAGTACTTGAGATCTGAAAATTGAGTTTTCAGTTATCGATGCCATACGTTTAGAAATACCATGAAACGTGGAGATTTCTTGGTCCCGGGCTGATTGGGCAATTTTTTAAAAACATGTACAATACGCAGATGATATAAATACTTAGGATCTGAAAATTGAGTTTTCAGTTATCGCCGCCATACCTTTAGAAATACAATGAAACGTGGAGATTTCATGGTCCCGGGCTGATTTCGGAATTTTTTCACGACGCGAAAAATTACGAGCTGATATAAGTACTTGGGATATGAAAATTGAGTTTTCAGTTATCGATACCATACGTTTAGAAATACCATGAAACGTGGACATTTCTTGGTCCCGGGCTGATTGGGCAATTTTTTCACGACGCGAAAAATTCTGAGCTGATATAAGTACTTGGGATCTGAAAATTGAGTTTCCAGTTATCGACGCCATACGTTTAGAAATACCATGAAACGTGGACATTTCTTGGTCCCGTGCTGATTGGACCATTTTTTAACAACATGTAAAATACTCAGATGATATAAGTACTTGGGATCTGAAAATTGACTTTTTAGTTATCGACGCTATACGTTTAGAAATACCATGAAACGTCGACATTTCTTGGTCCCGGGCTGATTGGGCAATTTTTTCACGACGCGAAAAATTCTGAGCTGATATAAGTACTTGGGATCTGAAAATTGACTTTTTAGTTATCAACGCTATACGTTTAGAAATACAATGAAACGTGGAGATTTCTTGGTCCCGGGCTGATTGGGCAATTTTTTCACGACGCGAAAAATTCCGAGCTGATATAAGTACTTGGGATCTGAAAATTGAGTTTTCAGTTATCGATGCCATACGTTTAGAAATACCATGAAACGTGGAGATTTCTTGGTCCCGGGCTGATTGGGCAATTTTTTAAAAACATGTAAAATACGCAGATGATATAAGTACTTGGGATCTGAAAATTGAGTTTTCAGTTATCGCCGCCATACCTTTAGAAATACAATGAAACGTGGAGATTTCATGGTCCCGGGCTGATTTCGGAATTTTTTCACGACGCGAAAAATTACGAGCTGATATAAGTACTTGGGATATGAAAATTGAGTTTTCAGTTATCGATACCATACGTTTAGAAATACCATGAAACGTGGACATTTCTTGGTCACGGGCTGATTGGGCAATTTTTTCACGACGCGAAAAATTCTGAGCTGATATAAGTACTTGGGATCCGAAAATTGAGTTTCCAGTTATCGACGCCATACGTGTAGAAATACCATGAAACGTGGACATTTCTTGGTCCCGGGCTGATTGGGCAATTTTTTCAAGACGCGAAAAATTCTGAGCTGATATAAGTACTTGGGATCTGAAAATTGAGTTTTCAGTTATCGATGCCATACGTTTAGAAATACCATGAAACGTGGAGATTTCTTGGTCCCGGGCTGATTGGGCAATTTTGTAAAAACATGTAAAATACGCAGATGATATAAGTACTTGGGATCTGAAAATTGACTTTTCAGTTATCGACGCTATACGTTTAGAAATACAATGAAACGTGGAGATTTCTCGGTCCCGGGCTGATTGGGCAATTTTTTCACGACGCGAAAAATTCCGAGCTGATATAAGTACTTGGGATCTGAAAATTGAGTTTTCAGTTATCGATGCCATACGTTTAGAAATACCATGAAACGTGGAGATTTCTTGGTCCCGGGCTGATTGGGCAATTTTTTAAAAACATGTAAAATACGCAGATGATATAAGTACTTAGGATCTGAAAATTGAGTTTTCAGTTATCGCCGCCATACCTTTAGAAATACAATGAAACGTGGAGATTTCATGGTCCCGGGCTGATTTCGGAATTTTTTCACGACGCGAAAAATTACGAGCTGATATAAGTACTTGGGATCTGAAAATTGAGTTTTCAGTTATCGACGCCATACGTTTAGAAATACCATGAGACGTGGACATTTCTTGGTCCCGTGCTGATTGGACCATTTTTTAACAACATGTAAAATACTCAGATGATATAAGTACTTGGGATCTGAAAATTGACTTTTCAGTTATCGACGCTATACGTTTAGAAATACCATGAAACGTGGACATTTATTGGTCCCGGGCTTATTGGGCAATTTTTTCACGACGCGAAAAATTCTGAGCTGATATAAGTACTTGGGATCTGAAAATTGACTTTTTAGTTAACAACGCTATACGTTTAGAAATACAATGAAACGTGGAGATTTCTTGGTCCCGGGCTGATTGGGCAATTTTTTCACGACGCGAAAAATTCCGAGCTGATATAAGTACTTGGGATCTGAAAATTGAGTTTTCAGTTATCGATGCCATACGTTTAGAAATACCATGAAACGTGGACATTTCTTGGTCCCGTGCTGATTGGACCATTTTTTAACAACATGTAAAATACTCAGATGATATAAGTACTTGGGATCTGAAAATTGACTTTTCAGTTATCGACGCTATACGTTTAGAAATACCATGAAACGTGGACCTTTCTTGGTCCCGGGCTGATTGGGCAATTTTTTCACGACGCGAAAAATTCCGAGCTGATATAAGTACTTGGGATCTGAAAATTGAGTTTTCAGTTATCGATGCCATACGTTTAGAAATACCATGAAACGTGGAGATTTCTTGGTCCCGGGCTGATTGGGCAATTTTTTAAAAACATGTAAAATACGCAGATGATATAAGTACTTAGGATCTGAAAATTGAGTTTTCAGTTATCGCCGCCATACCTTTAGAAATACAATGAAACGTGGAGATTTCATGGTCCCGGGCTGATTTCGGAATTTTTTCACGACGCGAAAAATTACGAGCTGATATAAGTACTTGGGATCTGAAAATTGAGTTTTCAGTTATCGACGCCATACGTTTAGAAATACCATGAAACGTGGACATTTCTTGGTCCCGTGCTGATTGGACCATTTTTTAACAACATGTAAAATACTCAGATGATATAAGTACTTGGGATCTGAAAATTGACTTTTCAGTTATCGACGCTATACGTTTAGAAATACCATGAAATGTGGACATTTATTGGTCCCGGGCTTATTGGGCAATTTTTTCACGACGCGAAAAATTCTGAGCTGATATAAGTACTTGGGATCTGAAAATTGACTTTTTAGTTATCAACGCTATACGTTTAGAAATACAATGAAACGTGGAGATTTCTTGGTCCCGGGCTGATTGGGCAATTTTTTCACGACGCGAAAAATTCCGAGCTGATATAAGTACTTGGGATCTGAAAATTGACTTTTCAGTTATCGACGCTATACGTTTAGAAATACCACGAAACGTGGACATTTCTTGGTCCCGGGCTGATTGGGCAATTTTTTCACGACGTGAAAAATTCCGAGCTGATATAAGTACTTGGGATCTGAAAATTGAGTTTCCAGTTATCGACGCCATACGTTTAGAAATACCAGGAAACCTGGACATTTCTTGGTCCCGGGCTGACTGGGGAATTTTTTCACAACGCGAAAAATTCCGAGCTGATATAAGTTCTTGGGATCTGAAGAGTGAGATTCCAGTTATCGACACCATACGTTTAGAAATTCCATTAAACGTGAACATTTGTTGTTCCCGGGCTGAGTGAACCATTTTTCACAACACGTAAAATACGCAGCTGATATAAGTACTTGGGATCTGAAAATTGAGATTTCATTTATCGACCTCATACGTTTAGAAATACCATGAAACGTGGACATTTCTTGGTACCGGGCTGACTGGGGAATTTTTTCACGACGCGAAAAATTCCGAGCTGATATAAGTACTTGGGATCTGAAAATTGAGATTCCATTTATCGACCTCATACGTTTAGAAATACCAGGAAACGTGGACATTTCTTGGTCTCGGGCTGACTGGGGAATTTTTTAACGACGCGAAAAATTCCGAGCTGATATAAGTTCTTGGGATCTGCAAAGTGAGATTCCAGTTATCGACACCATACGTTTAGAAATACCATCAAACGTGAACATTTGTTATTCCCGGGCTGAGTGAACCATTTTTCACAACACGTAAAATACGCAGCTGATATAAGTACTTGGGATCTGAAAATTGAGATTTTATATATCGACCTCATACGTTTAGAAATACCATGAAACGTGGACATTTCTTGGTCCCGATCTGACTGGGGAATTTTTTCACGACGCGAAAAATTCCGAGCTGATCGACGCCATACATTTAGTAATGCCATGAAACGTGGACATTTGTTTGTCCCGTTCTGATTGGACCATTTTTGAACAACACGTAAAATACGCAGCTGATATAAGTACTTGGGATCTGAAAATTGAAATTCCATTTATCGACCTCATAAGTTTAGTAATACCATGAAACGTGGACATTTCTTGGTCCCGGGCTGATTGGGAAATTTTGTCACGACGCGAAAAATTCCGAGCTGATATAAGTACTTGGGATCTGAAAATTGAGGTTCCAGTTGTCGACGCCATACATTTAGAAATGCTATGAAACGTGGACATTAGTGCGTCCCGTGCTGATTGGACCATTTTTTAACAACACGTAAAATACGCAGCTGATATAAGTACTTGGGATCTGAAAATTGAGTTTCCAGTTATCGACGCCATACGGTTAGAAATACCGTAAATCGTGGACATTTCTTGGTCCCGGGCTGATTGGGGAATTTTTTCACGAAGCGAAAAATTCCGAACTGATATAAGTACTTGGGATCTCAAAAGTGAGATTCCAGTTATCGAAGCCATACGTTTAGAAATACCATTAAACGTGAACATTTGTTGTTCCCGGGCTGAACCCCCCTGGTTCACCCTGAGTGAACCATTTTTCACAACACGTAAAATACGCAGCTGATATAAGTACTTGGGATCTGAAAATTGAGATTTCATTTGTCGACCTCATACGTTTAGAAATACCATGAAACGTGGACATTTCTTGGTACTGGGCTGACTGGGGAATTTTTTCACGACGCGAAAAATTCCGAGCTGATATAAGTACTTGGGATCTGAAAATTACAATTCCAGTTATCGATGACATATGCTTAGAAATGCCATGAAACGTGGACATTTGTTTGTCCCGTGCTGATTGGACCATTTTTTAACAACACGTAAAATACGCAGCTGATATAAGTACTTGGGATCTGAAAATTGAGATTCCATTTATCGACCTCATACGTTTAGAAATACCAGGAAACGTGGACATTTCTTGGTCTCGGGCTGACTGGGGAATTTTTTCACGACGCGAAAAATTCCGAGCTGATATAAGTTCTTGGGATCTGAAAAGTGAGATTCCAGTTATCGATGACATATGCTTAGAAATGCCATGAAACGTGGACATTTGTTTGTCCCGTGCTGATTGGACCATTTTTTAACAACACGTAAAATACGCAGCTGATATAAGTACTTGGGATCTGAAAATTGAGATTCCATTTATCGACCTCATACGATTAGAAATACCAGGAAACGTGGACATTTCTTGGTCTCGGGCCGACTGGGGAATTTTTTCACGACGCGAAAAATTCCGAGCTGATATAAGTTCTTGGGATCTGAAAAGTGAGATTCCAGTTATCGACACCATACGTTTAGAAATACCATCAAACGTGAACATTTGTTATTCCCGGGCTGAGTGAACCATTTTTCACAACACGTAAAATACGCAGCTGATATAAGTACTTGGGATCTGATAATTGAGATTTGATATATCGACGCCATACATTTAGAAATGCAATGAAAGTTGGACATTTGTTTGTCCCGTTCTGATTGGACCATTTTTTAACAACACGTAAAATACGCAGCTGATATAAGTACTTGGGATCTGAAAATTGAGATTTTATATATCGACCTCATACGTTTAGAAATACCATGAACCGTGGACATTTCTTGGTCCCGGGCTGACTGGGGAATTTTTTCACGACGCGAAAAACTCCGAGCTGATCGACGCCATACATTTAGAAATGCCATGAAACGTGGACATTTGTTTGTCCCGTTCTGATTGGACCATTTTTTAACAACACGTAAAATACGCAGCTGATATAAGTACTTGGGATCTGAAAATTGAAATTCCATTTATCGACCTCATAAGTTTAGTAATACCATGAAACGTGGACATTTTTTGGTCCCGGGCTGATTGGGAAATTTTGTCACGACGCGAAAAATTCCGAGCTGATATAAGTACTTGGGATCTGAAAATTGAGGTTCCAGTTGTCGACGCCATACATTTAGAAATGCTATGAAACGTGGACATTTGTGAGTCCCGTGCTGATTGGACCATTTTTTAACAACACGTAAAATACGCAGCTGATATAAGTACTTGGGATCTGAAAATTGAGATTTTATATATCGACCTCATACGTTTAGAAATACCATGAAACGTGGACATTTCTTGGTGCCGGGCTGACTGGGGAATTTTTTCACGACGCGAAAAACTTCCGAGCTGATATATGTACTTGGGATCTGAAAATTACAATTCCAGTTATCGATGACATATGCTTCGAAATGCTACGAAACGTGGACATTTGTTGGTCCCGGGCTGATTGGACCATTGCTTCACAACACGAAAAATACGGAGCTGATATACGTATTTGGGATGTGAAAATTGATATTTCATTTATAGACGCCATTCGTTCAGAAATACGATGAAGCGTGGACATTTCTTGGTCCCGGGCTGTTTGGGGAATTTTATCACGACGCGAAAAATTCCGAGCTGGTATAATTACTTGGGACCTGAAAATTACAATTCCAGTTATCGACGCCATACATTTAGAAATGCTATGAAACGTGGACATTTGTGAGTCCCGTGCTGATTGGACCATTTGTTAACAACACGTAAAATACGCAGCTGATATAAGTACTTGGGATCTGAGAATTGAGATTCCAGTTATCGACGCCATATATTTAGGAATGTTATGAAACGTGGACATTTGTTGGTCTCGTGCTGATTGGACCATTTTCTAACAACACGTAAAATACGCAGCTGATATAAGTACTTGGGATCTGAAAATTGAGTTTCCAGTTATCGAAGCCATACGTTTAGAAATACCATCAAACGTGAACATTTGTTGTTCCCGGGCTGAGTGAACCATATTTCACAACACGTAAAATACGCAGCTGATATAAGTACTTGGGATCTGAATATTGAGATTCCATTTATCGACCTCATTCGTTTAGAAATTCCATGAAACGGGGACATTTCTTGGTCCCGGGCTGATCGGGGAATTTTTTCACGAAGCGAAAAATTCCGAGCTGATATAAGTACTTGGGATCTGAAAATTGAGATTCCAGTTGTCGATGCCATACATTTAGAAATGCTATGAAAAGTGGACATTTGTGAGTCCCGTGCTGATTGGACCATTTTTCACAACACGAAATATACGGAGCTGATATACGTACTTGGGATGTGAAAACTGATATTTCATTTATCGACGCCATTCGTTCAAATATGCCATGAAACGTGGACATTTGTTCGACCCGGGCTGTTTGGACCTTTTTTTCACAAAGTGAAAAATACGGAGCTGATATAAGTACTTGTGGTCAGAAAATTAAGATTCCAGTTATTGACGCCATACATTTAGAAATGCTATGAAACGTGCACATTTGTTGGTCCCGGGAGGATTGGACCATTGTTTCACAACATGAAAAATACGGAGCTGATATACGTACTTGGGATGTGACAATTGATATTTCATTTATCGACGCCATTCGTTCAGAAATGACATGAAACGTGGACATTTGTTCGTCCCGGGCTGTTTGGAACTTTTTTTCACAAATCGATAAATACGGAGCTGATATAAGTACTTGTAGTCTGAAAATTAAGATTCCAGTTATCGATGCCATACATTTAGAAATGCTATGAAACGTGGACATTTCTTGGTCCCGTGCAGATTGGACCATTTTTTAACAATACGGAAAATACGCAGCTGATATGAGTACTTGGGATCTAAAAATTGAGTTTCCAGTTGTCAACGCCATACGATTAGAAATACCATGAAACGTGGACATTTCTACGTCCCGGGCTGATTGGGGAATTTTATCACGACGCGAAAAATTCCGAGCTGTTATGATTACTTGGCATCTGAAAATTACAATTCCGGTTATCGACGCCATACATTTAGAAATGCTATGAAACGAGGACATTTGTTGGCCCCGAGCTGATTGGACCATTCTTTAACAACACGTAAAATACGCAGCTGATATAAGTACTTGGGATCTGAAAATTGAGTTTCTAGGTATCGACGCCGTACGTTTAGAAATACCATGAAACGTGGACATTGGTTGTTCGCGGGCTGATTGGGGAACTTTTTCACGACGCGAAAAATTCCGAACTGATATAAGTACTTGGGATCTGAAAAGTGAGATTCCAGTTATCGAAGCCATACGTTTAGAAATACCATTAAACGTGAACATTTGTTGTTCCCGGGCTGAGTGAACCATTTTTCACAACACGTAAAATACGCAGCTGATATAAGTACTTGGGATCTGAAAATTGAGATTTCATTTATCGACCTCATACGTTTAGAAATACCATGAAACGTGGACATTTCTTGGTACCGGGCTGACTGGGGAATTTTTTCACGACGCGAAAAATTCCGAGCTGATCGACGCCATACATTTAGAAATGCCATGAAACGTGGACATTTGTTTGTCCCGTTCTGATTGGACCATTTTTTAACAACACGTAAAATACGCAGCTGATATAAGTACTTGGGATCTGAAAATTGAAATTCCATTTATCGACCTCATAAGTTTAGTAATACCATGAAACGTGGACATTTCTTGGTCCCGGGCTGATTGGGAAATTTTGTCACGACGCGAAAAATTCCGAGCTGATATAAGTACTTGGGATCTGAAAATTACAATTCCAGTTATCGATGACATATGCTTAGAAATGCCATGAAACGTGGACACTTGTTGGTCCCGGGCTGATTGGACCATTTTTTAACAACACGTAAAATACGCAGCTGATATAAGTACTTGGGATCTGAAAATTGAGATTCCATTTATCGACCTCATACGTTTAGAAATACCAGGAAACGTGGACATTTCTTGGTCTCGGGCTGACTGGGGAATTTTTTCACGACGCGAAAAATTCCGAGCTGATATAAGTTCTTGGGATCTGAAAAGTGAGATTCCAGTTATCGACACCATACGTTTAGAAATACCATCAAACGTGAACATTTGTTATTCCCGGGCTGAGTGAACCATTTTTCACAACACGTAAAATACGCAGCTGATATAAGTACTTGGGATCTGAAAATTGAGATTTTATATATCGACCTCATACGTTTAGAAATACCATGAACCGTGGACATTTCTTGGTCCCGGGCTGACTGGGGAATTTTTTCACGACGCGAAAAATTCCGAGCTGATCGACGCCATACATTTAGAAATGCCATGAAACGTGGACATTTGTTTGTCCCGTTCTGATTGGACCATTTTTTAACAACACGTAAAATACGCAGCTGATATAAGTACTTGGATCTGAAAATTGAAATTCCATTTATCGACCTCATAAGTTTAGTAATACCATGAAACGTGGACATTTCTTGGTCCCGGGCTGATTGGGAAATTTTGTCACGACGCGAAAAATTCCGAGCTGATATAAGTACTTGGGATCTGAAAATTGAGGTTCCAGTTGTCGACGCCATACATTTAGAAATGCTATGAAACGTGGACATTTGTGAGTCCCGTGCTGATTGGACCATTTTTTAACAACACGTAAAATACGCGTCTGATATAAGTACTTGGGATCTGAAAATTGAGATTTTATATATCGACCTCATACGTTTAGAAATACCATGAAACGTGGACATTTCTTGGTCCCGGGCTGACTGGGGAATTTTTTCACGACGCGAAAAACTTCCGAGCTGATATATGTACTTGGGATCTGAAAATTACAATTCCAGTTATCGATGACATATGCTTCGAAATGCTACGAAACGTGGACATTTGTTGGTCCCGGGCTGATTGGACCATTGCTTCACAACACGAAAAATACGGAGCTGATATAAGTACTTGGGATCTGAATATTGAGATTCCATTTATCGACCTCATTCGTTTAGAAATTCCATGAAACGTGGACATTTCTTGGTCCCGGGCTGATTGGGCAATTTTTTCACGACGCGAAAAATTCCGAGCTGATATAAGTACTTGGGATCTGAAAATTGAGTTTTCAGTTATCGATGCCATACGTTTAGAAATACCATGAAACGTGGACATTTCTTGGTCCCGTGCTGATTGGACCATTTTTTAACAACATGTAAAATACTCAGATGATATAAGTACTTGGGATCTGAAAATTGACTTTTCAGTTATCGACGCTATACGTTTAGAAATACCATGAAACGTCGACATTTCTTGGTCCCGGGCTGATTGGGCAATTTTTTCACGACGCGAAAAATTCTGAGCTGATATAAGTACTTGGGATCTGAAAATTGACTTTTTAGTTATCAACGCTATACGTTTAGAAATACAATGAAACGTGGAGATTTCTTGGTCCCGGGCTGATTGGGCAATTTTTTCACGACGCGAAAAATTCCGAGCTGATATAAGTACTTGGGATCTGAAAATTGAGTTTTCAGTTATCGATGCCATACGTTTAGAAATACCATGAAACGTGGAGATTTCTTGGTCCCGGGCTGATTGGGCAATTTTTTAAAAACATGTAAAATACGCAGATGATATAAGTACTTGGGATCTGAAAATTGACTTTTCAGTTATCGACGCTATACGTTTAGAAATACAATGAAACGTGGAGATTTCTCGGTCCCGGGCTGATTGGGCAATTTTTTCACGACGCGAAAAATTCCGAGCTGATATAAGTACTTGGGATCTGAAAATTGAGTTTTCAGTTATCGATGCCATACGTTTAGAAATACCATGAAACGTGGAGATTTCTTGGTCCCGGGCTGATTGGGCAATTTTTTAAAAACATGTAAAATACGCAGATGATATAAGTACTTAGGATCTGAAAATTGAGTTTTCAGTTATCGCCGCCATACCTTTAGAAATACAATGAAACGTGGAGATTTCATGGTCCCGGGCTGATTTCGGAATTTTTTCACGACGCGAAAAATTACGAGCTGATATAAGTACTTGGGATCTGAAAATTGAGTTTTCAGTTATCGACGCCATACGTTTAGAAATACCATGAAACGTGGACATTTCTTGGTCCCGTGCTGATTGGACCATTTTTTAACAACATGTAAAATACTCAGATGATATAAGTACTTGGGATCTGAAAATTGACTTTTCAGTTATCGACGCTATACGTTTAGAAATACCATGAAACGTGGACATTTATTGGTCCCGGGCTTATTGGGCAATTTTTTCACGACGCGAAAAATTCTGAGCTGATATAAGTACTTGGGATCTGAAAATTGACTTTTTAGTTATCAACGCTATACGTTTAGAAATACAATGAAACGTGGAGATTTCTTGGTCCCGGGCTGATTGGGCAATTTTTTCACGACGCGAAAAATTCCGAGCTGATATAAGTACTTGGGATCTGAAAATTGAGTTTTCAGTTATCGATGCCATACGTTTAGAAATACCATGAAACGTGGACATTTCTTGGTCCCGTGCTGATTGGACCATTTTTTAACAACATGTAAAATACTCAGATGATATAAGTACTTGGGATCTGAAAATTGACTTTTCAGTTATCGACGCTATACGTTTAGAAATACCATGAAACGTGGACCTTTCTTGGTCCCGGGCTGATTGGGCAATTTTTTAAAAACATGTAAAATACGCAGATGATATAAGTACTTAGGATCTGAAAATTGAGTTTTCAGTTATCGCCGCCATACCTTTAGAAATACAATGAAACGTGGAGATTTCATGGTCCCGGGCTGATTTCGGAATTTTTTCACGACGCGAAAAATTACGAGCTGATATAAGTACTTGGGATCTGAAAATTGAGTTTTCAGTTATCGACGCCATACGTTTAGAAATACCATGAAACGTGGACATTTCTTGGTCCCGTGCTGATTGGACCATTTTTTAACAACATGTAAAATACTCAGATCATATAAGTACTTGGGATCTGAAAATTGACTTTTCAGTTATCGACGCTATACGTTTAGAAATACCACGAAACGTGGACATTTCTTGGTCCCGGGCTGATTGGGCAATTTTTTCACGACGTGAAAAATTCCGAGCTGATATAAGTACTTGGGATCTGAAAATTGACGTTTCAGTTATCGACGCTATACGTTTAGAAATACCATGAAACGTGGACATTTCTTGGTCCCGGGCTGATTGGGCATTTTTTCACGACGTGAAAAATTCCGAGCTGATATAAGTACTTGGGATCTGAAAATTGACTTTTCAGTTATCGACACTATACGTTTAGAAATACCATGAAACGTGGACATTTCTTGGTCCCGGGCTGATTGAGCAATTTTTTCACGACGCGAAAAATTCTGAGCTGATATAAGTACTTGCGATCTGAAAATTGACTTTTCAGTTATCGACGCTATACGTTTAGAAATACAATGAAACGTGGAGATTTCTTGATCCCGGGCTGATTGGTCAATTTTCTCACGACGTGAAAAATTCAAAGCTGATATAAGTACTTGGGATCTGAAAATTGACTTTTCAGTTATCGACGCTATACGTTTAGAAATACCATGAAACGTGGAGATTTCTTGGTCCCGGGCTGATTGGGCAATTTTTTCACGGCGCGAAAAATTCTGAGCTGATATAAGTACTTGGGATCTGAAAATTGACTTTTCAGTTATCGACGCTATACGTTTAGAAATACAATGAAACGTGGAGATTTCTTGGTCCCGGGCAGATTGGGCAATTTTTTCACGACGCGAAAAATTCCGAGCTGATATAAGTACTTGGGATCTGAAAATTGACTTTTCAGTTATCGACACTATACGTTTAGAAATACCATGAAACGTGGACATTTCTTGGTCCCGGGCTGATTGAGCAATTTTTTCACGACGCGAAAAATTCTGAGCTGATATAAGTACTTGGGATCTGAAAATTGACTTTTCAGTTATCGACGCTATACGTTTAGAAATACCATGAAACGTGGACATTTCTTGGTCCCGGGCTGATTGGGCAATTTTTTCACGACGTGAAAAATTCCGAGCTGATATAAGTACTTGGGATCTGAAAATTGAGTTTCCAGTTATCGACGCCATACGTGTAGAAATACCATGAAACGTGGACATTTCTTGGTCCCGGGCTGATTGGGCAATTTTTTCAAGACGCGAAAAATTCTGAGCTTATATAAGTACTTGGGATCTGAAAATTGACTTTTCAGTTATCGACACTATACGTTTAGAAATACCATGAAACGTGGACATTTCTTGGTCCCGGGCTGATTGAGCAATTTTTTCACGACGCGAAAAGTTCTGAGCTGATATAAGTACTTGGGATCTGAAAATTGACTTTTCAGTTATCGACGCTATACGTTTAGAAATACCATGAAACGTGGACATTTCTTGGTCCCGGGCTGATTGGGCAATTTTTTCACGACGTGAAAAATTCCGAGCTGATATAAGTACTTGGGATCTGAAAATTGAGTTTTCAGTTATCGACGCCATACGTTTAGAAATACAATGAAACGTGGAGATTTCTTGATCCCGGGCTGATTGGGCAATTTTTTCACGACGTGAAAAATTCAAAGCTGATATAAGTACTTGGGATCTGAAAATTGACTTTTCAGTTATCGACGCTATACGTTTAGAAATACCATGAAACGTGGACATTTCTTGGTCCCGGGCTGATTGGGCAATTTTTTCACGGCGCGAAAAATTCTGAGCTGATATAAGTACTTGGGATCTGAAAACTGACTTTTCAGTTATCGACGCTATACGTTTAGAAATACAATGAAACGTGGAGATTTCTTGGTCCCGGGGTGATTGGGCAATTTTTTCACGACGCGAAAAATTCCGAGCTGATATAAGTACTTGGGATCTGAAAATTGAGTTTTCAGTTATCGATGCCATACGTTTAGAAATACCATGAAACGTGGAGATTTCTTGGTCCCGGGCTGATTGGGCAATTTTTTCACGACGTGAAAAATTCCGAGCTGATATAAGTACTTGGGATCTGAAAATTGAGTTTTCAGTTATCGACGCCATACGTTTAGAAATACAATGAAACGTGGAGATTTCTTGGTCCCGGGGTGATTGGGCAATTCTTTCACGACGTGAAAAATTACGAGCTGATATAAGTACTTGGGATCTGAAAATTGACTTTTCAGTTATCGACACTATACGTTTAGAAATACCATGAAACGTGGACATTTCTTGGTCCCGGGCTGATTGGGCAATTTTTTCAGGACGCGAAAAATTCTGAGCTGATATAAGTACTTGGGATCTGAAAATTGACTTTTCAGTTATCGACGCTATACGTTTAGAAATACCATGAAACGTGGACATTTCTTGGTCCCGGGCTGATTGGGCAATTTTTTCACGACGCGAGAAATTCCGAGCTGATATAAGTACTTGGGATCTGAAAATTGAGTTTTCAGTTATCGATGCAATACGTTTAGAAATACCATGAAACGTGGACATTTCTTGGTCCCGTGCTGATTGGACCATTTTTTAACAACATGTAAAATACTCAGATGATATAAGTACTTGGGATCTGAAAATTGACTTTTCAGTTATCGACGCTATACGTTTAGAAATACCATGAAACGTCGACATTTCTTGGTCCCGGGCTGATTGGGCAATTTTTTCACGACGCGAAAAATTCTGAGCTGATATAAGTACTTGGGATCTGAAAATTGACTTTTTAGTTATCAACGCTATACGTTTAGAAATACAATGAAACGTGGAGATTTCTTGGTCCCGGGCTGATTGGGCAATTTTTTCACGACGCGAAAAATTCCGAGCTGATATAAGTACTTGGGATCTGAAAATTGAGTTTTCAGTTATCGATGCCATACGTTTAGAAATACCATGAAACGTGGAGATTTCTTGGTCCCGGGCTGATTGGGCAATTTTTTAAAAACATGTAAAATACGCAGATGATATAAGTACTTGGGATCTGAAAATTGACTTTTCAGTTATCGACGCTATACGTTTAGAAAGACAATGAAACGTGGAGATTTCTCGGTCCCGGGCTGATTGGGCAATTTTTTCACGACGCGAAAAATTCCGAGCTGATATAAGTACTTGGGATCTGAAAATTGAGTTTTCAGTTATCGATGACATACGTTTAGAAATACCATGAAACGTGGAGATTTCTTGGTCCCGGGCTGATTGGGCAATTTTTTAAAAACATGTAAAATACGCAGATGATATAAGTACTTGGGATCTGAAAATTGAGTTTTCAGTTATCGCCGCCATACCTTTAGAAATACAATGAAACGTGGAGATTTCATGGTCCCGGGCTGATTTCGGAATTTTTTCACGACGCGAAAAATTACGAGCTGATATAAGTACTTGGGATCTGAAAATTGAGTTTTCAGTTATCGATGCCATACGTTTAGAAATACCATGAAACGTGGAGATTTCTTGGTCCCGGGCTGATTGGGCAATTTTTTAAAAACATGTAAAATACGCAGATGATATAAGTACTTGGGATCTGAAAATTGAGTTTTCAGTTATCGCCGCCATACCTTTAGAAATACAATGAAACGTGGAGATTTCATGGTCCCGGGCTGATTTCGGAATTTTTTCACGACGCGAAAAATTCTGAGCTGATATAAGTACTTGGGATCTGAAAATTGAGTTTCCAGTTATCGACGCCATACGTGTAGAAATACCATGAAACGTGGACATTTCTTGGTCCCGGGCTGATTGAGCAATTTTTTCACGACGCGAAAAATTCTGAGCTGATATAAGTACTTGGGATCTGAAAATTGACTTTTCAGTTATCGACGCTATACGTTTAGAAATACCATGAAACGTGGACATTTCTTGGTCCCGGGCTGATTGGGCAATTTTTTCACGACGTGAAAAATTCCGAGCTGATATAAGTACTTGGGATCTGAAAATTGACGTTTCAGTTATCGACGCTATACGTTTAGAAATACCATGAAACGTGGACATTTCTTGGTCCCGGGCTGATTGGGCAATTTTTTCACGACGTGAAAAATTCCGAGCTGATATAAGTACTTGGGATCTGAAAATTGAGTTTCCAGTTATCGACGCCATACGTGTAGAAATACCATGAAACGTGGACATTTCTTGGTCCCGGGCTGATTGGGCAATTTTTTCAAGACGCGAAAAATTCTGAGCTTATATAAGTACTTGGGATCTGAAAATTGACTTTTCAGTTATCGACGCCATACGTTTAGAAATACCATGAAACGTGGAGATTTCTTGGTCCCGGGCTGATTGGGCAATTTTTTCACGACGTGAAAAATTCCGAGCTGATATAAGTACTTGGGATCTGAAAATTGACTTTTCAGTTATCGACGCTATACGTTTAGAAATACCATGAAACGTGGACATTTCTTGGTCCCGGGCTGATTGGGCAATTTTTTCACGACGTGAAATATTCCGAGCTGATATAAGTACTTGGGATCTGAAAATTGACGTTTCAGTTATCGACGCTATACGTTTAGAAATACCATGAAACGTGGACATTTCTTGGTCCCGGGCTGATTGGGCAATTTTTTCACGACGTGAAAAATTCCGAGCTGATATAAGTACTTGGGATCTGAAAATTGACTTTTCAGTTATCGACACTATACGTTTAGAAATACCATGAAACGTGGACATTTCTTGGTCGCGGGCTGATTGAGCAATTTTTTCACGACGCGAAAAATTCTGAGCTGATATAAGTACTTGGGATCTGAAAATTGACTTTTCAGTTATCGACGCTATACGTTTAGAAATACCATGAAACGTGGACATTTCTTGGTCCCGGGCTGATTGGGCAATTTTTTCACGACGTGAAAAATTCCGAGCTGATATAAGTACTTGGGATCTGAAAATTGACGTTTCAGTTATCGACGCTATACGTTTAGAAATACCATGAAACGTGGACATTTCTTGGTCCCGGGCTGATTGGGCAATTTTTTCACGACGTGAAAAATTCCGAGCTGATATAAGTACTTGGGATCTGAAAATTGACTTTTCAGTTATCGACACTATACGTTTAGAAATACCATGAAACGTGGACATTTCTTGGTCCCGGGCTGATTGAGCAATTTTTTCACGACGCGAAAAATTCTGAGCTGATATAAGTACTTGGGATCTGAAAATTGACTTTTCAGTTATCGACGCTATACGTTTAGAAATACAATGAAACGTGGAGATTTCTTGGTCCCGGGGTGATTGGGCAATTTTTTCACGACGCGAAAAATTCCGAGCTGATATAAGTACTTGGGATCTGAAAATTGAGTTTTCAGTTATCGATGCCATACGTTTAGAAATACCATGAAACGTGGAGATTTCTTGGTCCCGGGCTGATTGGGCAATTTTTTCACGACGTGAAAAATTCCGAGCTGATATAAGTACTTGGGATCTGAAAATTGAGTTTTCAGTTATCGACGCCATACGTTTAGAAATACAATGAAACGTGGAGATTTCTTGGTCCCGGGCTGATTGGGCAATTTTTTCACGACGTGAAAAATTCCGAGCTGATATAAGTACTTGGGATCTGAAAATTGACTTTTCAGTTATCGACACTATACGTTTAGAAATACCATGAAACGTGGACATTTCTTGGTCCCGGGCTGATTGGGCAATTTTTTCAGGACGCGAAAAATTCTGAGCTGATATAAGTACTTGGGATCTGAAAATTGACTTTTCAGTTATCGACGCTATACGTTTAGAAATACCATGAAACGTGGACATTTCTTGGTCCCGGGCTGATTGGGCAATTTTTTCACGACGTGAAAAATTCCGAGCTGATATAAGTACTTGGGATCTGAAAATTGACTTTTCAGTTATCGACACTATACGTTTAGAAATACCATGAAACGTGGACATTTCTTGGTCGCGGGCTGATTGAGCAATTTTTTCACGACGCGAAAAATTCTGAGCTGATATAAGTACTTGGGATCTGAAAATTGACTTTTCAGTTATCGACGCTATACGTTTAGAAATACCATGAAACGTGGACATTTCTTGGTCCCGGGCTGATTGGGCAATTTTTTCACGACGTGAAAAATTCCGAGCTGATATAAGTACTTGGGATCTGAAAATTGACGTTTCAGTTATCGACGCTATACGTTTAGAAATACCATGAAACGTGGACATTTCTTGGTCCCGGGCTGATTGGGCAATTTTTTCACGACGTGAAAAATTCCGAGCTGATATAAGTACTTGGGATCTGAAAATTGACTTTTCAGTTATCGACACTATACGTTTAGAAATACCATGAAACGTGGACATTTCTTGGTCCCGGGCTGATTGAGCAATTTTTTCACGACGCGAAAAATTCTGAGCTGATATAAGTACTTGGGATCTGAAAATTGACTTTTCAGTTATCGACGCTATACGTTTAGAAATACAATGAAACGTGGAGATTTCTTGGTCCCGGGGTGATTGGGCAATTTTTTCACGACGCGAAAAATTCCGAGCTGATATAAGTACTTGGGATCTGAAAATTGAGTTTTCAGTTATCGATGCCATACGTTTAGAAATACCATGAAACGTGGAGATTTCTTGGTCCCGGGCTGATTTCGGAATTTTTTCACGACGCGAAAAATTACGAGCTGATATAAGTACTTGGGATCTGAAAATTGAGTTTTCAGTTATCGACGCCATACGTTTAGAAATACCATGAAACGTGGACATTTCTTGGTCCCGGGGTGATTGGGCAATTCTTTCACGACGTGAAAAATTACGAGCTGATATAAGTACTTGGGATCTGAAAATTGACTTTTCAGTTATCGACACTATACGTTTAGAAATACCATGAAACGTGGACATTTCTTGGTCCCGGGCTGATTGGGCAATTTTTTCAGGACGCGAAAAATTCTGAGCTGATATAAGTACTTGGGATCTGAAAATTGACTTTTCAGTTATCGACGCTATACGTTTAGAAATACCATGAAACGTGGACATTTCTTGGTCCCGGGCTGATTGGGCAATTTTTTCACGACGCGAAAAATTCTGAGCTGATATAAGTACTTGGGATCTGAAAATTGACTTTTCAGTTATCGACGCTATACGTTTAGAAATACAATGAAACGTGGAGATTTCTTGGTCCCGGGCTGATTGGGCAATTTTTTCACGACGCGAAAAATTCCGAGCTGATATAAGTACTTGGGATCTGAAAATTGAGTTTTCAGTTATCGATGCCATACGTTTAGAAATACCATGAAACGTGGAGATTTCTTGGTTCCGGGCTGATTGGGCAATTTTTTAAAAACATGTAAAATACGCAGATGATATAAGTACTTGGGATCTGAAAATTGACTTTTCAGTTATCGACGCTATACGTTTAGAAATACAATGAAACGTGGAGATTTCTCGGTCCCGGGCTGATTGGGCAATTTTTTCACGACGCGAAAAATTCCGAGCTGATATAAGTACTTGGGATCTGAAAATTGAGTTTTCAGTTATCGATGCCATACGTTTAGAAATACCATGAAACGTGGACATTTCTTGGTCCCGTGCTGATTGGACCATTTTTTAACAACATGTAAAATACTCAGATGATATAAGTACTTGGGATCTGAAAATTGACTTTTCAGTTATCGACGCTATACGTTTAGAAATACCATGAAACGTGGACCTTTCTTGGTCCCGGGCTGATTGGGCAATTTTTTCACGACGCGAAAAATTCCGAGCTGATATAAGTACTTGGGATCTGAAAATTGAGTTTTCAGTTATCGATGCCATACGTTTAGAAATACCATGAAACGTGGAGATTTCTTGGTCCCGGGCTGATTGGGCAATTTTTTAAAAACATGTAAAATACGCAGATGATATAAGTACTTAGGATCTGAAAATTGAGTTTTCAGTTATCGCCGCCATACCTTTAGAAATACAATGAAACGTGGAGATTTCATGGTCCCGGGCTGATTTCGGAATTTTTTCACGACGCGAAAAATTACGAGCTGATATAAGTACTTGGGATCTGAAAATTGAGTTTTCAGTTATCGACGCCATACGTTTAGAAATACCATGAAACGTGGACATTTCTTGGTCCCGTGCTGATTGGACCATTTTTTAAGAACATGTAAAATACTCAGATGATATAAGTACTTGGGATCTGAAAATTGACTTTTCAGTTATCGACGCTATACGTTTAGAAATACCATGAAACGTGGACATTTATTGGTCCCGGGCTTATTGGGCAATTTTTTCACGACGCGAAAAATTCTGAGCTGATATAAGTACTTGCGATCTGAAAATTGACTTTTCAGTTATCGACGCTATACGTTTAGAAATACAATGAAACGTGGAGATTTCTTGATCCCGGGCTGATTGGTCAATTTTTTCACGACGTGAAAAATTCAAAGCTGATATAAGTACTTGGGATCTGAAAATTGACTTTTCAGTTATCGACGCTATACGTTTAGAAATACCATGAAACGTGGACATTTCTTGGTCCCGGGCTGATTGGGCAATTTTTTCACGGCGCGAAAAATTCTGAGCTGATATAAGTACTTGGGATCTGAAAATTGACTTTTCAGTTATCGACGCTATACGTTTAGAAATACAATGAAACGTGGAGATTTCTTGGTCCCGGGCTGATTGGGCAATTTTTTCACGACGCGAAAAATTCCGAGCTGATATAAGTACTTGGGATCTGAAAATTGACTTTTCAGTTATCGACGCTATACGTTTAGAAATACCATGAAACGTGGACATTTCTTGTTCCCGGGCTGATTGGGCAATTTTTTCACGACGTGAAAAATTCCGAGCTGATATAAGTACTTGGGATCTGAAAATTGAGTTTCCAGTTATCGACGCCATACGTTTAGAAATACCATGAAACGTGGACATTTCTTGGTCCCGTGCTGATTGGACCATTTTTTAACAACATGTAAAATACTCAGATGATATAAGTACTTGGGATCTGAAAATTGACTTTTCAGTTATCGACGCTATACGTTTAGAAATACCATGAAACGTGGACATTTCTTGGTCCCGGGCTGATTGGGCAATTTTTTCACGACGTGAAAAATTCCGAGCTGATATAAGTACTTGGGATCTGAAAATTGACTTTTTAGTTATCAACGCTATACGTTTAGAAATACAATGAAACGTGGAGATTTCTTGGTCCCGGGCTGATTGGGCAATTTTTTCACGACGCGAAAAATTCCGAGCTGATATAAGTACTTGGGATCTGAAAATTGAGTTTTCAGTTATCGATGCCATACGTTTAGAAATACCATGAAACGTGGAGATTTCTTGGTCCCGGGCTGATTGGGCAATTTTTTAAAAACATGTACAATACGCAGATGATATAAGTACTTAGGATCTGAAAATTGAGTTTTCAGTTATCGCCGCCATACCTTTAGAAATACAATGAAACGTGGAGATTTCATGGTCCCGGGCTGATTTCGGAATTTTTTCACGACGCGAAAAATTACGAGCTGATATAAGTACTTGGGATATGAAAATTGAGTTTTCAGTTATCGATACCATACGTTTAGAAATACCATGAAACGTGGACATTTCTTGGTCCCGGGCTGATTGGGCAATTTTTTCACGACGCGAAAAATTCTGAGCTGATATAAGTACTTGGGATCTGAAAATTGAGTTTCCAGTTATCGACGCCATACGTTTAGAAATACCATGAAACGTGGACATTTCTTGGTCCCGTGCTGATTGGACCATTTTTTAACAACATGTAAAATACTCAGATGATATAAGTACTTGGGATCTGAAAATTGACTTTTCAGTTATCGACGCTATACGTTTAGAAATACCATGAAACGTCGACATTTCTTGGTCCCGGGCTGATTGGGCAATTTTTTCACGACGCGAAAAATTCTGAGCTGATATAAGTACTTGGGATCTGAAAATTGACTTTTTAGTTATCAACGCTATACGTTTAGAAATACAATGAAACGTGGAGATTTCTTGGTCCCGGGCTGATTGGGCAATTTTTTCACGACGCGAAAAATTCTGAGCTGATATAAGTACTTGGGATCTGAAAATTGAGTTTCCAGTTATCGACGCCATACGTGTAGAAATACCATGAAACGTGGACATTTCTTGGTCCCGGGCTGATTGAGCAATTTTTTCACGACGCGAAAAATTCTGAGCTGATATAAGTACTTGGGATCTGAAAATTGACTTTTCAGTTATCGACGCCATACGTTTAGAAATACCATGAAACGTGGAGATTTCTTGGTCCCGGGCTGATTGGGCAATTTTTTCACGACGTGAAAAATTCCGAGCTGATATAAGTACTTGGGATCTGAAAATTGACTTTTCAGTTATCGACGCTATACGTTTAGAAATACCATGAAACGTGGACATTTCTTGGTCCCGGGCTGATTGGGCAATTTTTTCACGACGTGAAATATTCCGAGCTGATATAAGTACTTGGGATCTGAAAATTGACGTTTCAGTTATCGACGCTATACGTTTAGAAATACCATGAAACGTGGACATTTCTTGGTCCCGGGCTGATTGGGCAATTTTTTCACGACGTGAAAAATTCCGAGCAGATATAAGTACTTGGGATCTGAAAATTGACTTTTCAGTTATCGACACTATACGTTTAGAAATACCATGAAACGTGGACATTTCTTGGTCCCGGGCTGATTGAGCAATTTTTTCACGACGCGAAAAATTCTGAGCTGATATAAGTACTTGGGATCTGAAAATTGACTTTTCAGTTATCGACGCTATACGTTTAGAAATACCATGAAACGTGGACATTTCTTGGTCCCGGGCTGATTGGGCAATTTTTTCACGACGTGAAAAATTCCGAGCTGATATAAGTACTTGGGATCTGAAAATTGAGTTTTCAGTTATCAACGCCATACATTTAGAAATACAATGAAACGTGGAGATTTCTTGATCCCGGGCTGATTGGGCAATTTTTTCACGACGTGAAAAATTCCGAGCTGATATAAGTACTTGGGATCTGAAAATTGAGTTTTCAGTTATCGACGCCATACGTTTAGAAATACAATGAAACGTGGAGATTTCTTGATCCCGGGCTGATTGGGCAATTTTTTCACGACGTGAAAAATTCAAAGCTGATATAAGTACTTGGGAACTGAAAATTGACTTTTCAGTTATCGACGCTATACGTTTAGAAATACCATGAAACGTGGACATTTCTTGGTCCCGGGCTGATTGGGCAATTTTTTCACGGCGCGAAAAATTCTGAGCTGATATAAGTACTTGGGATCTGAAAATTGAGTTTCCAGTTATCGACGCCATACGTTTAGAAATACCATGAAACGTGGACATTTCTTGGTCCCGGGCTGATTGCGCAATTTTTTCACGACGTGAAAAATTCCGAGCTGATATAAGTACTTGGGATCTGAAAATTGAGTTTTCAGTTATCGACGCCATACGTTTAGAAATACAATGAAACGTGGAGATTTCTTGGTCCCGGGCTGATTGGGCAATTTTTTCACGACGCGAAAAATTCTGAGCTGATATAAGTACTTGGGATCTGAAAATTGACTTTTCAGTTATCGACGCAATACGTTTAGAAATACAATGAAACGTGGAGATTTCTTGGTCCCGGGCTGATTGGGCAATTTTTTCACGACGAGAAAAATTCCGAGCTGATATAAGTACTTGGGATCTGAAAATTGAGTTTTTAGTTATCGATGCCATACGTTTAGAAATACCATTAAACGTGGACATTTCTTGGTCCCGTGCTGATTGGACCATTTTTTAACAACATGTAAAATACTCAGATGATATAAGTACTTGGGATCTGAAAATTGACTTTTCAGTTATCGACGCTATACGTTTAGAAATACCATGAAACGTGGACCTTTCTTGGTCCCGGGCTGATTGGGCAATTTTTTCACGACGCGAAAAATTCTGAGCTGATATAAGTACTTGGGATCTGAAAATTGAGTTTCCAGTTATCGACGCCATACGTTTAGAAATACCATGAAACGTGGACATTTCTTGGTCCCGGGCTGATTGCGCAATTTTTTCACGACGTGAAAAATTCCGAGCTGATATAAGTACTTGGGATCTGAAAATTGAGTTTTCAGTTATCGACGCCATACGTTTAGAAATACAATGAAACGTGGAGATTTCTTGGTCCCGGGCTGATTGGGCAATTTTTTCACGACGCGAAAAATTCTGAGCTGATATAAGTACTTGGGATCTGAAAATTGAGTTTCCAGTTATCGACGCCATACGTTTAGAAATACCATGAAACGTGGACATTTCTTGGTCCCGGGCTGATTGCGCAATTTTTTCACGACGTGAAAAATTCCGAGCTGATATAAGTACTTGGGATCTGAAAATTGAGTTTTCAGTTATCGACGCCATACGTTTAGAAATACAATGAAACGTGGAGATTTCTTGGTCCCGGGCTGATTGGGCAATTTTTTCACGACGCGAAAAATTCCGAGCTGATATAAGTACTTGGGATCTGAAAATTGAGTTTTCAGTTATCGATGCCATACGTTTAAAAATACCATGAAACGTGGAGATTTCTTGGTCCCGGGCTGATTGGGCAATTTTTTAAAAACATGTAAAATACGCAGATGATATAAGTACTTGGGATCTGAAAATTGAGTTTTCAGTTATCGCCGCAATACCTTTAGAAATACAATGAAACGTGGAGATTTCATGGTTCCGGGCTGATTTCGGAATTTTTTCACGACGCGAAAAATTACGAGCTGATATAAGTACTTGGGATATGAAAATTGAGTTTTCAGTTATCGATACCATACGTTTAGAAATACCATGAAACGTGGACATTTGTTGGTCCCGGGCTGATTGGGCAATTTTTTCACGACGCGAAAAATTCTGAGCTGATATAAGTACTTGGGATCTGAAAATTGAGTTTCCAGTTATCGACGCCATACGTTTAGAAATACCATGAAACGTGGACATTTCTTGGTCCCGGGCTGATTGAGCAATTTTTTCACGACGCGAAAAATTCTGAGCTGATATAAGTACTTGGGATCTGAAAATTGACTTTTCAGTTATCGACGCTATACGTTTAGAAATACCATGAAACGTGGACATTTCTTGGTCCCGGGCTGATTGGGCAATTTTTTCACGACGTGAAAAATTCCGAGCTGATATAAGTACTTGGGATCTGAAAATTGACGTTTCAGTTATCGACGCTATACGTTTAGAAATACCATGAAACGTGGACATTTCTTGGTCCCGGGCTGATTGGGCAATTTTTTCACGACGTGAAAAATTCCGAGCTGATATAAGTACTTGGGATCTGAAAATTGACTTTTGAGTTATCAACGCTATACGTTTAGAAATACAATGAAACGTGGAGATTTCTTGGTCCCGGGCTGATTGGGCAATTTTTTCACGACGCGAAAAATTCCGAGCTGATATAAGTACTTGAGATCTGAAAATTGAGTTTTCAGTTATCGATGCCATACGTTTAGAAATACCATGAAACGTGGAGATTTCTTGGTCCCGGGCTGATTGGGCAATTTTTTAAAAACATGTACAATACGCAGATGATATAAATACTTAGGATCTGAAAATTGAGTTTTCAGTTATCGCCGCCATACCTTTAGAAATACAATGAAACGTGGAGATTTCATGGTCCCGGGCTGATTTCGGAATTTTTTCACGACGCGAAAAATTACGAGCTGATATAAGTACTTGGGATATGAAAATTGAGTTTTCAGTTATCGATACCATACGTTTAGAAATACCATGAAACGTGGACATTTCTTGGTCCCGGGCTGATTGGGCAATTTTTTCACGACGCGAAAAATTCTGAGCTGATATAAGTACTTGGGATCTGAAAATTGAGTTTCCAGTTATCGACGCCATACGTTTAGAAATACCATGAAACGTGGACATTTCTTGGTCCCGTGCTGATTGGACCATTTTTTAACAACATGTAAAATACTCAGATGATATAAGTACTTGGGATCTGAAAATTGACTTTTTAGTTATCGACGCTATACGTTTAGAAATACCATGAAACGTCGACATTTCTTGGTCCCGGGCTGATTGGGCAATTTTTTCACGACGCGAAAAATTCTGAGCTGATATAAGTACTTGGGATCTGAAAATTGACTTTTTAGTTATCAACGCTATACGTTTAGAAATACAATGAAACGTGGAGATTTCTTGGTCCCGGGCTGATTGGGCAATTTTTTCACGACGCGAAAAATTCCGAGCTGATATAAGTACTTGGGATCTGAAAATTGAGTTTTCAGTTATCGATGCCATACGTTTAGAAATACCATGAAACGTGGAGATTTCTTGGTCCCGGGCTGATTGGGCAATTTTTTAAAAACATGTAAAATACGCAGATGATATAAGTACTTGGGATCTGAAAATTGAGTTTTCAGTTATCGCCGCCATACCTTTAGAAATACAATGAAACGTGGAGATTTCATGGTCCCGGGCTGATTTCGGAATTTTTTCACGACGCGAAAAATTACGAGCTGATATAAGTACTTGGGATATGAAAATTGAGTTTTCAGTTATCGATACCATACGTTTAGAAATACCATGAAACGTGGACATTTCTTGGTCACGGGCTGATTGGGCAATTTTTTCACGACGCGAAAAATTCTGAGCTGATATAAGTACTTGGGATCCGAAAATTGAGTTTCCAGTTATCGACGCCATACGTGTAGAAATACCATGAAACGTGGACATTTCTTGGTCCCGGGCTGATTGGGCAATTTTTTCAAGACGCGAAAAATTCTGAGCTGATATAAGTACTTGGGATCTGAAAATTGAGTTTTCAGTTATCGATGCCATACGTTTAGAAATACCATGAAACGTGGAGATTTCTTGGTCCCGGGCTGATTGGGCAATTTTGTAAAAACATGTAAAATACGCAGATGATATAAGTACTTGGGATCTGAAAATTGACTTTTCAGTTATCGACGCTATACGTTTAGAAATACAATGAAACGTGGAGATTTCTCGGTCCCGGGCTGATTGGGCAATTTTTTCACGACGCGAAAAATTCCGAGCTGATATAAGTACTTGGGATCTGAAAATTGAGTTTTCAGTTATCGATGCCATACGTTTAGAAATACCATGAAACGTGGAGATTTCTTGGTCCCGGGCTGATTGGGCAATTTTTTAAAAACATGTAAAATACGCAGATGATATAAGTACTTAGGATCTGAAAATTGAGTTTTCAGTTATCGCCGCCATACCTTTAGAAATACAATGAAACGTGGAGATTTCATGGTCCCGGGCTGATTTCGGAATTTTTTCACGACGCGAAAAATTACGAGCTGATATAAGTACTTGGGATCTGAAAATTGAGTTTTCAGTTATCGACGCCATACGTTTAGAAATACCATGAGACGTGGACATTTCTTGGTCCCGTGCTGATTGGACCATTTTTTAACAACATGTAAAATACTCAGATGATATAAGTACTTGGGATCTGAAAATTGACTTTTCAGTTATCGACGCTATACGTTTAGAAATACCATGAAACGTGGACATTTATTGGTCCCGGGCTTATTGGGCAATTTTTTCACGACGCGAAAAATTCTGAGCTGATATAAGTACTTGGGATCTGAAAATTGACTTTTTAGTTAACAACGCTATACGTTTAGAAATACAATGAAACGTGGAGATTTCTTGGTCCCGGGCTGATTGGGCAATTTTTTCACGACGCGAAAAATTCCGAGCTGATATAAGTACTTGGGATCTGAAAATTGAGTTTTCAGTTATCGATGCCATACGTTTAGAAATACCATGAAACGTGGACATTTCTTGGTCCCGTGCTGATTGGACCATTTTTTAACAACATGTAAAATACTCAGATGATATAAGTACTTGGGATCTGAAAATTGACTTTTCAGTTATCGACGCTATACGTTTAGAAATACCATGAAACGTGGACCTTTCTTGGTCCCGGGCTGATTGGGCAATTTTTTCACGACGCGAAAAATTCCGAGCTGATATAAGTACTTGGGATCTGAAAATTGAGTTTTCAGTTATCGATGCCATACGTTTAGAAATACCATGAAACGTGGAGATTTCTTGGTCCCGGGCTGATTGGGCAATTTTTTAAAAACATGTAAAATACGCAGATGATATAAGTACTTAGGATCTGAAAATTGAGTTTTCAGTTATCGCCGCCATACCTTTAGAAATACAATGAAACGTGGAGATTTCATGGTCCCGGGCTGATTTCGGAATTTTTTCACGACGCGAAAAATTACGAGCTGATATAAGTACTTGGGATCTGAAAATTGAGTTTTCAGTTATCGACGCCTTACGTTTAGAAATACCATGAAACGTGGACATTTCTTGGTCCCGTGCTGATTGGACCATTTTTTAACAACATGTAAAATACTCAGATGATATAAGTACTTGGGATCTGAAAATTGACTTTTCAGTTATCGACGCTATACGTTTAGAAATACCATGAAATGTGGACATTTATTGGTCCCGGGCTTATTGGGCAATTTTTTCACGACGCGAAAAATTCTGAGCTGATATAAGTACTTGGGATCTGAAAATTGACTTTTTAGTTATCAACGCTATACGTTTAGAAATACAATGAAACGTGGAGATTTCTTGGTCCCGGGCTGATTGGGCAATTTTTTCACGACGCGAAAAATTCCGAGCTGATATAAGTACTTGGGATCTGAAAATTGACTTTTCAGTTATCGACGCTATACGTTTAGAAATACCACGAAACGTGGACATTTCTTGGTCCCGGGCTGATTGGGCAATTTTTTCACGACGTGAAAAATTCCGAGCTGATATAAGTACTTGGGATCTGAAAATTGACGTTTCAGTTATCGACGCTATACGTTTAGAAATACCATGAAACGTGGACATTTCTTGGTCCCGGGCTGATTGGGCATTTTTTCACGACGTGAAAAATTCCGAGCTGATATAAGTACTTGGGATCTGAAAATTGACTTTTCAGTTATCGACACTATACGTTTAGAAATACCATGAAACGTGGACATTTCTTGGTCCCGGGCTGATTGAGCAATTTTTTCACGACGCGAAAAATTCTGAGCTGATATAAGTACTTGCGATCTGAAAATTGACTTTTCAGTTATCGACGCTATACGTTTAGAAATACAATGAAACGTGGAGATTTCTTGATCCCGGGCTGATTGGTCAATTTTTTCACGACGTGAAAAATTCAAAGCTGATATAAGTACTTGGGATCTGAAAATTGACTTTTCAGTTATCGACGCTATACGTTTAGAAATACCATGAAACGTGGACATTTCTTGGTCCCGGGCTGATTGGGCAATTTTTTCACGGCGCGAAAAATTCTGAGCTGATATAAGTACTTGGGATCTGAAAATTGACTTTTCAGTTATCGACGCTATACGTTTAGAAATACAATGAAACGTGGAGATTTCTTGGTCCCGGGCTGATTGGGCAATTTTTTCACGACGCGAAAAATTCCGAGCTGATATAAGTACTTGGGATCTGAAAATTGAGTTTTCAGTTATCGATGCCATACGTTTAGAAATACCATGAAACGTGGAGATTTCTTGGTCCCGGGCTGATTGGGCAATTTTTTAAAAACATGTAAAATACGCAGATGATATAAGTACTTGGGATCTGAAAATTGACTTTTCAGTTATCGACGCTATACGTTTAGAAATACAATGAAACGTGGAGATTTCTCGGTCCCGGGCTGATTGGGCAATTTTTTCACGACGCGAAAAATTCCGAGCTGATATAAGTACTTGGGATCTGAAAATTGAGTTTTCAGTTATCGATGCCATACGTTTAGAAATACCATGAAACGTGGAGATTTCTTGGTCCCGGGCTGATTGGGCAATTTTTTAAAAACATGTAAAATACGCAGATGATATAAGTACTTGGGATCTGAAAATTGAGTTTTCAGTTATCGCCGCCATACCTTTAGAAATACAATGAAACGTGGAGATTTCATGGTCCCGGGCTGATTTCGGAATTTTTTCACGACGCGAAAAATTACGAGCTGATATAAGTACTTGGGATCTGAAAATTGAGTTTTCAGTTATCGATGCCATACGTTTAGAAATACCATGAAACGTGGAGATTTCTTGGTCCCGGGCTGATTGGGCAATTTTTTAAAAACATGTAAAATACGCAGATGATATAAGTACTTGGGATCTGAAAATTGAGTTTTCAGTTATCGCCGCCATACCTTTAGAAATACAATGAAACGTGGAGATTTCATGGTCCCGGGCTGATTTCGGAATTTTTTCACGACGCGAAAAATTACGAGCTGATATAAGTACTTGGGATATGAAAATTGAGTTTTCAGTTATCGATACCATACGTTTAGAAATACCATGAAACGTGGACATTTCTTGGTCACGGGCTGATTGGGCAATTTTTTCACGACGCGAAAAATTCTGAGCTGATATAAGTACTTGGGATCTGAAAATTGAGTTTCCAGTTATCGACGCCATACGTGTAGAAATACCATGAAACGTGGACATTTCTTGGTCCCGGGCTGATTGAGCAATTTTTTCACGACGCGAAAAATTCTGAGCTGATATAAGTACTTGGGATCTGAAAATTGACTTTTCAGTTATCGACGCTATACGTTTAGAAATACCATGAAACGTGGACATTTCTTGGTCCCGGGCTGATTGGGCAATTTTTTCACGACGTGAAAAATTCCGAGCTGATATAAGTACTTGGGATCTGAAAATTGACGTTTCAGTTATCGACGCTATACGTTTAGAAATACCATGAAACGTGGACATTTCTTGGTCCCGGGCTGATTGGGCAATTTTTTCACGACGTGAAAAATTCCGAGCTGATATAAGTACTTGGGATCTGAAAATTGAGTTTCCAGTTATCGACGCCATACCTGTAGAAATACCATGAAACGTGGACATTTCTTGGTCCCGGGCTGATTGGGCAATTTTTTCAAGACGCGAAAAATTCTGAGCTTATATAAGTACTTGGGATCTGAAAATTGACTTTTCAGTTATCGACGCCATACGTTTAGAAATACCATGAAACGTGGAGATTTCTTGGTCCCGGGCTGATTGGGCAATTTTTTCACGACGTGAAAAATTCCGAGCTGATATAAGTACTTGGGATCTGAAAATTGACTTTTCAGTTATCGACGCTATACGTTTAGAAATACCATGAAACGTGGACATTTCTTGGTCCCGGGCTGATTGGGCAATTTTTTCACGACGTGAAATATTCCGAGCTGATATAAGTACTTGGGATCTGAAAATTGACGTTTCAGTTATCGACGCTATACGTTTAGAAATACCATGAAACGTGGACATTTCTTGGTCCCGGGCTGATTGGGCAATTTTTTCACGACGTGAAAAATTCCGAGCTGATATAAGTACTTGGGATCTGAAAATTGACTTTTCAGTTATCGACACTATACGTTTAGAAATACCATGAAACGTGGACATTTCTTGGTCGCGGGCTGATTGAGCAATTTTTTCACGACGCGAAGAATTCTGAGCTGATATAAGTACTTGGGATCTGAAAATTGACTTTTCAGTTATCGACGCTATACGTTTAGAAATACCATGAAACGTGGACATTTCTTGGTCCCGGGCTGATTGGGCAATTTTTTCACGACGTGAAAAATTCCGAGCTGATATAAGTACTTGGGATCTGAAAATTGACGTTTCAGTTATCGACGCTATACGTTTAGAAATACCATGAAACGTGGACATTTCTTGGTCCCGGGCTGATTGGGCAATTTTTTCACGACGTGAAAAATTCCGAGCTGATATAAGTACTTGGGATCTGAAAATTGACTTTTCAGTTATCGACACTATACGTTTAGAAATACCATGAAACGTGGACATTTCTTGGTCCCGGGCTGATTGAGCAATTTTTTCACGACGCGAAAAATTCTGAGCTGATATAAGTACTTGGGATCTGAAAATTGACTTTTCAGTTATCGACGCTATACGTTTAGAAATACAATGAAACGTGGAGATTTCTTGGTCCCGGGGTGATTGGGCAATTTTTTCACGACGCGAAAAATTCCGAGCTGATATAAGTACTTGGGATCTGAAAATTGAGTTTTCAGTTATCGATGCCATACGTTTAGAAATACCATGAAACGTGGAGATTTCTTGGTCCCGGGCTGATTGGGCAATTTTTTCACGACGTGAAAAATTCCGAGCTGATATAAGTACTTGGGATCTGAAAATTGAGTTTTCAGTTATCGACGCCATACGTTTAGAAATACAATGAAACGTGGAGATTTCTTGGTCCCGGGGTGATTGGGCAATTCTTTCACGACGTGAAAAATTACGAGCTGATATAAGTACTTGGGATCTGAAAATTGACTTTTCAGTTATTGACACTATACGTTTAGAAATACCATGAAACGTGGAGATTTCTTGGTCCCGGGCTGATTGGGCAATTTTTTCACGACGTGAAAAATTCCGAGCTGATATAAGTACTTGGGATCTGAAAATTGACTTTTCAGTTATCGACGCTATACGTTTAGAAATACCATGAAACGTGGACATTTCTTGGTCCCGGGCTGATTGGGCAATTTTTTCACGACGTGAAATATTCCGAGCTGATATAAGTACTTGGGATCTGAAAATTGACGTTTCAGTTATCGACGCTATACGTTTAGAAATACCATGAAACGTGGACATTTCTTGGTCCCGGGCTGATTGGGCAATTTTTTCACGACGTGAAAAATTCCGAGCTGATATAAGTACTTGGGATCTGAAAATTGACTTTTCAGTTATCGACACTATACGTTTAGAAATACCATGAAACGTGGACATTTCTTGGTCGCGGGCTGATTGAGCAATTTTTTCACGACGCGAAAAATTCTGAGCTGATATAAGTACTTGGGATCTGAAAATTGACTTTTCAGTTATCGACGCTATACGTTTAGAAATACCATGAAACGTGGACATTTCTTGGTCCCGGGCTGATTGGGCAATTTTTTCACGACGTGAAAAATTCCGAGCTGATATAAGTACTTGGGATCTGAAAATTGACGTTTCAGTTATCGACGCTATACGTTTAGAAATACCATGAAACGTGGACATTTCTTGGTCCCGGGCTGATTGGGCAATTTTTTCACGACGTGAAAAATTCCGAGCTGATATAAGTACTTGGGATCTGAAAATTGACTTTTCAGTTATCGACACTATACGTTTAGAAATACCATGAAACGTGGACATTTCTTGGTCCCGG
This sequence comes from Perithous albicinctus, assembly GCA_964016905.1. NCBI lineage: Eukaryota > Metazoa > Arthropoda > Insecta > Hymenoptera > Ichneumonidae > Perithous > Perithous albicinctus. The sequence goes on from OZ024700.1 coordinate 3,472,847, forward strand.
GCTGATTGAGCAATTTTTTCACGACGCGAAAAATTCTGAGCTGATATAAGTACTTGGGATCTGAAAATTGACTTTTCAGTTATCGACGCTATACGTTTAGAAATACAATGAAACGTGGAGATTTCTTGGTCCCGGGGTGATTGGGCAATTTTTTCACGACGCGAAAAATTCCGAGCTGATATAAGTACTTGGGATCTGAAAATTGAGTTTTCAGTTATCGATGCCATACGTTTAGAAATACCATGAAACGTGGAGATTTCTTGGTCCCGGGCTGATTGGGCAATTTTTTCACGACGTGAAAAATTCCGAGCTGATATAAGTACTTGGGATCTGAAAATTGAGTTTTCAGTTATCGACGCCATACGTTTAGAAATACAATGAAACGTGGAGATTTCTTGGTCCCGGGCTGATTGGGCAATTTTTTCACGACGTGAAAAATTCCGAGCTGATATAAGTACTTGGGATCTGAAAATTGACTTTTCAGTTATCGACACTATACGTTTAGAAATACCATGAAACGTGGACATTTCTTGGTCCCGGGCTGATTGGGCAATTTTTTCAGGACGCGAAAAATTCTGAGCTGATATAAGTACTTGGGATCTGAAAATTGACTTTTCAGTTATCGACGCTATACGTTTAGAAATACCATGAAACGTGGACATTTCTTGGTCCCGGGCTGATTGGGCAATTTTTTCACGACGTGAAAAATTCCGAGCTGATATAAGTACTTGGGATCTGAAAATTGACTTTTCAGTTATCGACACTATACGTTTAGAAATACCATGAAACGTGGACATTTCTTGGTCGCGGGCTGATTGAGCAATTTTTTCACGACGCGAAAAATTCTGAGCTGATATAAGTACTTGGGATCTGAAAATTGACTTTTCAGTTATCGACGCTATACGTTTAGAAATACCATGAAACGTGGACATTTCTTGGTCCCGGGCTGATTGGGCAATTTTTTCACGACGTGAAAAATTCCGAGCTGATATAAGTACTTGGGATCTGAAAATTGACGTTTCAGTTATCGACGCTATACGTTTAGAAATACCATGAAACGTGGACATTTCTTGGTCCCGGGCTGATTGGGCAATTTTTTCACGACGTGAAAAATTCCGAGCTGATATAAGTACTTGGGATCTGAAAATTGACTTTTCAGTTATCGACACTATACGTTTAGAAATACCATGAAACGTGGACATTTCTTGGTCCCGGGCTGATTGAGCAATTTTTTCACGACGCGAAAAATTCTGAGCTGATATAAGTACTTGGGATCTGAAAATTGACTTTTCAGTTATCGACGCTATACGTTTAGAAATACAATGAAACGTGGAGATTTCTTGGTCCCGGGGTGATTGGGCAATTTTTTCACGACGCGAAAAATTCCGAGCTGATATAAGTACTTGGGATCTGAAAATTGAGTTTTCAGTTATCGATGCCATACGTTTAGAAATACCATGAAACGTGGAGATTTCTTGGTCCCGGGCTGATTTCGGAATTTTTTCACGACGCGAAAAATTACGAGCTGATATAAGTACTTGGGATCTGAAAATTGAGTTTTCAGTTATCGACGCCATACGTTTAGAAATACCATGAAACGTGGACATTTCTTGGTCCCGGGGTGATTGGGCAATTCTTTCACGACGTGAAAAATTACGAGCTGATATAAGTACTTGGGATCTGAAAATTGACTTTTCAGTTATCGACACTATACGTTTAGAAATACCATGAAACGTGGACATTTCTTGGTCCCGGGCTGATTGGGCAATTTTTTCAGGACGCGAAAAATTCTGAGCTGATATAAGTACTTGGGATCTGAAAATTGACTTTTCAGTTATCGACGCTATACGTTTAGAAATACCATGAAACGTGGACATTTCTTGGTCCCGGGCTGATTGGGCAATTTTTTCACGACGCGAAAAATTCTGAGCTGATATAAGTACTTGGGATCTGAAAATTGACTTTTCAGTTATCGACGCTATACGTTTAGAAATACAATGAAACGTGGAGATTTCTTGGTCCCGGGCTGATTGGGCAATTTTTTCACGACGCGAAAAATTCTGAGCTGATATAAGTACTTGGGATCTGAAAATTGACTTTTCAGTTATCGACGCTATACGTTTAGAAATACCATGAAACGTGGACATTTCTTGGTCCCGGGCTGATTGGGCAATTTTTTCACGACGTGAAAAATTCCGAGCTGATATAAGTACTTGGGATCTGAAAATTGACGTTTCAGTTATCGACGCTATACGTTTAGAAATACCATGAAACGTGGACATTTCTTGGTCCCGGGCTGATTGGGCAATTTTTTCACGACGTGAAAAATTCCGAGCTGATATAAGTACTTGGGATCTGAAAATTGACTTTTCAGTTATCGACACTATACGTTTAGAAATACCATGAAACGTGGACATTTCTTGGTCCCGGGCTGATTGAGCAATTTTTTCACGACGCGAAAAATTCTGAGCTGATATAAGTACTTGGGATCTGAAAATTGACTTTTCAGTTATCGACGCTATACGTTTAGAAATACAATGAAACGTGGAGATTTCTTGGTCCCGGGGTGATTGGGCAATTTTTTCACGACGCGAAAAATTCCGAGCTGATATAAGTACTTGGGATCTGAAAATTGAGTTTTCAGTTATCGATGCCATACGTTTAGAAATACCATGAAACGTGGAGATTTCTTGGTCCCGGGCTGATTTCGGAATTTTTTCACGACGCGAAAAATTACGAGCTGATATAAGTACTTGGGATCTGAAAATTGAGTTTTCAGTTATCGACGCCATACGTTTAGAAATACCATGAAACGTGGACATTTCTTGGTCCCGGGGTGATTGGGCAATTCTTTCACGACGTGAAAAATTACGAGCTGATATAAGTACTTGGGATCTGAAAATTGACTTTTCAGTTATCGACACTATACGTTTAGAAATACCATGAAACGTGGACATTTCTTGGTCCCGGGCTGATTGGGCAATTTTTTCAGGACGCGAAAAATTCTGAGCTGATATAAGTACTTGGGATCTGAAAATTGACTTTTCAGTTATCGACGCTATACGTTTAGAAATACCATGAAACGTGGACATTTCTTGGTCCCGGGCTGATTGGGCAATTTTTTCACGACGCGAAAAATTCTGAGCTGATATAAGTACTTGGGATCTGAAAATTGACTTTTCAGTTATCGACGCTATACGTTTAGAAATACAATGAAACGTGGAGATTTCTTGGTCCCGGGCTGATTGGGCAATTTTTTCACGACGCGAAAAATTCCGAGCTGATATAAGTACTTGGGATCTGAAAATTGAGTTTTCAGTTATCGATGCCATACGTTTAGAAATACCATGAAACGTGGAGATTTCTTGGTTCCGGGCTGATTGGGCAATTTTTTAAAAACATGTAAAATACGCAGATGATATAAGTACTTGGGATCTGAAAATTGACTTTTCAGTTATCGACGCTATACGTTTAGAAATACAATGAAACGTGGAGATTTCTCGGTCCCGGGCTGATTGGGCAATTTTTTCACGACGCGAAAAATTCCGAGCTGATATAAGTACTTGGGATCTGAAAATTGAGTTTTCAGTTATCGATGCCATACGTTTAGAAATACCATGAAACGTGGACATTTCTTGGTCCCGTGCTGATTGGACCATTTTTTAACAACATGTAAAATACTCAGATGATATAAGTACTTGGGATCTGAAAATTGACTTTTCAGTTATCGACGCTATACGTTTAGAAATACCATGAAACGTGGACCTTTCTTGGTCCCGGGCTGATTGGGCAATTTTTTCACGACGCGAAAAATTCCGAGCTGATATAAGTACTTGGGATCTGAAAATTGAGTTTTCAGTTATCGATGCCATACGTTTAGAAATACCATGAAACGTGGAGATTTCTTGGTCCCGGGCTGATTGGGCAATTTTTTAAAAACATGTAAAATACGCAGATGATATAAGTACTTAGGATCTGAAAATTGAGTTTTCAGTTATCGCCGCCATACCTTTAGAAATACAATGAAACGTGGAGATTTCATGGTCCCGGGCTGATTTCGGAATTTTTTCACGACGCGAAAAATTACGAGCTGATATAAGTACTTGGGATCTGAAAATTGAGTTTTCAGTTATCGACGCCATACGTTTAGAAATACCATGAAACGTGGACATTTCTTGGTCCCGTGCTGATTGGACCATTTTTTAAGAACATGTAAAATACTCAGATGATATAAGTACTTGGGATCTGAAAATTGACTTTTCAGTTATCGACGCTATACGTTTAGAAATACCATGAAACGTGGACATTTATTGGTCCCGGGCTTATTGGGCAATTTTTTCACGACGCGAAAAATTCTGAGCTGATATAAGTACTTGCGATCTGAAAATTGACTTTTCAGTTATCGACGCTATACGTTTAGAAATACAATGAAACGTGGAGATTTCTTGATCCCGGGCTGATTGGTCAATTTTTTCACGACGTGAAAAATTCAAAGCTGATATAAGTACTTGGGATCTGAAAATTGACTTTTCAGTTATCGACGCTATACGTTTAGAAATACCATGAAACGTGGACATTTCTTGGTCCCGGGCTGATTGGGCAATTTTTTCACGGCGCGAAAAATTCTGAGCTGATATAAGTACTTGGGATCTGAAAATTGACTTTTCAGTTATCGACGCTATACGTTTAGAAATACAATGAAACGTGGAGATTTCTTGGTCCCGGGCTGATTGGGCAATTTTTTCACGACGCGAAAAATTCCGAGCTGATATAAGTACTTGGGATCTGAAAATTGACTTTTCAGTTATCGACGCTATACGTTTAGAAATACCATGAAACGTGGACATTTCTTGTTCCCGGGCTGATTGGGCAATTTTTTCACGACGTGAAAAATTCCGAGCTGATATAAGTACTTGGGATCTGAAAATTGAGTTTCCAGTTATCGACGCCATACGTTTAGAAATACCATGAAACGTGGACATTTCTTGGTCCCGTGCTGATTGGACCATTTTTTAACAACATGTAAAATACTCAGATGATATAAGTACTTGGGATCTGAAAATTGACTTTTCAGTTATCGACGCTATACGTTTAGAAATACCATGAAACGTGGACATTTCTTGGTCCCGGGCTGATTGGGCAATTTTTTCACGACGTGAAAAATTCCGAGCTGATATAAGTACTTGGGATCTGAAAATTGACTTTTTAGTTATCAACGCTATACGTTTAGAAATACAATGAAACGTGGAGATTTCTTGGTCCCGGGCTGATTGGGCAATTTTTTCACGACGCGAAAAATTCCGAGCTGATATAAGTACTTGGGATCTGAAAATTGAGTTTTCAGTTATCGATGCCATACGTTTAGAAATACCATGAAACGTGGAGATTTCTTGGTCCCGGGCTGATTGGGCAATTTTTTAAAAACATGTACAATACGCAGATGATATAAGTACTTAGGATCTGAAAATTGAGTTTTCAGTTATCGCCGCCATACCTTTAGAAATACAATGAAACGTGGAGATTTCATGGTCCCGGGCTGATTTCGGAATTTTTTCACGACGCGAAAAATTACGAGCTGATATAAGTACTTGGGATATGAAAATTGAGTTTTCAGTTATCGATACCATACGTTTAGAAATACCATGAAACGTGGACATTTCTTGGTCCCGGGCTGATTGGGCAATTTTTTCACGACGCGAAAAATTCTGAGCTGATATAAGTACTTGGGATCTGAAAATTGAGTTTCCAGTTATCGACGCCATACGTTTAGAAATACCATGAAACGTGGACATTTCTTGGTCCCGTGCTGATTGGACCATTTTTTAACAACATGTAAAATACTCAGATGATATAAGTACTTGGGATCTGAAAATTGACTTTTCAGTTATCGACGCTATACGTTTAGAAATACCATGAAATGTGGACATTTATTGGTCCCGGGCTTATTGGGCAATTTTTTCACGACGCGAAAAATTCTGAGCTGATATAAGTACTTGGGATCTGAAAATTGACTTTTTAGTTATCAACGCTATACGTTTAGAAATACAATGAAACGTGGAGATTTCTTGGTCCCGGGCTGATTGGGCAATTTTTTCACGACGCGAAAAATTCCGAGCTGATATAAGTACTTGGGATCTGAAAATTGACTTTTCAGTTATCGACGCTATACGTTTAGAAATACCACGAAACGTGGACATTTCTTGGTCCCGGGCTGATTGGGCAATTTTTTCACGACGTGAAAAATTCCGAGCTGATATAAGTACTTGGGATCTGAAAATTGACGTTTCAGTTATCGACGCTATACGTTTAGAAATACCATGAAACGTGGACATTTCTTGGTCCCGGGCTGATTGGGCATTTTTTCACGACGTGAAAAATTCCGAGCTGATATAAGTACTTGGGATCTGAAAATTGACTTTTCAGTTATCGACACTATACGTTTAGAAATACCATGAAACGTGGACATTTCTTGGTCCCGGGCTGATTGAGCAATTTTTTCACGACGCGAAAAATTCTGAGCTGATATAAGTACTTGCGATCTGAAAATTGACTTTTCAGTTATCGACGCTATACGTTTAGAAATACAATGAAACGTGGAGATTTCTTGATCCCGGGCTGATTGGTCAATTTTTTCACGACGTGAAAAATTCAAAGCTGATATAAGTACTTGGGATCTGAAAATTGACTTTTCAGTTATCGACGCTATACGTTTAGAAATACCATGAAACGTGGACATTTCTTGGTCCCGGGCTGATTGGGCAATTTTTTCACGGCGCGAAAAATTCTGAGCTGATATAAGTACTTGGGATCTGAAAATTGACTTTTCAGTTATCGACGCTATACGTTTAGAAATACAATGAAACGTGGAGATTTCTTGGTCCCGGGCTGATTGGGCAATTTTTTCACGACGCGAAAAATTCCGAGCTGATATAAGTACTTGGGATCTGAAAATTGAGTTTTCAGTTATCGATGCCATACGTTTAGAAATACCATGAAACGTGGAGATTTCTTGGTCCCGGGCTGATTGGGCAATTTTTTAAAAACATGTAAAATACGCAGATGATATAAGTACTTGGGATCTGAAAATTGACTTTTCAGTTATCGACGCTATACGTTTAGAAATACAATGAAACGTGGAGATTTCTCGGTCCCGGGCTGATTGGGCAATTTTTTCACGACGCGAAAAATTCCGAGCTGATATAAGTACTTGGGATCTGAAAATTGACTTTTCAGTTATCGACGCTATACGTTTAGAAATACCATGAAACGTGGACATTTCTTGGTCCCGGGCTGATTGGGCAATTTTTTCACGACGTGAAAAATTCCGAGCTGATATAAGTACTTGGGATCTGAAAATTGACGTTTCAGTTATCGACGCTATACGTTTAGAAATACCATGAAACGTGGACATTTCTTGGTCCCGGGCTGATTGGGCAATTTTTTCACGACGTGAAAAATTCCGAGCTGATATAAGTACTTGGGATCTGAAAATTGAGTTTCCAGTTATCGACGCCATACCTGTAGAAATACCATGAAACGTGGACATTTCTTGGTCCCGGGCTGATTGGGCAATTTTTTCAAGACGCGAAAAATTCTGAGCTTATATAAGTACTTGGGATCTGAAAATTGACTTTTCAGTTATCGACGCCATACGTTTAGAAATACCATGAAACGTGGAGATTTCTTGGTCCCGGGCTGATTGGGCAATTTTTTCACGACGTGAAAAATTCCGAGCTGATATAAGTACTTGGGATCTGAAAATTGACTTTTCAGTTATCGACGCTATACGTTTAGAAATACCATGAAACGTGGACATTTCTTGGTCCCGGGCTGATTGGGCAATTTTTTCACGACGTGAAATATTCCGAGCTGATATAAGTACTTGGGATCTGAAAATTGACGTTTCAGTTATCGACGCTATACGTTTAGAAATACCATGAAACGTGGACATTTCTTGGTCCCGGGCTGATTGGGCAATTTTTTCACGACGTGAAAAATTCCGAGCTGATATAAGTACTTGGGATCTGAAAATTGACTTTTCAGTTATCGACACTATACGTTTAGAAATACCATGAAACGTGGACATTTCTTGGTCGCGGGCTGATTGAGCAATTTTTTCACGACGCGAAGAATTCTGAGCTGATATAAGTACTTGGGATCTGAAAATTGACTTTTCAGTTATCGACGCTATACGTTTAGAAATACCATGAAACGTGGACATTTCTTGGTCCCGGGCTGATTGGGCAATTTTTTCACGACGTGAAAAATTCCGAGCTGATATAAGTACTTGGGATCTGAAAATTGACGTTTCAGTTATCGACGCTATACGTTTAGAAATACCATGAAACGTGGACATTTCTTGGTCCCGGGCTGATTGGGCAATTTTTTCACGACGTGAAAAATTCCGAGCTGATATAAGTACTTGGGATCTGAAAATTGAGTTTTCAGTTATCGATGCCATACGTTTAGAAATACCATGAAACGTGGAGATTTCTTGGTCCCGGGCTGATTGGGCAATTTTTTAAAAACATGTAAAATACGCAGATGATATAAGTACTTGGGATCTGAAAATTGACTTTTCAGTTATCGACGCTATACGTTTAGAAATACAATGAAACGTGGAGATTTCTCGGTCCCGGGCTGATTGGGCAATTTTTTCACGACGCGAAAAATTCCGAGCTGATATAAGTACTTGGGATCTGAAAATTGAGTTTTCAGTTATCGATGCCATACGTTTAGAAATACCATGAAACGTGGAGATTTCTTGGTCCCGGGCTGATTGGGCAATTTTTTAAAAACATGTAAAATACGCAGATGATATAAGTACTTGGGATCTGAAAATTGAGTTTTCAGTTATCGCCGCCATACCTTTAGAAATACAATGAAACGTGGAGATTTCATGGTCCCGGGCTGATTTCGGAATTTTTTCACGACGCGAAAAATTACGAGCTGATATAAGTACTTGGGATCTGAAAATTGAGTTTTCAGTTATCGATGCCATACGTTTAGAAATACCATGAAACGTGGAGATTTCTTGGTCCCGGGCTGATTGGGCAATTTTTTAAAAACATGTAAAATACGCAGATGATATAAGTACTTGGGATCTGAAAATTGAGTTTTCAGTTATCGCCGCCATACCTTTAGAAATACAATGAAACGTGGAGATTTCATGGTCCCGGGCTGATTTCGGAATTTTTTCACGACGCGAAAAATTACGAGCTGATATAAGTACTTGGGATATGAAAATTGAGTTTTCAGTTATCGATACCATACGTTTAGAAATACCATGAAACGTGGACATTTCTTGGTCACGGGCTGATTGGGCAATTTTTTCACGACGCGAAAAATTCTGAGCTGATATAAGTACTTGGGATCTGAAAATTGAGTTTCCAGTTATCGACGCCATACGTGTAGAAATACCATGAAACGTGGACATTTCTTGGTCCCGGGCTGATTGAGCAATTTTTTCACGACGCGAAAAATTCTGAGCTGATATAAGTACTTGGGATCTGAAAATTGACTTTTCAGTTATCGACGCTATACGTTTAGAAATACCATGAAACGTGGACATTTCTTGGTCCCGGGCTGATTGGGCAATTTTTTCACGACGTGAAAAATTCCGAGCTGATATAAGTACTTGGGATCTGAAAATTGACGTTTCAGTTATCGACGCTATACGTTTAGAAATACCATGAAACGTGGACATTTCTTGGTCCCGGGCTGATTGGGCAATTTTTTCACGACGTGAAAAATTCCGAGCTGATATAAGTACTTGGGATCTGAAAATTGAGTTTCCAGTTATCGACGCCATACCTGTAGAAATACCATGAAACGTGGACATTTCTTGGTCCCGGGCTGATTGGGCAATTTTTTCAAGACGCGAAAAATTCTGAGCTTATATAAGTACTTGGGATCTGAAAATTGACTTTTCAGTTATCGACGCCATACGTTTAGAAATACCATGAAACGTGGAGATTTCTTGGTCCCGGGCTGATTGGGCAATTTTTTCACGACGTGAAAAATTCCGAGCTGATATAAGTACTTGGGATCTGAAAATTGACTTTTCAGTTATCGACGCTATACGTTTAGAAATACCATGAAACGTGGACATTTCTTGGTCCCGGGCTGATTGGGCAATTTTTTCACGACGTGAAATATTCCGAGCTGATATAAGTACTTGGGATCTGAAAATTGACGTTTCAGTTATCGACGCTATACGTTTAGAAATACCATGAAACGTGGACATTTCTTGGTCCCGGGCTGATTGGGCAATTTTTTCACGACGTGAAAAATTCCGAGCTGATATAAGTACTTGGGATCTGAAAATTGACTTTTCAGTTATCGACACTATACGTTTAGAAATACCATGAAACGTGGACATTTCTTGGTCGCGGGCTGATTGAGCAATTTTTTCACGACGCGAAGAATTCTGAGCTGATATAAGTACTTGGGATCTGAAAATTGACTTTTCAGTTATCGACGCTATACGTTTAGAAATACCATGAAACGTGGACATTTCTTGGTCCCGGGCTGATTGGGCAATTTTTTCACGACGTGAAAAATTCCGAGCTGATATAAGTACTTGGGATCTGAAAATTGACGTTTCAGTTATCGACGCTATACGTTTAGAAATACCATGAAACGTGGACATTTCTTGGTCCCGGGCTGATTGGGCAATTTTTTCACGACGTGAAAAATTCCGAGCTGATATAAGTACTTGGGATCTGAAAATTGACGTTTCAGTTATCGACGCTATACGTTTAGAAATACCATGAAACGTGGACATTTCTTGGTCCCGGGCTGATTGGGCAATTTTTTCACGACGTGAAAAATTCCGAGCTGATATAAGTACTTGGGATCTGAAAATTGACTTTTCAGTTATCGACACTATACGTTTAGAAATACCATGAAACGTGGACATTTCTTGGTCCCGGGCTGATTGAGCAATTTTTTCACGACGCGAAAAATTCTGAGCTGATATAAGTACTTGGGATCTGAAAATTGACTTTTCAGTTATCGACGCTATACGTTTAGAAATACAATGAAACGTGGAGATTTCTTGGTCCCGGGGTGATTGGGCAATTTTTTCACGACGCGAAAAATTCCGAGCTGATATAAGTACTTTGGATCTGAAAATTGAGTTTTCAGTTATCGATGCCATACGTTTAGAAATACCATGAAACGTGGAGATTTCTTGGTCCCGGGCTGATTGGGCAATTTTTTCACGACGTGAAAAATTCCGAGCTGATATAAGTACTTGGGATCTGAAAATTGAGGTTCCAGTTGTCGACGCCATACATTTAGAAATGCTATGAAACGTGGACATTTGTGAGTCCCGTGCTGATTGGACCATTTTTTAACAACACGTAAAATACGCAGCTGATATAAGTACTTGGGATCTGAAAATTGAGATTTTATATATCGACCTCATACGTTTAGAAATACCATGAAACGTGGACATTTCTTGGTGCCGGGCTGACTGGGGAATTTTTTCACGACGCGAAAAACTTCCGAGCTGATATATGTACTTGGGATCTGAAAATTACAATTCCAGTTATCGATGACATATGCTTCGAAATGCTACGAAACGTGGACATTTGTTGGTCCCGGGCTGATTGGACCATTGCTTCACAACACGAAAAATACGGAGCTGATATACGTATTTGGGATGTGAAAATTGATATTTCATTTATAGACGCCATTCGTTCAGAAATACGATGAAGCGTGGACATTTCTTGGTCCCGGGCTGTTTGGGGAATTTTATCACGACGCGAAAAATTCCGAGCTGGTATAATTACTTGGGACCTGAAAATTACAATTCCAGTTATCGACGCCATACATTTAGAAATGCTATGAAACGTGGACATTTGTGAGTCCCGTGCTGATTGGACCATTTGTTAACAACACGTAAAATACGCAGCTGATATAAGTACTTGGGATCTGAGAATTGAGATTCCAGTTATCGACGCCATATATTTAGGAATGTTATGAAACGTGGACATTTGTTGGTCTCGTGCTGATTGGACCATTTTCTAACAACACGTAAAATACGCAGCTGATATAAGTACTTGGGATCTGAAAATTGAGTTTCCAGTTATCGAAGCCATACGTTTAGAAATACCATCAAACGTGAACATTTGTTGTTCCCGGGCTGAGTGAACCATATTTCACAACACGTAAAATACGCAGCTGATATAAGTACTTGGGATCTGAATATTGAGATTCCATTTATCGACCTCATTCGTTTAGAAATTCCATGAAACGGGGACATTTCTTGGTCCCGGGCTGATCGGGGAATTTTTTCACGAAGCGAAAAATTCCGAGCTGATATAAGTACTTGGGATCTGAAAATTGAGATTCCAGTTGTCGATGCCATACATTTAGAAATGCTATGAAAAGTGGACATTTGTGAGTCCCGTGCTGATTGGACCATTTTTCACAACACGAAATATACGGAGCTGATATACGTACTTGGGATGTGAAAACTGATATTTCATTTATCGACGCCATTCGTTCAAATATGCCATGAAACGTGGACATTTGTTCGACCCGGGCTGTTTGGACCTTTTTTTCACAAAGTGAAAAATACGGAGCTGATATAAGTACTTGTGGTCAGAAAATTAAGATTCCAGTTATTGACGCCATACATTTAGAAATGCTATGAAACGTGCACATTTGTTGGTCCCGGGAGGATTGGACCATTGTTTCACAACATGAAAAATACGGAGCTGATATACGTACTTGGGATGTGACAATTGATATTTCATTTATCGACGCCATTCGTTCAGAAATGACATGAAACGTGGACATTTGTTCGTCCCGGGCTGTTTGGAACTTTTTTTCACAAATCGATAAATACGGAGCTGATATAAGTACTTGTAGTCTGAAAATTAAGATTCCAGTTATCGATGCCATACATTTAGAAATGCTATGAAACGTGGACATTTCTTGGTCCCGTGCAGATTGGACCATTTTTTAACAATACGGAAAATACGCAGCTGATATGAGTACTTGGGATCTAAAAATTGAGTTTCCAGTTGTCAACGCCATACGATTAGAAATACCATGAAACGTGGACATTTCTACGTCCCGGGCTGATTGGGGAATTTTATCACGACGCGAAAAATTCCGAGCTGTTATGATTACTTGGCATCTGAAAATTACAATTCCGGTTATCGACGCCATACATTTAGAAATGCTATGAAACGAGGACATTTGTTGGCCCCGAGCTGATTGGACCATTCTTTAACAACACGTAAAATACGCAGCTGATATAAGTACTTGGGATCTGAAAATTGAGTTTCTAGGTATCGACGCCGTACGTTTAGAAATACCATGAAACGTGGACATTGGTTGTTCGCGGGCTGATTGGGGAACTTTTTCACGACGCGAAAAATTCCGAACTGATATAAGTACTTGGGATCTGAAAAGTGAGATTCCAGTTATCGAAGCCATACGTTTAGAAATACCATTAAACGTGAACATTTGTTGTTCCCGGGCTGAGTGAACCATTTTTCACAACACGTAAAATACGCAGCTGATATAAGTACTTGGGATCTGAAAATTGAGATTTCATTTATCGACCTCATACGTTTAGAAATACCATGAAACGTGGACATTTCTTGGTACCGGGCTGACTGGGGAATTTTTTCACGACGCGAAAAATTCCGAGCTGATCGACGCCATACATTTAGAAATGCCATGAAACGTGGACATTTGTTTGTCCCGTTCTGATTGGACCATTTTTTAACAACACGTAAAATACGCAGCTGATATAAGTACTTGGGATCTGAAAATTGAAATTCCATTTATCGACCTCATAAGTTTAGTAATACCATGAAACGTGGACATTTCTTGGTCCCGGGCTGATTGGGAAATTTTGTCACGACGCGAAAAATTCCGAGCTGATATAAGTACTTGGGATCTGAAAATTACAATTCCAGTTATCGATGACATATGCTTAGAAATGCCATGAAACGTGGACACTTGTTGGTCCCGGGCTGATTGGACCATTTTTTAACAACACGTAAAATACGCAGCTGATATAAGTACTTGGGATCTGAAAATTGAGATTCCATTTATCGACCTCATACGTTTAGAAATACCAGGAAACGTGGACATTTCTTGGTCTCGGGCTGACTGGGGAATTTTTTCACGACGCGAAAAATTCCGAGCTGATATAAGTTCTTGGGATCTGAAAAGTGAGATTCCAGTTATCGACACCATACGTTTAGAAATACCATCAAACGTGAACATTTGTTATTCCCGGGCTGAGTGAACCATTTTTCACAACACGTAAAATACGCAGCTGATATAAGTACTTGGGATCTGAAAATTGAGATTTTATATATCGACCTCATACGTTTAGAAATACCATGAACCGTGGACATTTCTTGGTCCCGGGCTGACTGGGGAATTTTTTCACGACGCGAAAAATTCCGAGCTGATCGACGCCATACATTTAGAAATGCCATGAAACGTGGACATTTGTTTGTCCCGTTCTGATTGGACCATTTTTTAACAACACGTAAAATACGCAGCTGATATAAGTACTTGGATCTGAAAATTGAAATTCCATTTATCGACCTCATAAGTTTAGTAATACCATGAAACGTGGACATTTCTTGGTCCCGGGCTGATTGGGAAATTTTGTCACGACGCGAAAAATTCCGAGCTGATATAAGTACTTGGGATCTGAAAATTGAGGTTCCAGTTGTCGACGCCATACATTTAGAAATGCTATGAAACGTGGACATTTGTGAGTCCCGTGCTGATTGGACCATTTTTTAACAACACGTAAAATACGCGTCTGATATAAGTACTTGGGATCTGAAAATTGAGATTTTATATATCGACCTCATACGTTTAGAAATACCATGAAACGTGGACATTTCTTGGTCCCGGGCTGACTGGGGAATTTTTTCACGACGCGAAAAACTTCCGAGCTGATATATGTACTTGGGATCTGAAAATTACAATTCCAGTTATCGATGACATATGCTTCGAAATGCTACGAAACGTGGACATTTGTTGGTCCCGGGCTGATTGGACCATTGCTTCACAACACGAAAAATACGGAGCTGATATAAGTACTTGGGATCTGAATATTGAGATTCCATTTATCGACCTCATTCGTTTAGAAATTCCATGAAACGTGGACATTTCTTGGTCCCGGGCTGATTGGGCAATTTTTTCACGACGCGAAAAATTCCGAGCTGATATAAGTACTTGGGATCTGAAAATTGAGTTTTCAGTTATCGATGCCATACGTTTAGAAATACCATGAAACGTGGACATTTCTTGGTCCCGTGCTGATTGGACCATTTTTTAACAACATGTAAAATACTCAGATGATATAAGTACTTGGGATCTGAAAATTGACTTTTCAGTTATCGACGCTATACGTTTAGAAATACCATGAAACGTCGACATTTCTTGGTCCCGGGCTGATTGGGCAATTTTTTCACGACGCGAAAAATTCTGAGCTGATATAAGTACTTGGGATCTGAAAATTGACTTTTTAGTTATCAACGCTATACGTTTAGAAATACAATGAAACGTGGAGATTTCTTGGTCCCGGGCTGATTGGGCAATTTTTTCACGACGCGAAAAATTCCGAGCTGATATAAGTACTTGGGATCTGAAAATTGAGTTTTCAGTTATCGATGCCATACGTTTAGAAATACCATGAAACGTGGAGATTTCTTGGTCCCGGGCTGATTGGGCAATTTTTTAAAAACATGTAAAATACGCAGATGATATAAGTACTTGGGATCTGAAAATTGACTTTTCAGTTATCGACGCTATACGTTTAGAAATACAATGAAACGTGGAGATTTCTCGGTCCCGGGCTGATTGGGCAATTTTTTCACGACGCGAAAAATTCCGAGCTGATATAAGTACTTGGGATCTGAAAATTGAGTTTTCAGTTATCGATGCCATACGTTTAGAAATACCATGAAACGTGGAGATTTCTTGGTCCCGGGCTGATTGGGCAATTTTTTAAAAACATGTAAAATACGCAGATGATATAAGTACTTAGGATCTGAAAATTGAGTTTTCAGTTATCGCCGCCATACCTTTAGAAATACAATGAAACGTGGAGATTTCATGGTCCCGGGCTGATTTCGGAATTTTTTCACGACGCGAAAAATTACGAGCTGATATAAGTACTTGGGATCTGAAAATTGAGTTTTCAGTTATCGACGCCATACGTTTAGAAATACCATGAAACGTGGACATTTCTTGGTCCCGTGCTGATTGGACCATTTTTTAACAACATGTAAAATACTCAGATGATATAAGTACTTGGGATCTGAAAATTGACTTTTCAGTTATCGACGCTATACGTTTAGAAATACCATGAAACGTGGACATTTATTGGTCCCGGGCTTATTGGGCAATTTTTTCACGACGCGAAAAATTCTGAGCTGATATAAGTACTTGGGATCTGAAAATTGACTTTTTAGTTATCAACGCTATACGTTTAGAAATACAATGAAACGTGGAGATTTCTTGGTCCCGGGCTGATTGGGCAATTTTTTCACGACGCGAAAAATTCCGAGCTGATATAAGTACTTGGGATCTGAAAATTGAGTTTTCAGTTATCGATGCCATACGTTTAGAAATACCATGAAACGTGGACATTTCTTGGTCCCGTGCTGATTGGACCATTTTTTAACAACATGTAAAATACTCAGATGATATAAGTACTTGGGATCTGAAAATTGACTTTTCAGTTATCGACGCTATACGTTTAGAAATACCATGAAACGTGGACCTTTCTTGGTCCCGGGCTGATTGGGCAATTTTTTCACGACGCGAAAAATTCCGAGCTGATATAAGTACTTGGGATCTGAAAATTGAGTTTTCAGTTATCGATGCCATACGTTTAGAAATACCATGAAACGTGGAGATTTCTTGGTCCCGGGCTGATTGGGCAATTTTTTAAAAACATGTAAAATACGCAGATGATATAAGTACTTAGGATCTGAAAATTGAGTTTTCAGTTATCGCCGCCATACCTTTAGAAATACAATGAAACGTGGAGATTTCATGGTCCCGGGCTGATTTCGGAATTTTTTCACGACGCGAAAAATTACGAGCTGATATAAGTACTTGGGATCTGAAAATTGAGTTTTCAGTTATCGACGCCATACGTTTAGAAATACCATGAAACGTGGACATTTCTTGGTCCCGTGCTGATTGGACCATTTTTTAACAACATGTAAAATACTCAGATCATATAAGTACTTGGGATCTGAAAATTGACTTTTCAGTTATCGACGCTATACGTTTAGAAATACCATGAAACGTGGACATTTATTGGTCCCGGGCTTATTGGGCAATTTTTTCACGACGCGAAAAATTCTGAGCTGATATAAGTACTTGGGATCTGAAAATTGACTTTTTAGTTATCAACGCTATACGTTTAGAAATACAATGAAACGTGGAGATTTCTTGGTCCCGGGCTGATTGGGCAATTTTTTCACGACGCGAAAAATTCCGAGCTGATATAAGTACTTGGGATCTGAAAATTGACTTTTCAGTTATCGACGCTATACGTTTAGAAATACCACGAAACGTGGACATTTCTTGGTCCCGGGCTGATTGGGCAATTTTTTCACGACGTGAAAAATTACGAGCTGATATAAGTACTTGGGATCTGAAAATTGAGTTTTCAGTTATCGACGCCATACGTTTAGAAATACCATGAAACGTGGACATTTCTTGGTCCCGTGCTGATTGGACCATTTTTTAACAACATGTAAAATACTCAGATCATATAAGTACTTGGGATCTGAAAATTGACTTTTCAGTTATCGACGCTATACGTTTAGAAATACCATGAAACGTGGACATTTATTGGTCCCGGGCTTATTGGGCAATTTTTTCACGACGCGAAAAATTCTGAGCTGATATAAGTACTTGGGATCTGAAAATTGACTTTTTAGTTATCAACGCTATACGTTTAGAAATACAATGAAACGTGGAGATTTCTTGGTCCCGGGCTGATTGGGCAATTTTTTCACGACGCGAAAAATTCCGAGCTGATATAAGTACTTGGGATCTGAAAATTGACTTTTCAGTTATCGACGCTATACGTTTAGAAATACCACGAAACGTGGACATTTCTTGGTCCCGGGCTGATTGGGCAATTTTTTCACGACGTGAAAAATTCCGAGCTGATATAAGTACTTGGGATCTGAAAATTGACGTTTCAGTTATCGACGCTATACGTTTAGAAATACCATGAAACGTGGACATTTCTTGGTCCCGTGCTGATTGGACCATTTTTTAACAACATGTAAAATACTCAGATCATATAAGTACTTGGGATCTGAAAATTGACTTTTCAGTTATCGACGCTATACGTTTAGAAATACCATGAAACGTGGACATTTATTGGTCCCGGGCTTATTGGGCAATTTTTTCACGACGCGAAAAATTCTGAGCTGATATAAGTACTTGGGATCTGAAAATTGACTTTTTAGTTATCAACGCTATACGTTTAGAAATACAATGAAACGTGGAGATTTCTTGGTCCCGGGCTGATTGGGCAATTTTTTCACGACGCGAAAAATTCCGAGCTGATATAAGTACTTGGGATCTGAAAATTGACTTTTCAGTTATCGACGCTATACGTTTAGAAATACCACGAAACGTGGACATTTCTTGGTCCCGGGCTGATTGGGCAATTTTTTCACGACGTGAAAAATTCCGAGCTGATATAAGTACTTGGGATCTGAAAATTGACGTTTCAGTTATCGACGCTATACGTTTAGAAATACCATGAAACGTGGACATTTCTTGGTCCCGGGCTGATTGGGCATTTTTTCACGACGTGAAAAATTCCGAGCTGATATAAGTACTTGGGATCTGAAAATTGACTTTTCAGTTATCGACACTATACGTTTAGAAATACCATGAAACGTGGACATTTCTTGGTCCCGGGCTGATTGAGCAATTTTTTCACGACGCGAAAAATTCTGAGCTGATATAAGTACTTGCGATCTGAAAATTGACTTTTCAGTTATCGACGCTATACGTTTAGAAATACAATGAAACGTGGAGATTTCTTGATCCCGGGCTGATTGGTCAATTTTTTCACGACGTGAAAAATTCAAAGCTGATATAAGTACTTGGGATCTGAAAATTGACTTTTCAGTTATCGACGCTATACGTTTAGAAATACCATGAAACGTGGAGATTTCTTGGTCCCGGGCTGATTGGGCAATTTTTTCACGGCGCGAAAAATTCTGAGCTGATATAAGTACTTGGGATCTGAAAATTGACTTTTCAGTTATCGACGCTATACGTTTAGAAATACAATGAAACGTGGAGATTTCTTGGTCCCGGGCTGATTGGGCAATTTTTTCACGACGCGAAAAATTCCGAGCTGATATAAGTACTTGGGATCTGAAAATTGACTTTTCAGTTATCGACACTATACGTTTAGAAATACCATGAAACGTGGACATTTCTTGGTCCCGGGCTGATTGAGCAATTTTTTCACGACGCGAAAAATTCTGAGCTGATATAAGTACTTGGGATCTGAAAATTGACTTTTCAGTTATCGACGCTATACGTTTAGAAATACCATGAAACGTGGACATTTCTTGGTCCCGGGCTGATTGGGCAATTTTTTCACGACGTGAAAAATTCCGAGCTGATATAAGTACTTGGGATCTGAAAATTGAGTTTCCAGTTATCGACGCCATACGTGTAGAAATACCATGAAACGTGGACATTTCTTGGTCCCGGGCTGATTGGGCAATTTTTTCAAGACGCGAAAAATTCTGAGCTTATATAAGTACTTGGGATCTGAAAATTGACTTGTCAGTTATCGACACTATACGTTTAGAAATACCATGAAACGTGGACATTTCTTGGTCCCGGGCTGATTGAGCAATTTTTTCACGACGGGAAAAGTTCTGAGCTGATATAAGTACTTGGGATCTGAAAATTGACTTTTCAGTTATCGACGCTATACGTTTAGAAATACCATGAAACGTGGACATTTCTTGGTCCCGGGCTGATTGGGCAATTTTTTCACGACGTGAAAAATTCCGAGCTGATATAAGTACTTGGGATCTGAAAATTGAGTTTTCAGTTATCGACGCCATACGTTTAGAAATACAATGAAACGTGGAGATTTCTTGATCCCGGGCTGATTGGGCAATTTTTTCACGACGTGAAAAATTCAAAGCTGATATAAGTACTTGGGATCTGAAAATTGACTTTTCAGTTATCGACGCTATACGTTTAGAAATACCATGAAACGTGGACATTTCTTGGTCCCGGGCTGATTGGGCAATTTTTTCACGGCGCGAAAAATTCTGAGCTGATATAAGTACTTGGGATCTGAAAACTGACTTTTCAGTTATCGACGCTATACGTTTAGAAATACAATGAAACGTGGAGATTTCTTGGTCCCGGGGTGATTGGGCAATTTTTTCACGACGCGAAAAATTCCGAGCTGATATAAGTACTTGGGATCTGAAAATTGAGTTTTCAGTTATCGATGCCATACGTTTAGAAATACCATGAAACGTGGAGATTTCTTGGTCCCGGGCTGATTGGGCAATTTTTTCACGACGTGAAAAATTCCGAGCTGATATAAGTACTTGGGATCTGAAAATTGAGTTTTCAGTTATCGACGCCATACGTTTAGAAATACAATGAAACGTGGAGATTTCTTGGTCCCGGGGTGATTGGGCAATTCTTTCACGACGTGAAAAATTACGAGCTGATATAAGTACTTGGGATCTGAAAATTGACTTTTCAGTTATCGACACTATACGTTTAGAAATACCATGAAACGTGGACATTTCTTGGTCCCGGGCTGATTGGGCAATTTTTTCAGGACGCGAAAAATTCTGAGCTGATATAAGTACTTGGGATCTGAAAATTGACTTTTCAGTTATCGACGCTATACGTTTAGAAATACCATGAAACGTGGACATTTCTTGGTCCCGGGCTGATTGGGCAATTTTTTCACGACGCGAGAAATTCCGAGCTGATATAAGTACTTGGGATCTGAAAATTGAGTTTTCAGTTATCGATGCAATACGTTTAGAAATACCATGAAACGTGGACATTTCTTGGTCCCGTGCTGATTGGACCATTTTTTAACAACATGTAAAATACTCAGATGATATAAGTACTTGGGATCTGAAAATTGACTTTTCAGTTATCGACGCTATACGTTTAGAAATACCATGAAACGTCGACATTTCTTGGTCCCGGGCTGATTGGGCAATTTTTTCACGACGCGAAAAATTCTGAGCTGATATAAGTACTTGGGATCTGAAAATTGACTTTTTAGTTATCAACGCTATACGTTTAGAAATACAATGAAACGTGGAGATTTCTTGGTCCCGGGCTGATTGGGCAATTTTTTCACGACGCGAAAAATTCCGAGCTGATATAAGTACTTGGGATCTGAAAATTGAGTTTTCAGTTATCGATGCCATACGTTTAGAAATACCATGAAACGTGGAGATTTCTTGGTCCCGGGCTGATTGGGCAATTTTTTAAAAACATGTAAAATACGCAGATGATATAAGTACTTGGGATCTGAAAATTGACTTTTCAGTTATCGACGCTATACGTTTAGAAAGACAATGAAACGTGGAGATTTCTCGGTCCCGGGCTGATTGGGCAATTTTTTCACGACGCGAAAAATTCCGAGCTGATATAAGTACTTGGGATCTGAAAATTGAGTTTTCAGTTATCGATGCCATACGTTTAGAAATACCATGAAACGTGGAGATTTCTTGGTCCCGGGCTGATTGGGCAATTTTTTAAAAACATGTAAAATACGCAGATGATATAAGTACTTGGGATCTGAAAATTGAGTTTTCAGTTATCGCCGCCATACCTTTAGAAATACAATGAAACGTGGAGATTTCATGGTCCCGGGCTGATTTCGGAATTTTTTCACGACGCGAAAAATTACGAGCTGATATAAGTACTTGGGATCTGAAAATTGAGTTTTCAGTTATCGATGCCATACGTTTAGAAATACCATGAAACGTGGAGATTTCTTGGTCCCGGGCTGATTGGGCAATTTTTTAAAAACATGTAAAATACGCAGATGATATAAGTACTTGGGATCTGAAAATTGAGTTTTCAGTTATCGCCGCCATACCTTTAGAAATACAATGAAACGTGGAGATTTCATGGTCCCGGGCTGATTTCGGAATTTTTTCACGACGCGAAAAATTCTGAGCTGATATAAGTACTTGGGATCTGAAAATTGAGTTTCCAGTTATCGACGCCATACGTGTAGAAATACCATGAAACGTGGACATTTCTTGGTCCCGGGCTGATTGAGCAATTTTTTCACGACGCGAAAAATTCTGAGCTGATATAAGTACTTGGGATCTGAAAATTGACTTTTCAGTTATCGACGCTATACGTTTAGAAATACCATGAAACGTGGACATTTCTTGGTCCCGGGCTGATTGGGCAATTTTTTCACGACGTGAAAAATTCCGAGCTGATATAAGTACTTGGGATCTGAAAATTGACGTTTCAGTTATCGACGCTATACGTTTAGAAATACCATGAAACGTGGACATTTCTTGGTCCCGGGCTGATTGGGCAATTTTTTCACGACGTGAAAAATTCCGAGCTGATATAAGTACTTGGGATCTGAAAATTGAGTTTCCAGTTATCGACGCCATACGTGTAGAAATACCATGAAACGTGGACATTTCTTGGTCCCGGGCTGATTGGGCAATTCTTTCACGACGTGAAAAATTACGAGCTGATATAAGTACTTGGGATCTGAAAATTGACTTTTCAGTTATCGACACTATACGTTTAGAAATACCATGAAACGTGGACATTTCTTGGTCCCGGGCTGATTGGGCAATTTTTTCAGGACGCGAAAAATTCTGAGCTGATATAAGTACTTGGGATCTGAAAATTGACTTTTCAGTTATCGACGCTATACGTTTAGAAATACCATGAAACGTGGACATTTCTTGGTCCCGGGCTGATTGGGCAATTTTTTCACGACGCGAGAAATTCCGAGCTGATATAAGTACTTGGGATCTGAAAATTGAGTTTTCAGTTATCGATGCAATACGTTTAGAAATACCATGAAACGTGGACATTTCTTGGTCCCGTGCTGATTGGACCATTTTTTAACAACATGTAAAATACTCAGATGATATAAGTACTTGGGATCTGAAAATTGACTTTTCAGTTATCGACGCTATACGTTTAGAAATACCATGAAACGTCGACATTTCTTGGTCCCGGGCTGATTGGGCAATTTTTTCACGACGCGAAAAATTCTGAGCTGATATAAGTACTTGGGATCTGAAAATTGACTTTTTAGTTATCAACGCTATACGTTTAGAAATACAATGAAACGTGGAGATTTCTTGGTCCCGGGCTGATTGGGCAATTTTTTCACGACGCGAAAAATTCCGAGCTGATATAAGTACTTGGGATCTGAAAATTGAGTTTTCAGTTATCGATGCCATACGTTTAGAAATACCATGAAACGTGGAGATTTCTTGGTCCCGGGCTGATTGGGCAATTTTTTAAAAACATGTAAAATACGCAGATGATATAAGTACTTGGGATCTGAAAATTGACTTTTCAGTTATCGACGCTATACGTTTAGAAAGACAATGAAACGTGGAGATTTCTCGGTCCCGGGCTGATTGGGCAATTTTTTCACGACGCGAAAAATTCCGAGCTGATATAAGTACTTGGGATCTGAAAATTGAGTTTTCAGTTATCGATGCCATACGTTTAGAAATACCATGAAACGTGGAGATTTCTTGGTCCCGGGCTGATTGGGCAATTTTTTAAAAACATGTAAAATACGCAGATGATATAAGTACTTGGGATCTGAAAATTGAGTTTTCAGTTATCGCCGCCATACCTTTAGAAATACAATGAAACGTGGAGATTTCATGGTCCCGGGCTGATTTCGGAATTTTTTCACGACGCGAAAAATTACGAGCTGATATAAGTACTTGGGATCTGAAAATTGAGTTTTCAGTTATCGATGCCATACGTTTAGAAATACCATGAAACGTGGAGATTTCTTGGTCCCGGGCTGATTGGGCAATTTTTTAAAAACATGTAAAATACGCAGATGATATAAGTACTTGGGATCTGAAAATTGAGTTTTCAGTTATCGCCGCCATACCTTTAGAAATACAATGAAACGTGGAGATTTCATGGTCCCGGGCTGATTTCGGAATTTTTTCACGACGCGAAAAATTCTGAGCTGATATAAGTACTTGGGATCTGAAAATTGAGTTTCCAGTTATCGACGCCATACGTGTAGAAATACCATGAAACGTGGACATTTCTTGGTCCCGGGCTGATTGAGCAATTTTTTCACGACGCGAAAAATTCTGAGCTGATATAAGTACTTGGGATCTGAAAATTGACTTTTCAGTTATCGACGCTATACGTTTAGAAATACCATGAAACGTGGACATTTCTTGGTCCCGGGCTGATTGGGCAATTTTTTCACGACGTGAAAAATTCCGAGCTGATATAAGTACTTGGGATCTGAAAATTGACGTTTCAGTTATCGACGCTATACGTTTAGAAATACCATGAAACGTGGACATTTCTTGGTCCCGGGCTGATTGGGCAATTTTTTCACGACGTGAAAAATTCCGAGCTGATATAAGTACTTGGGATCTGAAAATTGAGTTTCCAGTTATCGACGCCATACGTGTAGAAATACCATGAAACGTGGACATTTCTTGGTCCCGGGCTGATTGGGCAATTTTTTCAAGACGCGAAAAATTCTGAGCTTATATAAGTACTTGGGATCTGAAAATTGACTTTTCAGTTATCGACGCCATACGTTTAGAAATACCATGAAACGTGGAGATTTCTTGGTCCCGGGCTGATTGGGCAATTTTTTCACGACGTGAAAAATTCCGAGCTGATATAAGTACTTGGGATCTGAAAATTGACTTTTCAGTTATCGACGCTATACGTTTAGAAATACCATGAAACGTGGACATTTCTTGGTCCCGGGCTGATTGGGCAATTTTTTCACGACGTGAAATATTCCGAGCTGATATAAGTACTTGGGATCTGAAAATTGACGTTTCAGTTATCGACGCTATACGTTTAGAAATACCATGAAACGTGGACATTTCTTGGTCCCGGGCTGATTGGGCAATTTTTTCACGACGTGAAAAATTCCGAGCTGATATAAGTACTTGGGATCTGAAAATTGACTTTTCAGTTATCGACACTATACGTTTAGAAATACCATGAAACGTGGACATTTCTTGGTCGCGGGCTGATTGAGCAATTTTTTCACGACGCGAAAAATTCTGAGCTGATATAAGTACTTGGGATCTGAAAATTGACTTTTCAGTTATCGACGCTATACGTTTAGAAATACCATGAAACGTGGACATTTCTTGGTCCCGGGCTGATTGGGCAATTTTTTCACGACGTGAAAAATTCCGAGCTGATATAAGTACTTGGGATCTGAAAATTGACGTTTCAGTTATCGACGCTATACGTTTAGAAATACCATGAAACGTGGACATTTCTTGGTCCCGGGCTGATTGGGCAATTTTTTCACGACGTGAAAAATTCCGAGCTGATATAAGTACTTGGGATCTGAAAATTGACTTTTCAGTTATCGACACTATACGTTTAGAAATACCATGAAACGTGGACATTTCTTGGTCCCGGGCTGATTGAGCAATTTTTTCACGACGCGAAAAATTCTGAGCTGATATAAGTACTTGGGATCTGAAAATTGACTTTTCAGTTATCGACGCTATACGTTTAGAAATACAATGAAACGTGGAGATTTCTTGGTCCCGGGGTGATTGGGCAATTTTTTCACGACGCGAAAAATTCCGAGCTGATATAAGTACTTGGGATCTGAAAATTGAGTTTTCAGTTATCGATGCCATACGTTTAGAAATACCATGAAACGTGGAGATTTCTTGGTCCCGGGCTGATTGGGCAATTTTTTCACGACGTGAAAAATTCCGAGCTGATATAAGTACTTGGGATCTGAAAATTGACTTTTCAGTTATCGACACTATACGTTTAGAAATACCATGAAACGTGGACATTTCTTGGTCCCGGGCTGATTGAGCAATTTTTTCACGACGCGAAAAATTCTGAGCTGATATAAGTACTTGCGATCTGAAAATTGACTTTTCAGTTATCGACGCTATACGTTTAGAAATACAATGAAACGTGGAGATTTCTTGATCCCGGGCTGATTGGTCAATTTTTTCACGACGTGAAAAATTCAAAGCTGATATAAGTACTTGGGATCTGAAAATTGACTTTTCAGTTATCGACGCTATACGTTTAGAAATACCATGAAACGTGGACATTTCTTGGTCCCGGGCTGATTGGGCAATTTTTTCACGGCGCGAAAAATTCTGAGCTGATATAAGTACTTGGGATCTGAAAATTGACTTTTCAGTTATCGACGCTATACGTTTAGAAATACAATGAAACGTGGAGATTTCTTGGTCCCGGGCTGATTGGGCAATTTTTTCACGACGCGAAAAATTCCGAGCTGATATAAGTACTTGGGATCTGAAAATTGAGTTTTCAGTTATCGATGCCATACGTTTAGAAATACCATGAAACGTGGAGATTTCTTGGTCCCGGGCTGATTGGGCAATTTTTTAAAAACATGTAAAATACGCAGATGATATAAGTACTTGGGATCTGAAAATTGACTTTTCAGTTATCGACGCTATACGTTTAGAAATACAATGAAACGTGGAGATTTCTCGGTCCCGGGCTGATTGGGCAATTTTTTCACGACGCGAAAAATTCCGAGCTGATATAAGTACTTGGGATCTGAAAATTGAGTTTTCAGTTATCGATGCCATACGTTTAGAAATACCATGAAACGTGGAGATTTCTTGGTCCCGGGCTGATTGGGCAATTTTTTAAAAACATGTAAAATACGCAGATGATATAAGTACTTGGGATCTGAAAATTGAGTTTTCAGTTATCGCCGCCATACCTTTAGAAATACAATGAAACGTGGAGATTTCATGGTCCCGGGCTGATTTCGGAATTTTTTCACGACGCGAAAAATTACGAGCTGATATAAGTACTTGGGATCTGAAAATTGAGTTTTCAGTTATCGATGCCATACGTTTAGAAATACCATGAAACGTGGAGATTTCTTGGTCCCGGGCTGATTGGGCAATTTTTTAAAAACATGTAAAATACGCAGATGATATAAGTACTTGGGATCTGAAAATTGAGTTTTCAGTTATCGCCGCCATACCTTTAGAAATACAATGAAACGTGGAGATTTCATGGTCCCGGGCTGATTTCGGAATTTTTTCACGACGCGAAAAATTACGAGCTGATATAAGTACTTGGGATATGAAAATTGAGTTTTCAGTTATCGATACCATACGTTTAGAAATACCATGAAACGTGGACATTTCTTGGTCACGGGCTGATTGGGCAATTTTTTCACGACGCGAAAAATTCTGAGCTGATATAAGTACTTGGGATCTGAAAATTGAGTTTCCAGTTATCGACGCCATACGTGTAGAAATACCATGAAACGTGGACATTTCTTGGTCCCGGGCTGATTGAGCAATTTTTTCACGACGCGAAAAATTCTGAGCTGATATAAGTACTTGGGATCTGAAAATTGACTTTTCAGTTATCGACGCTATACGTTTAGAAATACCATGAAACGTGGACATTTCTTGGTCCCGGGCTGATTGGGCAATTTTTTCACGACGTGAAAAATTCCGAGCTGATATAAGTACTTGGGATCTGAAAATTGACGTTTCAGTTATCGACGCTATACGTTTAGAAATACCATGAAACGTGGACATTTCTTGGTCCCGGGCTGATTGGGCAATTTTTTCACGACGTGAAAAATTCCGAGCTGATATAAGTACTTGGGATCTGAAAATTGAGTTTCCAGTTATCGACGCCATACCTGTAGAAATACCATGAAACGTGGACATTTCTTGGTCCCGGGCTGATTGGGCAATTTTTTCAAGACGCGAAAAATTCTGAGCTTATATAAGTACTTGGGATCTGAAAATTGACTTTTCAGTTATCGACGCCATACGTTTAGAAATACCATGAAACGTGGAGATTTCTTGGTCCCGGGCTGATTGGGCAATTTTTTCACGACGTGAAAAATTCCGAGCTGATATAAGTACTTGGGATCTGAAAATTGACTTTTCAGTTATCGACGCTATACGTTTAGAAATACCATGAAACGTGGACATTTCTTGGTCCCGGGCTGATTGGGCAATTTTTTCACGACGTGAAATATTCCGAGCTGATATAAGTACTTGGGATCTGAAAATTGACGTTTCAGTTATCGACGCTATACGTTTAGAAATACCATGAAACGTGGACATTTCTTGGTCCCGGGCTGATTGGGCAATTTTTTCACGACGTGAAAAATTCCGAGCTGATATAAGTACTTGGGATCTGAAAATTGACTTTTCAGTTATCGACACTATACGTTTAGAAATACCATGAAACGTGGACATTTCTTGGTCGCGGGCTGATTGAGCAATTTTTTCACGACGCGAAGAATTCTGAGCTGATATAAGTACTTGGGATCTGAAAATTGACTTTTCAGTTATCGACGCTATACGTTTAGAAATACCATGAAACGTGGACATTTCTTGGTCCCGGGCTGATTGGGCAATTTTTTCACGACGTGAAAAATTCCGAGCTGATATAAGTACTTGGGATCTGAAAATTGACGTTTCAGTTATCGACGCTATACGTTTAGAAATACCATGAAACGTGGACATTTCTTGGTCCCGGGCTGATTGGGCAATTTTTTCACGACGTGAAAAATTCCGAGCTGATATAAGTACTTGGGATCTGAAAATTGACGTTTCAGTTATCGACGCTATACGTTTAGAAATACCATGAAACGTGGACATTTCTTGGTCCCGGGCTGATTGGGCAATTTTTTCACGACGTGAAAAATTCCGAGCTGATATAAGTACTTGGGATCTGAAAATTGACTTTTCAGTTATCGACACTATACGTTTAGAAATACCATGAAACGTGGACATTTCTTGGTCCCGGGCTGATTGAGCAATTTTTTCACGACGCGAAAAATTCTGAGCTGATATAAGTACTTGGGATCTGAAAATTGACTTTTCAGTTATCGACGCTATACGTTTAGAAATACAATGAAACGTGGAGATTTCTTGGTCCCGGGGTGATTGGGCAATTTTTTCACGACGCGAAAAATTCCGAGCTGATATAAGTACTTGGGATCTGAAAATTGAGTTTTCAGTTATCGATGCCATACGTTTAGAAATACCATGAAACGTGGAGATTTCTTGGTCCCGGGCTGATTGGGCAATTTTTTCACGACGTGAAAAATTCCGAGCTGATATAAGTACTTGGGATCTGAAAATTGAGGTTCCAGTTGTCGACGCCATACATTTAGAAATGCTATGAAACGTGGACATTTGTGAGTCCCGTGCTGATTGGACCATTTTTTAACAACACGTAAAATACGCAGCTGATATAAGTACTTGGGATCTGAAAATTGAGATTTTATATATCGACCTCATACGTTTAGAAATACCATGAAACGTGGACATTTCTTGGTGCCGGGCTGACTGGGGAATTTTTTCACGACGCGAAAAACTTCCGAGCTGATATATGTACTTGGGATCTGAAAATTACAATTCCAGTTATCGATGACATATGCTTCGAAATGCTACGAAACGTGGACATTTGTTGGTCCCGGGCTGATTGGACCATTGCTTCACAACACGAAAAATACGGAGCTGATATACGTATTTGGGATGTGAAAATTGATATTTCATTTATAGACGCCATTCGTTCAGAAATACGATGAAGCGTGGACATTTCTTGGTCCCGGGCTGTTTGGGGAATTTTATCACGACGCGAAAAATTCCGAGCTGGTATAATTACTTGGGACCTGAAAATTACAATTCCAGTTATCGACGCCATACATTTAGAAATGCTATGAAACGTGGACATTTGTGAGTCCCGTGCTGATTGGACCATTTGTTAACAACACGTAAAATACGCAGCTGATATAAGTACTTGGGATCTGAGAATTGAGATTCCAGTTATCGACGCCATATATTTAGGAATGTTATGAAACGTGGACATTTGTTGGTCTCGTGCTGATTGGACCATTTTCTAACAACACGTAAAATACGCAGCTGATATAAGTACTTGGGATCTGAAAATTGAGTTTCCAGTTATCGAAGCCATACGTTTAGAAATACCATCAAACGTGAACATTTGTTGTTCCCGGGCTGAGTGAAACATATTTCACAACACGTAAAATACGCAGCTGATATAAGTACTTGGGATCTGAATATTGAGATTCCATTTATCGACCTCATTCGTTTAGAAATTCCATGAAACGGGGACATTTCTTGGTCCCGGGCTGATCGGGGAATTTTTTCACGAAGCGAAAAATTCCGAGCTGATATAAGTACTTGGGATCTGAAAATTGAGATTCCAGTTGTCGATGCCATACATTTAGAAATGCTATGAAAAGTGGACATTTGTGAGTCCCGTGCTGATTGGACCATTTTTCACAACACGAAATATACGGAGCTGATATACGTACTTGGGATGTGAAAACTGATATTTCATTTATCGACGCCATTCGTTCAAATATGCCATGAAACGTGGACATTTGTTCGACCCGGGCTGTTTGGACCTTTTTTTCACAAAGTGAAAAATACGGAGCTGATATAAGTACTTGTGGTCAGAAAATTAAGATTCCAGTTATTGACGCCATACATTTAGAAATGCTATGAAACGTGCACATTTGTTGGTCCCGGGAGGATTGGACCATTGTTTCACAACATGAAAAATACGGAGCTGATATACGTACTTGGGATGTGACAATTGATATTTCATTTATCGACGCCATTCGTTCAGAAATGACATGAAACGTGGACATTTGTTCGTCCCGGGCTGTTTGGAACTTTTTTTCACAAATCGATAAATACGGAGCTGATATAAGTACTTGTAGTCTGAAAATTAAGATTCCAGTTATCGATGCCATACATTTAGAAATGCTATGAAACGTGGACATTTCTTGGTCCCGTGCAGATTGGACCATTTTTTAACAATACGGAAAATACGCAGCTGATATGAGTACTTGGGATCTAAAAATTGAGTTTCCAGTTGTCAACGCCATACGATTAGAAATACCATGAAACGTGGACATTTCTACGTCCCGGGCTGATTGGGGAATTTTATCACGACGCGAAAAATTCCGAGCTGTTATGATTACTTGGCATCTGAAAATTACAATTCCGGTTATCGACGCCATACATTTAGAAATGCTATGAAACGAGGACATTTGTTGGCCCCGAGCTGATTGGACCATTCTTTAACAACACGTAAAATACGCAGCTGATATAAGTACTTGGGATCTGAAAATTGAGTTTCTAGGTATCGACGCCGTACGTTTAGAAATACCATGAAACGTGGACATTGGTTGTTCGCGGGCTGATTGGGGAACTTTTTCACGACGCGAAAAATTCCGAACTGATATAAGTACTTGGGATCTGAAAAGTGAGATTCCAGTTATCGAAGCCATACGTTTAGAAATACCATTAAACGTGAACATTTGTTGTTCCCGGGCTGAGTGAACCATTTTTCACAACACGTAAAATACGCAGCTGATATAAGTACTTGGGATCTGAAAATTGAGATTTCATTTATCGACCTCATACGTTTAGAAATACCATGAAACGTGGACATTTCTTGGTACCGGGCTGACTGGGGAATTTTTTCACGACGCGAAAAATTCCGAGCTGATCGACGCCATACATTTAGAAATGCCATGAAACGTGGACATTTGTTTGTCCCGTTCTGATTGGACCATTTTTTAACAACACGTAAAATACGCAGCTGATATAAGTACTTGGGATCTGAAAATTGAAATTCCATTTATCGACCTCATAAGTTTAGTAATACCATGAAACGTGGACATTTCTTGGTCCCGGGCTGATTGGGAAATTTTGTCACGACGCGAAAAATTCCGAGCTGATATAAGTACTTGGGATCTGAAAATTACAATTCCAGTTATCGATGACATATGCTTAGAAATGCCATGAAACGTGGACACTTGTTGGTCCCGGGCTGATTGGACCATTTTTTAACAACACGTAAAATACGCAGCTGATATAAGTACTTGGGATCTGAAAATTGAGATTCCATTTATCGACCTCATACGTTTAGAAATACCAGGAAACGTGGACATTTCTTGGTCTCGGGCTGACTGGGGAATTTTTTCACGACGCGAAAAATTCCGAGCTGATATAAGTTCTTGGGATCTGAAAAGTGAGATTCCAGTTATCGACACCATACGTTTAGAAATACCATCAAACGTGAACATTTGTTATTCCCGGGCTGAGTGAACCATTTTTCACAACACGTAAAATACGCAGCTGATATAAGTACTTGGGATCTGAAAATTGAGATTTTATATATCGACCTCATACGTTTAGAAATACCATGAACCGTGGACATTTCTTGGTCCCGGGCTGACTGGGGAATTTTTTCACGACGCGAAAAATTCCGAGCTGATCGACGCCATACATTTAGAAATGCCATGAAACGTGGACATTTGTTTGTCCCGTTCTGATTGGACCATTTTTTAACAACACGTAAAATACGCAGCTGATATAAGTACTTGGATCTGAAAATTGAAATTCCATTTATCGACCTCATAAGTTTAGTAATACCATGAAACGTGGACATTTCTTGGTCCCGGGCTGATTGGGAAATTTTGTCACGACGCGAAAAATTCCGAGCTGATATAAGTACTTGGGATCTGAAAATTGAGGTTCCAGTTGTCGACGCCATACATTTAGAAATGCTATGAAACGTGGACATTTGTGAGTCCCGTGCTGATTGGACCATTTTTTAACAACACGTAAAATACGCGTCTGATATAAGTACTTGGGATCTGAAAATTGAGATTTTATATATCGACCTCATACGTTTAGAAATACCATGAAACGTGGACATTTCTTGGTCCCGGGCTGACTGGGGAATTTTTTCACGACGCGAAAAACTTCCGAGCTGATATATGTACTTGGGATCTGAAAATTACAATTCCAGTTATCGATGACATATGCTTCGAAATGCTACGAAACGTGGACATTTGTTGGTCCCGGGCTGATTGGACCATTGCTTCACAACACGAAAAATACGGAGCTGATATAAGTACTTGGGATCTGAATATTGAGATTCCATTTATCGACCTCATTCGTTTAGAAATTCCATGAAACGTGGACATTTCTTGGTCCCGGGCTGATTGGGCAATTTTTTCACGACGCGAAAAATTCCGAGCTGATATAAGTACTTGGGATCTGAAAATTGAGTTTTCAGTTATCGATGCCATACGTTTAGAAATACCATGAAACGTGGACATTTCTTGGTCCCGTGCTGATTGGACCATTTTTTAACAACATGTAAAATACTCAGATGATATAAGTACTTGGAATCTGAAAATTGACTTTTCAGTTATCGACGCTATACGTTTAGAAATACCATGAAACGTCGACATTTCTTGGTCCCGGGCTGATTGGGCAATTTTTTCACGACGCGAAAAATTCTGAGCTGATATAAGTACTTGGGATCTGAAAATTGACTTTTTAGTTATCAACGCTATACGTTTAGAAATACAATGAAACGTGGAGATTTCTTGGTCCCGGGCTGATTGGGCAATTTTTTCACGACGCGAAAAATTCCGAGCTGATATAAGTACTTGGGATCTGAAAATTGAGTTTTCAGTTATCGATGCCATACGTTTAGAAATACCATGAAACGTGGAGATTTCTTGGTCCCGGGCTGATTGGGCAATTTTTTAAAAACATGTAAAATACGCAGATGATATAAGTACTTGGGATCTGAAAATTGACTTTTCAGTTATCGACGCTATACGTTTAGAAATACAATGAAACGTGGAGATTTCTCGGTCCCGGGCTGATTGGGCAATTTTTTCACGACGCGAAAAATTCCGAGCTGATATAAGTACTTGGGATCTGAAAATTGAGTTTTCAGTTATCGATGCCATACGTTTAGAAATACCATGAAACGTGGAGATTTCTTGGTCCCGGGCTGATTGGGCAATTTTTTAAAAACATGTAAAATACGCAGATGATATAAGTACTTAGGATCTGAAAATTGAGTTTTCAGTTATCGACACTATACGTTTAGAAATACCATGAAACGTGGACATTTCTTGGTCGCGGGCTGATTGAGCAATTTTTTCACGACGCGAAGAATTCTGAGCTGATATAAGTACTTGGGATCTGAAAATTGACTTTTCAGTTATCGACGCTATACGTTTAGAAATACC
The DNA here is from genome assembly GCA_964016905.1 of Perithous albicinctus. Lineage (NCBI taxonomy): Eukaryota > Metazoa > Arthropoda > Insecta > Hymenoptera > Ichneumonidae > Perithous > Perithous albicinctus. The sequence continues at coordinate 3,507,219 of OZ024700.1, forward strand.
ATGAAACGTGGACATTTCTTGGTCCCGGGCTGATTGGGCAATTTTTTCACGACGTGAAAAATTCCGAGCTGATATAAGTACTTGGGATCTGAAAATTGACGTTTCAGTTATCGACGCTATACGTTTAGAAATACCATGAAACGTGGACATTTCTTGGTCCCGGGCTGATTGGGCAATTTTTTCACGACGTGAAAAATTCCGAGCTGATATAAGTACTTGGGATCTGAAAATTGACGTTTCAGTTATCGACGCTATACGTTTAGAAATACCATGAAACGTGGACATTTCTTGGTCCCGGGCTGATTGGGCAATTTTTTCACGACGTGAAAAATTCCGAGCTGATATAAGTACTTGGGATCTGAAAATTGACTTTTCAGTTATCGATGCCATACGTTTAGAAATACCATGAAACGTGGAGATTTCTTGGTCCCGGGCTGATTGGGCAATTTTTTAAAAACATGTAAAATACGCAGATGATATAAGTACTTGGGATCTGAAAATTGAGTTTTCAGTTATCGCCGCCATACCTTTAGAAATACAATGAAACGTGGAGATTTCATGGTCCCGGGCTGATTTCGGAATTTTTTCACGACGCGAAAAATTACGAGCTGATATAAGTACTTGGGATCTGAAAATTGAGTTTTCAGTTATCGATGCCATACGTTTAGAAATACCATGAAACGTGGAGATTTCTTGGTCCCGGGCTGATTGGGCAATTTTTTAAAAACATGTAAAATACGCAGATGATATAAGTACTTGGGATCTGAAAATTGAGTTTTCAGTTATCGCCGCCATACCTTTAGAAATACAATGAAACGTGGAGATTTCATGGTCCCGGGCTGATTTCGGAATTTTTTCACGACGCGAAAAATTCTGAGCTGATATAAGTACTTGGGATCTGAAAATTGAGTTTCCAGTTATCGACGCCATACGTGTAGAAATACCATGAAACGTGGACATTTCTTGGTCCCGGGCTGATTGAGCAATTTTTTCACGACGCGAAAAATTCTGAGCTGATATAAGTACTTGGGATCTGAAAATTGACTTTTCAGTTATCGACGCTATACGTTTAGAAATACCATGAAACGTGGACATTTCTTGGTCCCGGGCTGATTGGGCAATTTTTTCACGACGTGAAAAATTCCGAGCTGATATAAGTACTTGGGATCTGAAAATTGACGTTTCAGTTATCGACGCTATACGTTTAGAAATACCATGAAACGTGGACATTTCTTGGTCCCGGGCTGATTGGGCAATTTTTTCACGACGTGAAAAATTCCGAGCTGATATAAGTACTTGGGATCTGAAAATTGAGTTTCCAGTTATCGACGCCATACGTGTAGAAATACCATGAAACGTGGACATTTCTTGGTCCCGGGCTGATTGGGCAATTTTTTCAAGACGCGAAAAATTCTGAGCTTATATAAGTACTTGGGATCTGAAAATTGACTTTTCAGTTATCGACGCCATACGTTTAGAAATACCATGAAACGTGGAGATTTCTTGGTCCCGGGCTGATTGGGCAATTTTTTCACGACGTGAAAAATTCCGAGCTGATATAAGTACTTGGGATCTGAAAATTGACTTTTCAGTTATCGACGCTATACGTTTAGAAATACCATGAAACGTGGACATTTCTTGGTCCCGGGCTGATTGGGCAATTTTTTCACGACGTGAAATATTCCGAGCTGATATAAGTACTTGGGATCTGAAAATTGACGTTTCAGTTATCGACGCTATACGTTTAGAAATACCATGAAACGTGGACATTTCTTGGTCCCGGGCTGATTGGGCAATTTTTTCACGACGTGAAAAATTCCGAGCTGATATAAGTACTTGGGATCTGAAAATTGACTTTTCAGTTATCGACACTATACGTTTAGAAATACCATGAAACGTGGACATTTCTTGGTCGCGGGCTGATTGAGCAATTTTTTCACGACGCGAAAAATTCTGAGCTGATATAAGTACTTGGGATCTGAAAATTGACTTTTCAGTTATCGACGCTATACGTTTAGAAATACCATGAAACGTGGACATTTCTTGGTCCCGGGCTGATTGGGCAATTTTTTCACGACGTGAAAAATTCCGAGCTGATATAAGTACTTGGGATCTGAAAATTGACGTTTCAGTTATCGACGCTATACGTTTAGAAATACCATGAAACGTGGACATTTCTTGGTCCCGGGCTGATTGGGCAATTTTTTCACGACGTGAAAAATTCCGAGCTGATATAAGTACTTGGGATCTGAAAATTGACTTTTCAGTTATCGACACTATACGTTTAGAAATACCATGAAACGTGGACATTTCTTGGTCCCGGGCTGATTGAGCAATTTTTTCACGACGCGAAAAATTCTGAGCTGATATAAGTACTTGGGATCTGAAAATTGACTTTTCAGTTATCGACGCTATACGTTTAGAAATACAATGAAACGTGGAGATTTCTTGGTCCCGGGGTGATTGGGCAATTTTTTCACGACGCGAAAAATTCCGAGCTGATATAAGTACTTGGGATCTGAAAATTGAGTTTTCAGTTATCGATGCCATACGTTTAGAAATACCATGAAACGTGGAGATTTCTTGGTCCCGGGCTGATTGGGCAATTTTTTCACGACGTGAAAAATTCCGAGCTGATATAAGTACTTGGGATCTGAAAATTGACTTTTCAGTTATCGACACTATACGTTTAGAAATACCATGAAACGTGGACATTTCTTGGTCCCGGGCTGATTGAGCAATTTTTTCACGACGCGAAAAATTCTGAGCTGATATAAGTACTTGCGATCTGAAAATTGACTTTTCAGTTATCGACGCTATACGTTTAGAAATACAATGAAACGTGGAGATTTCTTGATCCCGGGCTGATTGGTCAATTTTTTCACGACGTGAAAAATTCAAAGCTGATATAAGTACTTGGGATCTGAAAATTGACTTTTCAGTTATCGACGCTATACGTTTAGAAATACCATGAAACGTGGACATTTCTTGGTCCCGGGCTGATTGGGCAATTTTTTCACGGCGCGAAAAATTCTGAGCTGATATAAGTACTTGGGATCTGAAAATTGACTTTTCAGTTATCGACGCTATACGTTTAGAAATACAATGAAACGTGGAGATTTCTTGGTCCCGGGCTGATTGGGCAATTTTTTCACGACGCGAAAAATTCCGAGCTGATATAAGTACTTGGGATCTGAAAATTGAGTTTTCAGTTATCGATGCCATACGTTTAGAAATACCATGAAACGTGGAGATTTCTTGGTCCCGGGCTGATTGGGCAATTTTTTAAAAACATGTAAAATACGCAGATGATATAAGTACTTGGGATCTGAAAATTGACTTTTCAGTTATCGACGCTATACGTTTAGAAATACAATGAAACGTGGAGATTTCTCGGTCCCGGGCTGATTGGGCAATTTTTTCACGACGCGAAAAATTCCGAGCTGATATAAGTACTTGGGATCTGAAAATTGAGTTTTCAGTTATCGATGCCATACGTTTAGAAATACCATGAAACGTGGAGATTTCTTGGTCCCGGGCTGATTGGGCAATTTTTTAAAAACATGTAAAATACGCAGATGATATAAGTACTTGGGATCTGAAAATTGAGTTTTCAGTTATCGCCGCCATACCTTTAGAAATACAATGAAACGTGGAGATTTCATGGTCCCGGGCTGATTTCGGAATTTTTTCACGACGCGAAAAATTACGAGCTGATATAAGTACTTGGGATCTGAAAATTGAGTTTTCAGTTATCGATGCCATACGTTTAGAAATACCATGAAACGTGGAGATTTCTTGGTCCCGGGCTGATTGGGCAATTTTTTAAAAACATGTAAAATACGCAGATGATATAAGTACTTGGGATCTGAAAATTGAGTTTTCAGTTATCGCCGCCATACCTTTAGAAATACAATGAAACGTGGAGATTTCATGGTCCCGGGCTGATTTCGGAATTTTTTCACGACGCGAAAAATTACGAGCTGATATAAGTACTTGGGATATGAAAATTGAGTTTTCAGTTATCGATACCATACGTTTAGAAATACCATGAAACGTGGACATTTCTTGGTCACGGGCTGATTGGGCAATTTTTTCACGACGCGAAAAATTCTGAGCTGATATAAGTACTTGGGATCTGAAAATTGAGTTTCCAGTTATCGACGCCATACGTGTAGAAATACCATGAAACGTGGACATTTCTTGGTCCCGGGCTGATTGAGCAATTTTTTCACGACGCGAAAAATTCTGAGCTGATATAAGTACTTGGGATCTGAAAATTGACTTTTCAGTTATCGACGCTATACGTTTAGAAATACCATGAAACGTGGACATTTCTTGGTCCCGGGCTGATTGGGCAATTTTTTCACGACGTGAAAAATTCCGAGCTGATATAAGTACTTGGGATCTGAAAATTGACGTTTCAGTTATCGACGCTATACGTTTAGAAATACCATGAAACGTGGACATTTCTTGGTCCCGGGCTGATTGGGCAATTTTTTCACGACGTGAAAAATTCCGAGCTGATATAAGTACTTGGGATCTGAAAATTGAGTTTCCAGTTATCGACGCCATACCTGTAGAAATACCATGAAACGTGGACATTTCTTGGTCCCGGGCTGATTGGGCAATTTTTTCAAGACGCGAAAAATTCTGAGCTTATATAAGTACTTGGGATCTGAAAATTGACTTTTCAGTTATCGACGCCATACGTTTAGAAATACCATGAAACGTGGAGATTTCTTGGTCCCGGGCTGATTGGGCAATTTTTTCACGACGTGAAAAATTCCGAGCTGATATAAGTACTTGGGATCTGAAAATTGACTTTTCAGTTATCGACGCTATACGTTTAGAAATACCATGAAACGTGGACATTTCTTGGTCCCGGGCTGATTGGGCAATTTTTTCACGACGTGAAATATTCCGAGCTGATATAAGTACTTGGGATCTGAAAATTGACGTTTCAGTTATCGACGCTATACGTTTAGAAATACCATGAAACGTGGACATTTCTTGGTCCCGGGCTGATTGGGCAATTTTTTCACGACGTGAAAAATTCCGAGCTGATATAAGTACTTGGGATCTGAAAATTGACTTTTCAGTTATCGACACTATACGTTTAGAAATACCATGAAACGTGGACATTTCTTGGTCGCGGGCTGATTGAGCAATTTTTTCACGACGCGAAGAATTCTGAGCTGATATAAGTACTTGGGATCTGAAAATTGACTTTTCAGTTATCGACGCTATACGTTTAGAAATACCATGAAACGTGGACATTTCTTGGTCCCGGGCTGATTGGGCAATTTTTTCACGACGTGAAAAATTCCGAGCTGATATAAGTACTTGGGATCTGAAAATTGACGTTTCAGTTATCGACGCTATACGTTTAGAAATACCATGAAACGTGGACATTTCTTGGTCCCGGGCTGATTGGGCAATTTTTTCACGACGTGAAAAATTCCGAGCTGATATAAGTACTTGGGATCTGAAAATTGACGTTTCAGTTATCGACGCTATACGTTTAGAAATACCATGAAACGTGGACATTTCTTGGTCCCGGGCTGATTGGGCAATTTTTTCACGACGTGAAAAATTCCGAGCTGATATAAGTACTTGGGATCTGAAAATTGACTTTTCAGTTATCGACACTATACGTTTAGAAATACCATGAAACGTGGACATTTCTTGGTCCCGGGCTGATTGAGCAATTTTTTCACGACGCGAAAAATTCTGAGCTGATATAAGTACTTGGGATCTGAAAATTGACTTTTCAGTTATCGACGCTATACGTTTAGAAATACAATGAAACGTGGAGATTTCTTGGTCCCGGGGTGATTGGGCAATTTTTTCACGACGCGAAAAATTCCGAGCTGATATAAGTACTTGGGATCTGAAAATTGAGTTTTCAGTTATCGATGCCATACGTTTAGAAATACCATGAAACGTGGAGATTTCTTGGTCCCGGGCTGATTGGGCAATTTTTTCACGACGTGAAAAATTCCGAGCTGATATAAGTACTTGGGATCTGAAAATTGAGGTTCCAGTTGTCGACGCCATACATTTAGAAATGCTATGAAACGTGGACATTTGTGAGTCCCGTGCTGATTGGACCATTTTTTAACAACACGTAAAATACGCAGCTGATATAAGTACTTGGGATCTGAAAATTGAGATTTTATATATCGACCTCATACGTTTAGAAATACCATGAAACGTGGACATTTCTTGGTGCCGGGCTGACTGGGGAATTTTTTCACGACGCGAAAAACTTCCGAGCTGATATATGTACTTGGGATCTGAAAATTACAATTCCAGTTATCGATGACATATGCTTCGAAATGCTACGAAACGTGGACATTTGTTGGTCCCGGGCTGATTGGACCATTGCTTCACAACACGAAAAATACGGAGCTGATATACGTATTTGGGATGTGAAAATTGATATTTCATTTATAGACGCCATTCGTTCAGAAATACGATGAAGCGTGGACATTTCTTGGTCCCGGGCTGTTTGGGGAATTTTATCACGACGCGAAAAATTCCGAGCTGGTATAATTACTTGGGACCTGAAAATTACAATTCCAGTTATCGACGCCATACATTTAGAAATGCTATGAAACGTGGACATTTGTGAGTCCCGTGCTGATTGGACCATTTGTTAACAACACGTAAAATACGCAGCTGATATAAGTACTTGGGATCTGAGAATTGAGATTCCAGTTATCGACGCCATATATTTAGGAATGTTATGAAACGTGGACATTTGTTGGTCTCGTGCTGATTGGACCATTTTCTAACAACACGTAAAATACGCAGCTGATATAAGTACTTGGGATCTGAAAATTGAGTTTCCAGTTATCGAAGCCATACGTTTAGAAATACCATCAAACGTGAACATTTGTTGTTCCCGGGCTGAGTGAACCATATTTCACAACACGTAAAATACGCAGCTGATATAAGTACTTGGGATCTGAATATTGAGATTCCATTTATCGACCTCATTCGTTTAGAAATTCCATGAAACGGGGACATTTCTTGGTCCCGGGCTGATCGGGGAATTTTTTCACGAAGCGAAAAATTCCGAGCTGATATAAGTACTTGGGATCTGAAAATTGAGATTCCAGTTGTCGATGCCATACATTTATAAATGCTATGAAAAGTGGACATTTGTGAGTCCCGTGCTGATTGGACCATTTTTCACAACACGAAATATACGGAGCTGATATACGTACTTGGGATGTGAAAACTGATATTTCATTTATCGACGCCATTCGTTCAAATATGCCATGAAACGTGGACATTTGTTCGACCCGGGCTGTTTGGACCTTTTTTTCACAAAGTGAAAAATACGGAGCTGATATAAGTACTTGTGGTCAGAAAATTAAGATTCCAGTTATTGACGCCATACATTTAGAAATGCTATGAAACGTGCACATTTGTTGGTCCCGGGAGGATTGGACCATTGTTTCACAACATGAAAAATACGGAGCTGATATACGTACTTGGGATGTGACAATTGATATTTCATTTATCGACGCCATTCGTTCAGAAATGACATGAAACGTGGACATTTGTTCGTCCCGGGCTGTTTGGAACTTTTTTTCACAAATCGATAAATACGGAGCTGATATAAGTACTTGTAGTCTGAAAATTAAGATTCCAGTTATCGATGCCATACATTTAGAAATGCTATGAAACGTGGACATTTCTTGGTCCCGTGCAGATTGGACCATTTTTTAACAATACGGAAAATACGCAGCTGATATGAGTACTTGGGATCTAAAAATTGAGTTTCCAGTTGTCAACGCCATACGATTAGAAATACCATGAAACGTGGACATTTCTACGTCCCGGGCTGATTGGGGAATTTTATCACGACGCGAAAAATTCCGAGCTGTTATGATTACTTGGCATCTGAAAATTACAATTCCGGTTATCGACGCCATACATTTAGAAATGCTATGAAACGAGGACATTTGTTGGCCCCGAGCTGATTGGACCATTCTTTAACAACACGTAAAATACGCAGCTGATATAAGTACTTGGGATCTGAAAATTGAGTTTCTAGGTATCGACGCCGTACGTTTAGAAATACCATGAAACGTGGACATTGGTTGTTCGCGGGCTGATTGGGGAACTTTTTCACGACGCGAAAAATTCCGAACTGATATAAGTACTTGGGATCTGAAAAGTGAGATTCCAGTTATCGAAGCCATACGTTTAGAAATACCATTAAACGTGAACATTTGTTGTTCCCGGGCTGAGTGAACCATTTTTCACAACACGTAAAATACGCAGCTGATATAAGTACTTGGGATCTGAAAATTGAGATTTCATTTATCGACCTCATACGTTTAGAAATACCATGAAACGTGGACATTTCTTGGTACCGGGCTGACTGGGGAATTTTTTCACGACGCGAAAAATTCCGAGCTGATCGACGCCATACATTTAGAAATGCCATGAAACGTGGACATTTGTTTGTCCCGTTCTGATTGGACCATTTTTTAACAACACGTAAAATACGCAGCTGATATAAGTACTTGGGATCTGAAAATTGAAATTCCATTTATCGACCTCATAAGTTTAGTAATACCATGAAACGTGGACATTTCTTGGTCCCGGGCTGATTGGGAAATTTTGTCACGACGCGAAAAATTCCGAGCTGATATAAGTACTTGGGATCTGAAAATTACAATTCCAGTTATCGATGACATATGCTTAGAAATGCCATGAAACGTGGACACTTGTTGGTCCCGGGCTGATTGGACCATTTTTTAACAACACGTAAAATACGCAGCTGATATAAGTACTTGGGATCTGAAAATTGAGATTCCATTTATCGACCTCATACGTTTAGAAATACCAGGAAACGTGGACATTTCTTGGTCTCGGGCTGACTGGGGAATTTTTTCACGACGCGAAAAATTCCGAGCTGATATAAGTTCTTGGGATCTGAAAAGTGAGATTCCAGTTATCGACACCATACGTTTAGAAATACCATCAAACGTGAACATTTGTTATTCCCGGGCTGAGTGAACCATTTTTCACAACACGTAAAATACGCAGCTGATATAAGTACTTGGGATCTGAAAATTGAGATTTTATATATCGACCTCATACGTTTAGAAATACCATGAACCGTGGACATTTCTTGGTCCCGGGCTGACTGGGGAATTTTTTCACGACGCGAAAAATTCCGAGCTGATCGACGCCATACATTTAGAAATGCCATGAAACGTGGACATTTGTTTGTCCCGTTCTGATTGGACCATTTTTTAACAACACGTAAAATACGCAGCTGATATAAGTACTTGGATCTGAAAATTGAAATTCCATTTATCGACCTCATAAGTTTAGTAATACCATGAAACGTGGACATTTCTTGGTCCCGGGCTGATTGGGAAATTTTGTCACGACGCGAAAAATTCCGAGCTGATATAAGTACTTGGGATCTGAAAATTGAGGTTCCAGTTGTCGACGCCATACATTTAGAAATGCTATGAAACGTGGACATTTGTGAGTCCCGTGCTGATTGGACCATTTTTTAACAACACGTAAAATACGCGTCTGATATAAGTACTTGGGATCTGAAAATTGAGATTTTATATATCGACCTCATACGTTTAGAAATACCATGAAACGTGGACATTTCTTGGTCCCGGGCTGACTGGGGAATTTTTTCACGACGCGAAAAACTTCCGAGCTGATATATGTACTTGGGATCTGAAAATTACAATTCCAGTTATCGATGACATATGCTTCGAAATGCTACGAAACGTGGACATTTGTTGGTCCCGGGCTGATTGGACCATTGCTTCACAACACGAAAAATACGGAGCTGATATAAGTACTTGGGATCTGAATATTGAGATTCCATTTATCGACCTCATTCGTTTAGAAATTCCATGAAACGTGGACATTTCTTGGTCCCGGGCTGATTGGGCAATTTTTTCACGACGCGAAAAATTCCGAGCTGATATAAGTACTTGGGATCTGAAAATTGAGTTTTCAGTTATCGATGCCATACGTTTAGAAATACCATGAAACGTGGACATTTCTTGGTCCCGTGCTGATTGGACCATTTTTTAACAACATGTAAAATACTCAGATGATATAAGTACTTGGGATCTGAAAATTGACTTTTCAGTTATCGACGCTATACGTTTAGAAATACCATGAAACGTCGACATTTCTTGGTCCCGGGCTGATTGGGCAATTTTTTCACGACGCGAAAAATTCTGAGCTGATATAAGTACTTGGGATCTGAAAATTGACTTTTTAGTTATCAACGCTATACGTTTAGAAATACAATGAAACGTGGAGATTTCTTGGTCCCGGGCTGATTGGGCAATTTTTTCACGACGCGAAAAATTCCGAGCTGATATAAGTACTTGGGATCTGAAAATTGAGTTTTCAGTTATCGATGCCATACGTTTAGAAATACCATGAAACGTGGAGATTTCTTGGTCCCGGGCTGATTGGGCAATTTTTTAAAAACATGTAAAATACGCAGATGATATAAGTACTTGGGATCTGAAAATTGACTTTTCAGTTATCGACGCTATACGTTTAGAAATACAATGAAACGTGGAGATTTCTCGGTCCCGGGCTGATTGGGCAATTTTTTCACGACGCGAAAAATTCCGAGCTGATATAAGTACTTGGGATCTGAAAATTGAGTTTTCAGTTATCGATGCCATACGTTTAGAAATACCATGAAACGTGGAGATTTCTTGGTCCCGGGCTGATTGGGCAATTTTTTAAAAACATGTAAAATACGCAGATGATATAAGTACTTAGGATCTGAAAATTGAGTTTTCAGTTATCGCCGCCATACCTTTAGAAATACAATGAAACGTGGAGATTTCATGGTCCCGGGCTGATTTCGGAATTTTTTCACGACGCGAAAAATTACGAGCTGATATAAGTACTTGGGATCTGAAAATTGAGTTTTCAGTTATCGACGCCATACGTTTAGAAATACCATGAAACGTGGACATTTCTTGGTCCCGTGCTGATTGGACCATTTTTTAACAACATGTAAAATACTCAGATGATATAAGTACTTGGGATCTGAAAATTGACTTTTCAGTTATCGACGCTATACGTTTAGAAATACCATGAAACGTGGACATTTATTGGTCCCGGGCTTATTGGGCAATTTTTTCACGACGCGAAAAATTCTGAGCTGATATAAGTACTTGGGATCTGAAAATTGACTTTTTAGTTATCAACGCTATACGTTTAGAAATACAATGAAACGTGGAGATTTCTTGGTCCCGGGCTGATTGGGCAATTTTTTCACGACGCGAAAAATTCCGAGCTGATATAAGTACTTGGGATCTGAAAATTGAGTTTTCAGTTATCGATGCCATACGTTTAGAAATACCATGAAACGTGGACATTTCTTGGTCCCGTGCTGATTGGACCATTTTTTAACAACATGTAAAATACTCAGATGATATAAGTACTTGGGATCTGAAAATTGACTTTTCAGTTATCGACGCTATACGTTTAGAAATACCATGAAACGTGGACCTTTCTTGGTCCCGGGCTGATTGGGCAATTTTTTCACGACGCGAAAAATTCCGAGCTGATATAAGTACTTGGGATCTGAAAATTGAGTTTTCAGTTATCGATGCCATACGTTTAGAAATACCATGAAACGTGGAGATTTCTTGGTCCCGGGCTGATTGGGCAATTTTTTAAAAACATGTAAAATACGCAGATGATATAAGTACTTAGGATCTGAAAATTGAGTTTTCAGTTATCGCCGCCATACCTTTAGAAATACAATGAAACGTGGAGATTTCATGGTCCCGGGCTGATTTCGGAATTTTTTCACGACGCGAAAAATTACGAGCTGATATAAGTACTTGGGATCTGAAAATTGAGTTTTCAGTTATCGACGCCATACGTTTAGAAATACCATGAAACGTGGACATTTCTTGGTCCCGTGCTGATTGGACCATTTTTTAACAACATGTAAAATACTCAGATCATATAAGTACTTGGGATCTGAAAATTGACTTTTCAGTTATCGACGCTATACGTTTAGAAATACCATGAAACGTGGACATTTATTGGTCCCGGGCTTATTGGGCAATTTTTTCACGACGCGAAAAATTCTGAGCTGATATAAGTACTTGGGATCTGAAAATTGACTTTTTAGTTATCAACGCTATACGTTTAGAAATACAATGAAACGTGGAGATTTCTTGGTCCCGGGCTGATTGGGCAATTTTTTCACGACGCGAAAAATTCCGAGCTGATATAAGTACTTGGGATCTGAAAATTGACTTTTCAGTTATCGACGCTATACGTTTAGAAATACCACGAAACGTGGACATTTCTTGGTCCCGGGCTGATTGGGCAATTTTTTCACGACGTGAAAAATTACGAGCTGATATAAGTACTTGGGATCTGAAAATTGAGTTTTCAGTTATCGACGCCATACGTTTAGAAATACCATGAAACGTGGACATTTCTTGGTCCCGTGCTGATTGGACCATTTTTTAACAACATGTAAAATACTCAGATCATATAAGTACTTGGGATCTGAAAATTGACTTTTCAGTTATCGACGCTATACGTTTAGAAATACCATGAAACGTGGACATTTATTGGTCCCGGGCTTATTGGGCAATTTTTTCACGACGCGAAAAATTCTGAGCTGATATAAGTACTTGGGATCTGAAAATTGACTTTTTAGTTATCAACGCTATACGTTTAGAAATACAATGAAACGTGGAGATTTCTTGGTCCCGGGCTGATTGGGCAATTTTTTCACGACGCGAAAAATTCCGAGCTGATATAAGTACTTGGGATCTGAAAATTGACTTTTCAGTTATCGACGCTATACGTTTAGAAATACCACGAAACGTGGACATTTCTTGGTCCCGGGCTGATTGGGCAATTTTTTCACGACGTGAAAAATTCCGAGCTGATATAAGTACTTGGGATCTGAAAATTGACGTTTCAGTTATCGACGCTATACGTTTAGAAATACCATGAAACGTGGACATTTCTTGGTCCCGGGCTGATTGGGCATTTTTTCACGACGTGAAAAATTCCGAGCTGATATAAGTACTTGGGATCTGAAAATTGACTTTTCAGTTATCGACACTATACGTTTAGAAATACCATGAAACGTGGACATTTCTTGGTCCCGGGCTGATTGAGCAATTTTTTCACGACGCGAAAAATTCTGAGCTGATATAAGTACTTGCGATCTGAAAATTGACTTTTCAGTTATCGACGCTATACGTTTAGAAATACAATGAAACGTGGAGATTTCTTGATCCCGGGCTGATTGGTCAATTTTTTCACGACGTGAAAAATTCAAAGCTGATATAAGTACTTGGGATCTGAAAATTGACTTTTCAGTTATCGACGCTATACGTTTAGAAATACCATGAAACGTGGAGATTTCTTGGTCCCGGGCTGATTGGGCAATTTTTTCACGGCGCGAAAAATTCTGAGCTGATATAAGTACTTGGGATCTGAAAATTGACTTTTCAGTTATCGACGCTATACGTTTAGAAATACAATGAAACGTGGAGATTTCTTGGTCCCGGGCTGATTGGGCAATTTTTTCACGACGCGAAAAATTCCGAGCTGATATAAGTACTTGGGATCTGAAAATTGACTTTTCAGTTATCGACACTATACGTTTAGAAATACCATGAAACGTGGACATTTCTTGGTCCCGGGCTGATTGAGCAATTTTTTCACGACGCGAAAAATTCTGAGCTGATATAAGTACTTGGGATCTGAAAATTGACTTTTCAGTTATCGACGCTATACGTTTAGAAATACCATGAAACGTGGACATTTCTTGGTCCCGGGCTGATTGGGCAATTTTTTCACGACGTGAAAAATTCCGAGCTGATATAAGTACTTGGGATCTGAAAATTGAGTTTCCAGTTATCGACGCCATACGTGTAGAAATACCATGAAACGTGGACATTTCTTGGTCCCGGGCTGATTGGGCAATTTTTTCAAGACGCGAAAAATTCTGAGCTTATATAAGTACTTGGGATCTGAAAATTGACTTTTCAGTTATCGACACTATACGTTTAGAAATACCATGAAACGTGGACATTTCTTGGTCCCGGGCTGATTGAGCAATTTTTTCACGACGCGAAAAGTTCTGAGCTGATATAAGTACTTGGGATCTGAAAATTGACTTTTCAGTTATCGACGCTATACGTTTAGAAATACCATGAAACGTGGACATTTCTTGGTCCCGGGCTGATTGGGCAATTTTTTCACGACGTGAAAAATTCCGAGCTGATATAAGTACTTGGGATCTGAAAATTGAGTTTTCAGTTATCGACGCCATACGTTTAGAAATACAATGAAACGTGGAGATTTCTTGATCCCGGGCTGATTGGGCAATTTTTTCACGACGTGAAAAATTCAAAGCTGATATAAGTACTTGGGATCTGAAAATTGACTTTTCAGTTATCGACGCTATACGTTTAGAAATACCATGAAACGTGGACATTTCTTGGTCCCGGGCTGATTGGGCAATTTTTTCACGGCGCGAAAAATTCTGAGCTGATATAAGTACTTGGGATCTGAAAACTGACTTTTCAGTTATCGACGCTATACGTTTAGAAATACAATGAAACGTGGAGATTTCTTGGTCCCGGGGTGATTGGGCAATTTTTTCACGACGCGAAAAATTCCGAGCTGATATAAGTACTTGGGATCTGAAAATTGAGTTTTCAGTTATCGATGCCATACGTTTAGAAATACCATGAAACGTGGAGATTTCTTGGTCCCGGGCTGATTGGGCAATTTTTTCACGACGTGAAAAATTCCGAGCTGATATAAGTACTTGGGATCTGAAAATTGAGTTTTCAGTTATCGACGCCATACGTTTAGAAATACAATGAAACGTGGAGATTTCTTGGTCCCGGGGTGATTGGGCAATTCTTTCACGACGTGAAAAATTACGAGCTGATATAAGTACTTGGGATCTGAAAATTGACTTTTCAGTTATCGACACTATACGTTTAGAAATACCATGAAACGTGGACATTTCTTGGTCCCGGGCTGATTGGGCAATTTTTTCAGGACGCGAAAAATTCTGAGCTGATATAAGTACTTGGGATCTGAAAATTGACTTTTCAGTTATCGACGCTATACGTTTAGAAATACCATGAAACGTGGACATTTCTTGGTCCCGGGCTGATTGGGCAATTTTTTCACGACGCGAGAAATTCCGAGCTGATATAAGTACTTGGGATCTGAAAATTGAGTTTTCAGTTATCGATGCAATACGTTTAGAAATACCATGAAACGTGGACATTTCTTGGTCCCGTGCTGATTGGACCATTTTTTAACAACATGTAAAATACTCAGATGATATAAGTACTTGGGATCTGAAAATTGACTTTTCAGTTATCGACGCTATACGTTTAGAAATACCATGAAACGTCGACATTTCTTGGTCCCGGGCTGATTGGGCAATTTTTTCACGACGCGAAAAATTCTGAGCTGATATAAGTACTTGGGATCTGAAAATTGACTTTTTAGTTATCAACGCTATACGTTTAGAAATACAATGAAACGTGGAGATTTCTTGGTCCCGGGCTGATTGGGCAATTTTTTCACGACGCGAAAAATTCCGAGCTGATATAAGTACTTGGGATCTGAAAATTGAGTTTTCAGTTATCGATGCCATACGTTTAGAAATACCATGAAACGTGGAGATTTCTTGGTCCCGGGCTGATTGGGCAATTTTTTAAAAACATGTAAAATACGCAGATGATATAAGTACTTGGGATCTGAAAATTGACTTTTCAGTTATCGACGCTATACGTTTAGAAAGACAATGAAACGTGGAGATTTCTCGGTCCCGGGCTGATTGGGCAATTTTTTCACGACGCGAAAAATTCCGAGCTGATATAAGTACTTGGGATCTGAAAATTGAGTTTTCAGTTATCGATGCCATACGTTTAGAAATACCATGAAACGTGGAGATTTATTGGTCCCGGGCTGATTGGGCAATTTTTTAAAAACATGTAAAATACGCAGATGATATAAGTACTTGGGATCTGAAAATTGAGTTTTCAGTTATCGCCGCCATACCTTTAGAAATACAATGAAACGTGGAGATTTCATGGTCCCGGGCTGATTTCGGAATTTTTTCACGACGCGAAAAATTACGAGCTGATATAAGTACTTGGGATCTGAAAATTGAGTTTTCAGTTATCGATGCCATACGTTTAGAAATACCATGAAACGTGGAGATTTCTTGGTCCCGGGCTGATTGGGCAATTTTTTAAAAACATGTAAAATACGCAGATGATATAAGTACTTGGGATCTGAAAATTGAGTTTTCAGTTATCGCCGCCATACCTTTAGAAATACAATGAAACGTGGAGATTTCATGGTCCCGGGCTGATTTCGGAATTTTTTCACGACGCGAAAAATTCTGAGCTGATATAAGTACTTGGGATCTGAAAATTGAGTTTCCAGTTATCGACGCCATACGTGTAGAAATACCATGAAACGTGGACATTTCTTGGTCCCGGGCTGATTGAGCAATTTTTTCACGACGCGAAAAATTCTGAGCTGATATAAGTACTTGGGATCTGAAAATTGACTTTTCAGTTATCGACGCTATACGTTTAGAAATACCATGAAACGTGGACATTTCTTGGTCCCGGGCTGATTGGGCAATTTTTTCACGACGTGAAAAATTCCGAGCTGATATAAGTACTTGGGATCTGAAAATTGACGTTTCAGTTATCGACGCTATACGTTTAGAAATACCATGAAACGTGGACATTTCTTGGTCCCGGGCTGATTGGGCAATTTTTTCACGACGTGAAAAATTCCGAGCTGATATAAGTACTTGGGATCTGAAAATTGAGTTTCCAGTTATCGACGCCATACGTGTAGAAATACCATGAAACGTGGACATTTCTTGGTCCCGGGCTGATTGGGCAATTTTTTCAAGACGCGAAAAATTCTGAGCTTATATAAGTACTTGGGATCTGAAAATTGACTTTTCAGTTATCGACGCCATACGTTTAGAAATACCATGAAACGTGGAGATTTCTTGGTCCCGGGCTGATTGGGCAATTTTTTCACGACGTGAAAAATTCCGAGCTGATATAAGTACTTGGGATCTGAAAATTGACTTTTCAGTTATCGACGCTATACGTTTAGAAATACCATGAAACGTGGACATTTCTTGGTCCCGGGCTGATTGGGCAATTTTTTCACGACGTGAAATATTCCGAGCTGATATAAGTACTTGGGATCTGAAAATTGACGTTTCAGTTATCGACGCTATACGTTTAGAAATACCATGAAACGTGGACATTTCTTGGTCCCGGGCTGATTGGGCAATTTTTTCACGACGTGAAAAATTCCGAGCTGATATAAGTACTTGGGATCTGAAAATTGACTTTTCAGTTATCGACACTATACGTTTAGAAATACCATGAAACGTGGACATTTCTTGGTCGCGGGCTGATTGAGCAATTTTTTCACGACGCGAAAAATTCTGAGCTGATATAAGTACTTGGGATCTGAAAATTGACTTTTCAGTTATCGACGCTATACGTTTAGAAATACCATGAAACGTGGACATTTCTTGGTCCCGGGCTGATTGGGCAATTTTTTCACGACGTGAAAAATTCCGAGCTGATATAAGTACTTGGGATCTGAAAATTGACGTTTCAGTTATCGACGCTATACGTTTAGAAATACCATGAAACGTGGACATTTCTTGGTCCCGGGCTGATTGGGCAATTTTTTCACGACGTGAAAAATTCCGAGCTGATATAAGTACTTGGGATCTGAAAATTGACTTTTCAGTTATCGACACTATACGTTTAGAAATACCATGAAACGTGGACATTTCTTGGTCCCGGGCTGATTGAGCAATTTTTTCACGACGCGAAAAATTCTGAGCTGATATAAGTACTTGGGATCTGAAAATTGACTTTTCAGTTATCGACGCTATACGTTTAGAAATACAATGAAACGTGGAGATTTCTTGGTCCCGGGGTGATTGGGCAATTTTTTCACGACGCGAAAAATTCCGAGCTGATATAAGTACTTGGGATCTGAAAATTGAGTTTTCAGTTATCGATGCCATACGTTTAGAAATACCATGAAACGTGGAGATTTCTTGGTCCCGGGCTGATTGGGCAATTTTTTCACGACGTGAAAAATTCCGAGCTGATATAAGTACTTGGGATCTGAAAATTGAGTTTTCAGTTATCGACGCCATACGTTTAGAAATACAATGAAACGTGGAGATTTCTTGGTCCCGGGCTGATTGGGCAATTTTTTCACGACGTGAAAAATTCCGAGCTGATATAAGTACTTGGGATCTGAAAATTGACTTTTCAGTTATCGACACTATACGTTTAGAAATACCATGAAACGTGGACATTTCTTGGTCCCGGGCTGATTGGGCAATTTTTTCAGGACGCGAAAAATTCTGAGCTGATATAAGTACTTGGGATCTGAAAATTGACTTTTCAGTTATCGACGCTATACGTTTAGAAATACCATGAAACGTGGACATTTCTTGGTCCCGGGCTGATTGGGCAATTTTTTCACGACGTGAAAAATTCCGAGCTGATATAAGTACTTGGGATCTGAAAATTGACTTTTCAGTTATCGACACTATACGTTTAGAAATACCATGAAACGTGGACATTTCTTGGTCGCGGGCTGATTGAGCAATTTTTTCACGACGCGAAAAATTCTGAGCTGATATAAGTACTTGGGATCTGAAAATTGACTTTTCAGTTATCGACGCTATACGTTTAGAAATACCATGAAACGTGGACATTTCTTGGTCCCGGGCTGATTGGGCAATTTTTTCACGACGTGAAAAATTCCGAGCTGATATAAGTACTTGGGATCTGAAAATTGACGTTTCAGTTATCGACGCTATACGTTTAGAAATACCATGAAACGTGGACATTTCTTGGTCCCGGGCTGATTGGGCAATTTTTTCACGACGTGAAAAATTCCGAGCTGATATAAGTACTTGGGATCTGAAAATTGACTTTTCAGTTATCGACACTATACGTTTAGAAATACCATGAAACGTGGACATTTCTTGGTCCCGGGCTGATTGAGCAATTTTTTCACGACGCGAAAAATTCTGAGCTGATATAAGTACTTGGGATCTGAAAATTGACTTTTCAGTTATCGACGCTATACGTTTAGAAATACAATGAAACGTGGAGATTTCTTGGTCCCGGGGTGATTGGGCAATTTTTTCACGACGCGAAAAATTCCGAGCTGATATAAGTACTTGGGATCTGAAAATTGAGTTTTCAGTTATCGATGCCATACGTTTAGAAATACCATGAAACGTGGAGATTTCTTGGTCCCGGGCTGATTTCGGAATTTTTTCACGACGCGAAAAATTACGAGCTGATATAAGTACTTGGGATCTGAAAATTGAGTTTTCAGTTATCGACGCCATACGTTTAGAAATACCATGAAACGTGGACATTTCTTGGTCCCGGGGTGATTGGGCAATTCTTTCACGACGTGAAAAATTACGAGCTGATATAAGTACTTGGGATCTGAAAATTGACTTTTCAGTTATCGACACTATACGTTTAGAAATACCATGAAACGTGGACATTTCTTGGTCCCGGGCTGATTGGGCAATTTTTTCAGGACGCGAAAAATTCTGAGCTGATATAAGTACTTGGGATCTGAAAATTGACTTTTCAGTTATCGACGCTATACGTTTAGAAATACCATGAAACGTGGACATTTCTTGGTCCCGGGCTGATTGGGCAATTTTTTCACGACGCGAAAAATTCTGAGCTGATATAAGTACTTGGGATCTGAAAATTGACTTTTCAGTTATCGACGCTATACGTTTAGAAATACAATGAAACGTGGAGATTTCTTGGTCCCGGGCTGATTGGGCAATTTTTTCACGACGCGAAAAATTCCGAGCTGATATAAGTACTTGGGATCTGAAAATTGAGTTTTCAGTTATCGATGCCATACGTTTAGAAATACCATGAAACGTGGAGATTTCTTGGTTCCGGGCTGATTGGGCAATTTTTTAAAAACATGTAAAATACGCAGATGATATAAGTACTTGGGATCTGAAAATTGACTTTTCAGTTATCGACGCTATACGTTTAGAAATACAATGAAACGTGGAGATTTCTCGGTCCCGGGCTGATTGGGCAATTTTTTCACGACGCGAAAAATTCCGAGCTGATATAAGTACTTGGGATCTGAAAATTGAGTTTTCAGTTATCGATGCCATACGTTTAGAAATACCATGAAACGTGGACATTTCTTGGTCCCGTGCTGATTGGACCATTTTTTAACAACATGTAAAATACTCAGATGATATAAGTACTTGGGATCTGAAAATTGACTTTTCAGTTATCGACGCTATACGTTTAGAAATACCATGAAACGTGGACCTTTCTTGGTCCCGGGCTGATTGGGCAATTTTTTCACGACGCGAAAAATTCCGAGCTGATATAAGTACTTGGGATCTGAAAATTGAGTTTTCAGTTATCGATGCCATACGTTTAGAAATACCATGAAACGTGGAGATTTCTTGGTCCCGGGCTGATTGGGCAATTTTTTAAAAACATGTAAAATACGCAGATGATATAAGTACTTAGGATCTGAAAATTGAGTTTTCAGTTATCGCCGCCATACCTTTAGAAATACAATGAAACGTGGAGATTTCATGGTCCCGGGCTGATTTCGGAATTTTTTCACGACGCGAAAAATTACGAGCTGATATAAGTACTTGGGATCTGAAAATTGAGTTTTCAGTTATCGACGCCATACGTTTAGAAATACCATGAAACGTGGACATTTCTTGGTCCCGTGCTGATTGGACCATTTTTTAAGAACATGTAAAATACTCAGATGATATAAGTACTTGGGATCTGAAAATTGACTTTTCAGTTATCGACGCTATACGTTTAGAAATACCATGAAACGTGGACATTTATTGGTCCCGGGCTTATTGGGCAATTTTTTCACGACGCGAAAAATTCTGAGCTGATATAAGTACTTGCGATCTGAAAATTGACTTTTCAGTTATCGACGCTATACGTTTAGAAATACAATGAAACGTGGAGATTTCTTGATCCCGGGCTGATTGGTCAATTTTTTCACGACGTGAAAAATTCAAAGCTGATATAAGTACTTGGGATCTGAAAATTGACTTTTCAGTTATCGACGCTATACGTTTAGAAATACCATGAAACGTGGACATTTCTTGGTCCCGGGCTGATTGGGCAATTTTTTCACGGCGCGAAAAATTCTGAGCTGATATAAGTACTTGGGATCTGAAAATTGACTTTTCAGTTATCGACGCTATACGTTTAGAAATACAATGAAACGTGGAGATTTCTTGGTCCCGGGCTGATTGGGCAATTTTTTCACGACGCGAAAAATTCCGAGCTGATATAAGTACTTGGGATCTGAAAATTGACTTTTCAGTTATCGACGCTATACGTTTAGAAATACCATGAAACGTGGACATTTCTTGTTCCCGGGCTGATTGGGCAATTTTTTCACGACGTGAAAAATTCCGAGCTGATATAAGTACTTGGGATCTGAAAATTGAGTTTCCAGTTATCGACGCCATACGTTTAGAAATACCATGAAACGTGGACATTTCTTGGTCCCGTGCTGATTGGACCATTTTTTAACAACATGTAAAATACTCAGATGATATAAGTACTTGGGATCTGAAAATTGACTTTTCAGTTATCGACGCTATACGTTTAGAAATACCATGAAACGTGGACATTTCTTGGTCCCGGGCTGATTGGGCAATTTTTTCACGACGTGAAAAATTCCGAGCTGATATAAGTACTTGGGATCTGAAAATTGACTTTTTAGTTATCAACGCTATACGTTTAGAAATACAATGAAACGTGGAGATTTCTTGGTCCCGGGCTGATTGGGCAATTTTTTCACGACGCGAAAAATTCCGAGCTGATATAAGTACTTGGGATCTGAAAATTGAGTTTTCAGTTATCGATGCCATACGTTTAGAAATACCATGAAACGTGGAGATTTCTTGGTCCCGGGCTGATTGGGCAATTTTTTAAAAACATGTACAATACGCAGATGATATAAGTACTTAGGATCTGAAAATTGAGTTTTCAGTTATCGCCGCCATACCTTTAGAAATACAATGAAACGTGGAGATTTCATGGTCCCGGGCTGATTTCGGAATTTTTTCACGACGCGAAAAATTACGAGCTGATATAAGTACTTGGGATATGAAAATTGAGTTTTCAGTTATCGATACCATACGTTTAGAAATACCATGAAACGTGGACATTTCTTGGTCCCGGGCTGATTGGGCAATTTTTTCACGACGCGAAAAATTCTGAGCTGATATAAGTACTTGGGATCTGAAAATTGAGTTTCCAGTTATCGACGCCATACGTTTAGAAATACCATGAAACGTGGACATTTCTTGGTCCCGTGCTGATTGGACCATTTTTTAACAACATGTAAAATACTCAGATGATATAAGTACTTGGGATCTGAAAATTGACTTTTCAGTTATCGACGCTATACGTTTAGAAATACCATGAAACGTCGACATTTCTTGGTCCAGGGCTGATTGGGCAATTTTTTCACGACGCGAAAAATTCTGAGCTGATATAAGTACTTGGGATCTGAAAATTGACTTTTTAGTTATCAACGCTATACGTTTAGAAATACAATGAAACGTGGAGATTTCGTGGTCCCGGGCTGATTGGGCAATTTTTTCACGACGCGAAAAATTCTGAGCTGATATAAGTACTTGGGATCTGAAAATTGAGTTTCCAGTTATCGACGCCATACGTGTAGAAATACCATGAAACGTGGACATTTCTTGGTCCCGGGCTGATTGAGCAATTTTTTCACGACGCGAAAAATTCTGAGCTGATATAAGTACTTGGGATCTGAAAATTGACTTTTCAGTTATCGACGCCATACGTTTAGAAATACCATGAAACGTGGAGATTTCTTGGTCCCGGGCTGATTGGGCAATTTTTTCACGACGTGAAAAATTCCGAGCTGATATAAGTACTTGGGATCTGAAAATTGACTTTTCAGTTATCGACACTATACGTTTAGAAATACCATGAAACGTGGACATTTCTTGGTCGCGGGCTGATTGAGCAATTTTTTCACGACGCGAAAAATTCTGAGCTGATATAAGTACTTGGGATCTGAAAATTGACTTTTCAGTTATCGACGCTATACGTTTAGAAATACCATGAAACGTGGACATTTCTTGGTCCCGGGCTGATTGGGCAATTTTTTCACGACGTGAAAAATTCCGAGCTGATATAAGTACTTGGGATCTGAAAATTGACGTTTCAGTTATCGACGCTATACGTTTAGAAATACCATGAAACGTGGACATTTCTTGGTCCCGGGCTGATTGGGCAATTTTTTCACGACGTGAAAAATTCCGAGCTGATATAAGTACTTGGGATCTGAAAATTGACTTTTCAGTTATCGACACTATACGTTTAGAAATACCATGAAACGTGGACATTTCTTGGTCCCGGGCTGATTGAGCAATTTTTTCACGACGCGAAAAATTCTGAGCTGATATAAGTACTTGGGATCTGAAAATTGACTTTTCAGTTATCGACGCTATACGTTTAGAAATACAATGAAACGTGGAGATTTCTTGGTCCCGGGGTGATTGGGCAATTTTTTCACGACGCGAAAAATTCCGAGCTGATATAAGTACTTGGGATCTGAAAATTGAGTTTTCAGTTATCGATGCCATACGTTTAGAAATACCATGAAACGTGGAGATTTCTTGGTCCCGGGCTGATTGGGCAATTTTTTCACGACGTGAAAAATTCCGAGCTGATATAAGTACTTGGGATCTGAAAATTGAGGTTCCAGTTGTCGACGCCATACATTTAGAAATGCTATGAAACGTGGACATTTGTGAGTCCCGTGCTGATTGGACCATTTTTTAACAACACGTAAAATACGCAGCTGATATAAGTACTTGGGATCTGAAAATTGAGATTTTATATATCGACCTCATACGTTTAGAAATACCATGAAACGTGGACATTTCTTGGTGCCGGGCTGACTGGGGAATTTTTTCACGACGCGAAAAACTTCCGAGCTGATATATGTACTTGGGATCTGAAAATTACAATTCCAGTTATCGATGACATATGCTTCGAAATGCTACGAAACGTGGACATTTGTTGGTCCCGGGCTGATTGGACCATTGCTTCACAACACGAAAAATACGGAGCTGATATACGTATTTGGGATGTGAAAATTGATATTTCATTTATAGACGCCATTCGTTCAGAAATACGATGAAGCGTGGACATTTCTTGGTCCCGGGCTGTTTGGGGAATTTTATCACGACGCGAAAAATTCCGAGCTGGTATAATTACTTGGGACCTGAAAATTACAATTCCAGTTATCGACGCCATACATTTAGAAATGCTATGAAACGTGGACATTTGTGAGTCCCGTGCTGATTGGACCATTTGTTAACAACACGTAAAATACGCAGCTGATATAAGTACTTGGGATCTGAGAATTGAGATTCCAGTTATCGACGCCATATATTTAGGAATGTTATGAAACGTGGACATTTGTTGGTCTCGTGCTGATTGGACCATTTTCTAACAACACGTAAAATACGCAGCTGATATAAGTACTTGGGATCTGAAAATTGAGTTTCCAGTTATCGAAGCCATACGTTTAGAAATACCATCAAACGTGAACATTTGTTGTTCCCGGGCTGAGTGAACCATATTTCACAACACGTAAAATACGCAGCTGATATAAGTACTTGGGATCTGAATATTGAGATTCCATTTATCGACCTCATTCGTTTAGAAATTCCATGAAACGGGGACATTTCTTGGTCCCGGGCTGATCGGGGAATTTTTTCACGAAGCGAAAAATTCCGAGCTGATATAAGTACTTGGGATCTGAAAATTGAGATTCCAGTTGTCGATGCCATACATTTAGAAATGCTATGAAAAGTGGACATTTGTGAGTCCCGTGCTGATTGGACCATTTTTCACAACACGAAATATACGGAGCTGATATACGTACTTGGGATGTGAAAACTGATATTTCATTTATCGACGCCATTCGTTCAAATATGCCATGAAACGTGGACATTTGTTCGACCCGGGCTGTTTGGACCTTTTTTTCACAAAGTGAAAAATACGGAGCTGATATAAGTACTTGTGGTCAGAAAATTAAGATTCCAGTTATTGACGCCATACATTTAGAAATGCTATGAAACGTGCACATTTGTTGGTCCCGGGAGGATTGGACCATTGTTTCACAACATGAAAAATACGGAGCTGATATACGTACTTGGGATGTGACAATTGATATTTCATTTATCGACGCCATTCGTTCAGAAATGACATGAAACGTGGACATTTGTTCGTCCCGGGCTGTTTGGAACTTTTTTTCACAAATCGATAAATACGGAGCTGATATAAGTACTTGTAGTCTGAAAATTAAGATTCCAGTTATCGATGCCATACATTTAGAAATGCTATGAAACGTGGACATTTCTTGGTCCCGTGCAGATTGGACCATTTTTTAACAATACGGAAAATACGCAGCTGATATGAGTACTTGGGATCTAAAAATTGAGTTTCCAGTTGTCAACGCCATACGATTAGAAATACCATGAAACGTGGACATTTCTACGTCCCGGGCTGATTGGGGAATTTTATCACGACGCGAAAAATTCCGAGCTGTTATGATTACTTGGCATCTGAAAATTACAATTCCGGTTATCGACGCCATACATTTAGAAATGCTATGAAACGAGGACATTTGTTGGCCCCGAGCTGATTGGACCATTCTTTAACAACACGTAAAATACGCAGCTGATATAAGTACTTGGGATCTGAAAATTGAGTTTCTAGGTATCGACGCCGTACGTTTAGAAATACCATGAAACGTGGACATTGGTTGTTCGCGGGCTGATTGGGGAACTTTTTCACGACGCGAAAAATTCCGAACTGATATAAGTACTTGGGATCTGAAAAGTGAGATTCCAGTTATCGAAGCCATACGTTTAGAAATACCATTAAACGTGAACATTTGTTGTTCCCGGGCTGAGTGAACCATTTTTCACAACACGTAAAATACGCAGCTGATATAAGTACTTGGGATCTGAAAATTGAGATTTCATTTATCGACCTCATACGTTTAGAAATACCATGAAACGTGGACATTTCTTGGTACCGGGCTGACTGGGGAATTTTTTCACGACGCGAAAAATTCCGAGCTGATCGACGCCATACATTTAGAAATGCCATGAAACGTGGACATTTGTTTGTCCCGTTCTGATTGGACCATTTTTTAACAACACGTAAAATACGCAGCTGATATAAGTACTTGGGATCTGAAAATTGAAATTCCATTTATCGACCTCATAAGTTTAGTAATACCATGAAACGTGGACATTTCTTGGTCCCGGGCTGATTGGGAAATTTTGTCACGACGCGAAAAATTCCGAGCTGATATAAGTACTTGGGATCTGAAAATTACAATTCCAGTTATCGATGACATATGCTTAGAAATGCCATGAAACGTGGACACTTGTTGGTCCCGGGCTGATTGGACCATTTTTTAACAACACGTAAAATACGCAGCTGATATAAGTACTTGGGATCTGAAAATTGAGATTCCATTTATCGACCTCATACGTTTAGAAATACCAGGAAACGTGGACATTTCTTGGTCTCGGGCTGACTGGGGAATTTTTTCACGACGCGAAAAATTCCGAGCTGATATAAGTTCTTGGGATCTGAAAAGTGAGATTCCAGTTATCGACACCATACGTTTAGAAATACCATCAAACGTGAACATTTGTTATTCCCGGGCTGAGTGAACCATTTTTCACAACACGTAAAATACGCAGCTGATATAAGTACTTGGGATCTGAAAATTGAGATTTTATATATCGACCTCATACGTTTAGAAATACCATGAACCGTGGACATTTCTTGGTCCCGGGCTGACTGGGGAATTTTTTCACGACGCGAAAAATTCCGAGCTGATCGACGCCATACATTTAGAAATGCCATGAAACGTGGACATTTGTTTGTCCCGTTCTGATTGGACCATTTTTTAACAACACGTAAAATACGCAGCTGATATAAGTACTTGGATCTGAAAATTGAAATTCCATTTATCGACCTCATAAGTTTAGTAATACCATGAAACGTGGACATTTCTTGGTCCCGGGCTGATTGGGAAATTTTGTCACGACGCGAAAAATTCCGAGCTGATATAAGTACTTGGGATCTGAAAATTGAGGTTCCAGTTGTCGACGCCATACATTTAGAAATGCTATGAAACGTGGACATTTGTGAGTCCCGTGCTGATTGGACCATTTTTTAACAACACGTAAAATACGCGTCTGATATAAGTACTTGGGATCTGAAAATTGAGATTTTATATATCGACCTCATACGTTTAGAAATACCATGAAACGTGGACATTTCTTGGTCCCGGGCTGACTGGGGAATTTTTTCACGACGCGAAAAACTTCCGAGCTGATATATGTACTTGGGATCTGAAAATTACAATTCCAGTTATCGATGACATATGCTTCGAAATGCTACGAAACGTGGACATTTGTTGGTCCCGGGCTGATTGGACCATTGCTTCACAACACGAAAAATACGGAGCTGATATAAGTACTTGGGATCTGAATATTGAGATTCCATTTATCGACCTCATTCGTTTAGAAATTCCATGAAACGTGGACATTTCTTGGTCCCGGGCTGATTGGGCAATTTTTTCACGACGCGAAAAATTCCGAGCTGATATAAGTACTTGGGATCTGAAAATTGAGTTTTCAGTTATCGATGCCATACGTTTAGAAATACCATGAAACGTGGACATTTCTTGGTCCCGTGCTGATTGGACCATTTTTTAACAACATGTAAAATACTCAGATGATATAAGTACTTGGGATCTGAAAATTGACTTTTCAGTTATCGACGCTATACGTTTAGAAATACCATGAAACGTCGACATTTCTTGGTCCCGGGCTGATTGGGCAATTTTTTCACGACGCGAAAAATTCTGAGCTGATATAAGTACTTGGGATCTGAAAATTGACTTTTTAGTTATCAACGCTATACGTTTAGAAATACAATGAAACGTGGAGATTTCTTGGTCCCGGGCTGATTGGGCAATTTTTTCACGACGCGAAAAATTCCGAGCTGATATAAGTACTTGGGATCTGAAAATTGAGTTTTCAGTTATCGATGCCATACGTTTAGAAATACCATGAAACGTGGAGATTTCTTGGTCCCGGGCTGATTGGGCAATTTTTTAAAAACATGTAAAATACGCAGATGATATAAGTACTTGGGATCTGAAAATTGACTTTTCAGTTATCGACGCTATACGTTTAGAAATACAATGAAACGTGGAGATTTCTCCGTCCCGGGCTGATTGGGCAATTTTTTCACGACGCGAAAAATTCCGAGCTGATATAAGTACTTGGGATCTGAAAATTGAGTTTTCAGTTATCGATGCCATACGTTTAGAAATACCATGAAACGTGGAGATTTCTTGGTCCCGGGCTGATTGGGCAATTTTTTAAAAACATGTAAAATACGCAGATGATATAAGTACTTAGGATCTGAAAATTGAGTTTTCAGTTATCGCCGCCATACCTTTAGAAATACAATGAAACGTGGAGATTTCATGGTCCCGGGCTGATTTCGGAATTTTTTCACGACGCGAAAAATTACGAGCTGATATAAGTACTTGGGATCTGAAAATTGAGTTTTCAGTTATCGACGCCATACGTTTAGAAATACCATGAAACGTGGACATTTCTTGGTCCCGTGCTGATTGGACCATTTTTTAACAACATGTAAAATACTCAGATGATATAAGTACTTGGGATCTGAAAATTGACTTTTCAGTTATCGACGCTATACGTTTAGAAATACCATGAAACGTGGACATTTATTGGTCCCGGGCTTATTGGGCAATTTTTTCACGACGCGAAAAATTCTGAGCTGATATAAGTACTTGGGATCTGAAAATTGACTTTTTAGTTATCAACGCTATACGTTTAGAAATACAATGAAACGTGGAGATTTCTTGGTCCCGGGCTGATTGGGCAATTTTTTCACGACGCGAAAAATTCCGAGCTGATATAAGTACTTGGGATCTGAAAATTGAGTTTTCAGTTATCGATGCCATACGTTTAGAAATACCATGAAACGTGGACATTTCTTGGTCCCGTGCTGATTGGACCATTTTTTAACAACATGTAAAATACTCAGATGATATAAGTACTTGGGATCTGAAAATTGACTTTTCAGTTATCGACGCTATACGTTTAGAAATACCATGAAACGTGGACCTTTCTTGGTCCCGGGCTGATTGGGCAATTTTTTCACGACGCGAAAAATTCCGAGCTGATATAAGTACTTGGGATCTGAAAATTGAGTTTTCAGTTATCGATGCCATACGTTTAGAAATACCATGAAACGTGGAGATTTCTTGGTCCCGGGCTGATTGGGCAATTTTTTAAAAACATGTAAAATACGCAGATGATATAAGTACTTAGGATCTGAAAATTGAGTTTTCAGTTATCGCCGCCATACCTTTAGAAATACAATGAAACGTGGAGATTTCATGGTCCCGGGCTGATTTCGGAATTTTTTCACGACGCGAAAAATTACGAGCTGATATAAGTACTTGGGATCTGAAAATTGAGTTTTCAGTTATCGACGCCATACGTTTAGAAATACCATGAAACGTGGACATTTCTTGGTCCCGTGCTGATTGGACCATTTTTTAACAACATGTAAAATACTCAGATCATATAAGTACTTGGGATCTGAAAATTGACTTTTCAGTTATCGACGCTATACGTTTAGAAATACCATGAAACGTGGACATTTATTGGTCCCGGGCTTATTGGGCAATTTTTTCACGACGCGAAAAATTCTGAGCTGATATAAGTACTTGGGATCTGAAAATTGACTTTTTAGTTATCAACGCTATACGTTTAGAAATACAATGAAACGTGGAGATTTCTTGGTCCCGGGCTGATTGGGCAATTTTTTCACGACGCGAAAAATTCCGAGCTGATATAAGTACTTGGGATCTGAAAATTGACTTTTCAGTTATCGACGCTATACGTTTAGAAATACCACGAAACGTGGACATTTCTTGGTCCCGGGCTGATTGGGCAATTTTTTCACGACGTGAAAAATTACGAGCTGATATAAGTACTTGGGATCTGAAAATTGAGTTTTCAGTTATCGACGCCATACGTTTAGAAATACCATGAAACGTGGACATTTCTTGGTCCCGTGCTGATTGGACCATTTTTTAACAACATGTAAAATACTCAGATCATATAAGTACTTGGGATCTGAAAATTGACTTTTCAGTTATCGACGCTATACGTTTAGAAATACCATGAAACGTGGACATTTATTGGTCCCGGGCTTATTGGGCAATTTTTTCACGACGCGAAAAATTCTGAGCTGATATAAGTACTTGGGATCTGAAAATTGACTTTTTAGTTATCAACGCTATACGTTTAGAAATACAATGAAACGTGGAGATTTCTTGGTCCCGGGCTGATTGGGCAATTTTTTCACGACGCGAAAAATTCCGAGCTGATATAAGTACTTGGGATCTGAAAATTGACTTTTCAGTTATCGACGCTATACGTTTAGAAATACCACGAAACGTGGACATTTCTTGGTCCCGGGCTGATTGGGCAATTTTTTCACGACGTGAAAAATTCCGAGCTGATATAAGTACTTGGGATCTGAAAATTGACGTTTCAGTTATCGACGCTATACGTTTAGAAATACCATGAAACGTGGACATTTCTTGGTCCCGGGCTGATTGGGCATTTTTTCACGACGTGAAAAATTCCGAGCTGATATAAGTACTTGGGATCTGAAAATTGACTTTTCAGTTATCGACACTATACGTTTAGAAATACCATGAAACGTGGACATTTCTTGGTCCCGGGCTGATTGAGCAATTTTTTCACGACGCGAAAAATTCTGAGCTGATATAAGTACTTGCGATCTGAAAATTGACTTTTCAGTTATCGACGCTATACGTTTAGAAATACAATGAAACGTGGAGATTTCTTGATCCCGGGCTGATTGGTCAATTTTTTCACGACGTGAAAAATTCAAAGCTGATATAAGTACTTGGGATCTGAAAATTGACTTTTCAGTTATCGACGCTATACGTTTAGAAATACCATGAAACGTGGAGATTTCTTGGTCCCGGGCTGATTGGGCAATTTTTTCACGGCGCGAAAAATTCTGAGCTGATATAAGTACTTGGGATCTGAAAATTGACTTTTCAGTTATCGACGCTATACGTTTAGAAATACAATGAAACGTGGAGATTTCTTGGTCCCGGGCTGATTGGGCAATTTTTTCACGACGCGAAAAATTCCGAGCTGATATAAGTACTTGGGATCTGAAAATTGACTTTTCAGTTATCGACACTATACGTTTAGAAATACCATGAAACGTGGACATTTCTTGGTCCCGGGCTGATTGAGCAATTTTTTCACGACGCGAAAAATTCTGAGCTGATATAAGTACTTGGGATCTGAAAATTGACTTTTCAGTTATCGACGCTATACGTTTAGAAATACCATGAAACGTGGACATTTCTTGGTCCCGGGCTGATTGGGCAATTTTTTCACGACGTGAAAAATTCCGAGCTGATATAAGTACTTGGGATCTGAAAATTGAGTTTCCAGTTATCGACGCCATACGTGTAGAAATACCATGAAACGTGGACATTTCTTGGTCCCGGGCTGATTGGGCAATTTTTTCAAGACGCGAAAAATTCTGAGCTTATATAAGTACTTGGGATCTGAAAATTGACTTTTCAGTTATCGACACTATACGTTTAGAAATACCATGAAACGTGGACATTTCTTGGTCCCGGGCTGATTGAGCAATTTTTTCACGACGCGAAAAGTTCTGAGCTGATATAAGTACTTGGGATCTGAAAATTGACTTTTCAGTTATCGACGCTATACGTTTAGAAATACCATGAAACGTGGACATTTCTTGGTCCCGGGCTGATTGGGCAATTTTTTCACGACGTGAAAAATTCCGAGCTGATATAAGTACTTGGGATCTGAAAATTGAGTTTTCAGTTATCGACGCCATACGTTTAGAAATACAATGAAACGTGGAGATTTCTTGATCCCGGGCTGATTGGGCAATTTTTTCACGACGTGAAAAATTCAAAGCTGATATAAGTACTTGGGATCTGAAAATTGACTTTTCAGTTATCGACGCTATACGTTTAGAAATACCATGAAACGTGGACATTTCTTGGTCCCGGGCTGATTGGGCAATTTTTTCACGGCGCGAAAAATTCTGAGCTGATATAAGTACTTGGGATCTGAAAACTGACTTTTCAGTTATCGACGCTATACGTTTAGAAATACAATGAAACGTGGAGATTTCTTGGTCCCGGGGTGATTGGGCAATTTTTTCACGACGCGAAAAATTCCGAGCTGATATAAGTACTTGGGATCTGAAAATTGAGTTTTCAGTTATCGATGCCATACGTTTAGAAATACCATGAAACGTGGAGATTTCTTGGTCCCGGGCTGATTGGGCAATTTTTTCACGACGTGAAAAATTCCGAGCTGATATAAGTACTTGGGATCTGAAAATTGAGTTTTCAGTTATCGACGCCATACGTTTAGAAATACAATGAAACGTGGAGATTTCTTGGTCCCGGGGTGATTGGGCAATTCTTTCACGACGTGAAAAATTACGAGCTGATATAAGTACTTGGGATCTGAAAATTGACTTTTCAGTTATCGACACTATACGTTTAGAAATACCATGAAACGTGGACATTTCTTGGTCCCGGGCTGATTGGGCAATTTTTTCAGGACGCGAAAAATTCTGAGCTGATATAAGTACTTGGGATCTGAAAATTGACTTTTCAGTTATCGACGCTATACGTTTAGAAATACCATGAAACGTGGACATTTCTTGGTCCCGGGCTGATTGGGCAATTTTTTCACGACGCGAGAAATTCCGAGCTGATATAAGTACTTGGGATCTGAAAATTGAGTTTTCAGTTATCGATGCAATACGTTTAGAAATACCATGAAACGTGGACATTTCTTGGTCCCGTGCTGATTGGACCATTTTTTAACAACATGTAAAATACTCAGATGATATAAGTACTTGGGATCTGAAAATTGACTTTTCAGTTATCGACGCTATACGTTTAGAAATACCATGAAACGTCGACATTTCTTGGTCCCGGGCTGATTGGGCAATTTTTTCACGACGCGAAAAATTCTGAGCTGATATAAGTACTTGGGATCTGAAAATTGACTTTTTAGTTATCAACGCTATACGTTTAGAAATACAATGAAACGTGGAGATTTCTTGGTCCCGGGCTGATTGGGCAATTTTTTCACGACGCGAAAAATTCTGAGCTGATATAAGTACTTGGGATCTGAAAATTGAGTTTCCAGTTATCGACGCCATACGTGTAGAAATACCATGAAACGTGGACATTTCTTGGTCCCGGGCTGATTGAGCAATTTTTTCACGACGCGAAAAATTCTGAGCTGATATAAGTACTTGGGATCTGAAAATTGACTTTTCAGTTATCGACGCCATACGTTTAGAAATACCATGAAACGTGGAGATTTCTTGGTCCCGGGCTGATTGGGCAATTTTTTCACGACGTGAAAAATTCCGAGCTGATATAAGTACTTGGGATCTGAAAATTGACTTTTCAGTTATCGACACTATACGTTTAGAAATACCATGAAACGTGGACATTTCTTGGTCGCGGGCTGATTGAGCAATTTTTTCACGACGCGAAAAATTCTGAGCTGATATAAGTACTTGGGATCTGAAAATTGACTTTTCAGTTATCGACGCTATACGTTTAGAAATACCATGAAACGTGGACATTTCTTGGTCCCGGGCTGATTGGGCAATTTTTTCACGACGTGAAAAATTCCGAGCTGATATAAGTACTTGGGATCTGAAAATTGACGTTTCAGTTATCGACGCTATACGTTTAGAAATACCATGAAACGTGGACATTTCTTGGTCCCGGGCTGATTGGGCAATTTTTTCACGACGTGAAAAATTCCGAGCTGATATAAGTACTTGGGATCTGAAAATTGACTTTTCAGTTATCGACACTATACGTTTAGAAATACCATGAAACGTGGACATTTCTTGGTCCCGGGCTGATTGAGCAATTTTTTCACGACGCGAAAAATTCTGAGCTGATATAAGTACTTGGGATCTGAAAATTGACTTTTCAGTTATCGACGCTATACGTTTAGAAATACAATGAAACGTGGAGATTTCTTGGTCCCGGGGTGATTGGGCAATTTTTTCACGACGCGAAAAATTCCGAGCTGATATAAGTACTTGGGATCTGAAAATTGAGTTTTCAGTTATCGATGCCATACGTTTAGAAATACCATGAAACGTGGAGATTTCTTGGTCCCGGGCTGATTGGGCAATTTTTTCACGACGTGAAAAATTCCGAGCTGATATAAGTACTTGGGATCTGAAAATTGAGGTTCCAGTTGTCGACGCCATACATTTAGAAATGCTATGAAACGTGGACATTTGTGAGTCCCGTGCTGATTGGACCATTTTTTAACAACACGTAAAATACGCAGCTGATATAAGTACTTGGGATCTGAAAATTGAGATTTTATATATCGACCTCATACGTTTAGAAATACCATGAAACGTGGACATTTCTTGGTGCCGGGCTGACTGGGGAATTTTTTCACGACGCGAAAAACTTCCGAGCTGATATATGTACTTGGGATCTGAAAATTACAATTCCAGTTATCGATGACATATGCTTCGAAATGCTACGAAACGTGGACATTTGTTGGTCCCGGGCTGATTGGACCATTGCTTCACAACACGAAAAATACGGAGCTGATATACGTATTTGGGATGTGAAAATTGATATTTCATTTATAGACGCCATTCGTTCAGAAATACGATGAAGCGTGGACATTTCTTGGTCCCGGGCTGTTTGGGGAATTTTATCACGACGCGAAAAATTCCGAGCTGGTATAATTACTTGGGACCTGAAAATTACAATTCCAGTTATCGACGCCATACATTTAGAAATGCTATGAAACGTGGACATTTGTGAGTCCCGTGCTGATTGGACCATTTGTTAACAACACGTAAAATACGCAGCTGATATAAGTACTTGGGATCTGAGAATTGAGATTCCAGTTATCGACGCCATATATTTAGGAATGTTATGAAACGTGGACATTTGTTGGTCTCGTGCTGATTGGACCATTTTCTAACAACACGTAAAATACGCAGCTGATATAAGTACTTGGGATCTGAAAATTGAGTTTCCAGTTATCGAAGCCATACGTTTAGAAATACCATCAAACGTGAACATTTGTTGTTCCCGGGCTGAGTGAACCATATTTCACAACACGTAAAATACGCAGCTGATATAAGTACTTGGGATCTGAATATTGAGATTCCATTTATCGACCTCATTCGTTTAGAAATTCCATGAAACGGGGACATTTCTTGG
Organism: Perithous albicinctus; assembly: GCA_964016905.1. Lineage (NCBI taxonomy): Eukaryota > Metazoa > Arthropoda > Insecta > Hymenoptera > Ichneumonidae > Perithous > Perithous albicinctus. The sequence goes on from OZ024700.1 coordinate 3,542,856, forward strand.
TCCCGGGCTGATCGGGGAATTTTTTCACGAAGCGAAAAATTCCGAGCTGATATAAGTACTTGGGATCTGAAAATTGAGATTCCAGTTGTCGATGCCATACATTTAGAAATGCTATGAAAAGTGGACATTTGTGAGTCCCGTGCTGATTGGACCATTTTTCACAACACGAAATATACGGAGCTGATATACGTACTTGGGATGTGAAAACTGATATTTCATTTATCGACGCCATTCGTTCAAATATGCCATGAAACGTGGACATTTGTTCGACCCGGGCTGTTTGGACCTTTTTTTCACAAAGTGAAAAATACGGAGCTGATATAAGTACTTGTGGTCAGAAAATTAAGATTCCAGTTATTGACGCCATACATTTAGAAATGCTATGAAACGTGCACATTTGTTGGTCCCGGGAGGATTGGACCATTGTTTCACAACATGAAAAATACGGAGCTGATATACGTACTTGGGATGTGACAATTGATATTTCATTTATCGACGCCATTCGTTCAGAAATGACATGAAACGTGGACATTTGTTCGTCCCGGGCTGTTTGGAACTTTTTTTCACAAATCGATAAATACGGAGCTGATATAAGTACTTGTAGTCTGAAAATTAAGATTCCAGTTATCGATGCCATACATTTAGAAATGCTATGAAACGTGGACATTTCTTGGTCCCGTGCAGATTGGACCATTTTTTAACAATACGGAAAATACGCAGCTGATATGAGTACTTGGGATCTAAAAATTGAGTTTCCAGTTGTCAACGCCATACGATTAGAAATACCATGAAACGTGGACATTTCTACGTCCCGGGCTGATTGGGGAATTTTATCACGACGCGAAAAATTCCGAGCTGTTATGATTACTTGGCATCTGAAAATTACAATTCCGGTTATCGACGCCATACATTTAGAAATGCTATGAAACGAGGACATTTGTTGGCCCCGAGCTGATTGGACCATTCTTTAACAACACGTAAAATACGCAGCTGATATAAGTACTTGGGATCTGAAAATTGAGTTTCTAGGTATCGACGCCGTACGTTTAGAAATACCATGAAACGTGGACATTGGTTGTTCGCGGGCTGATTGGGGAACTTTTTCACGACGCGAAAAATTCCGAACTGATATAAGTACTTGGGATCTGAAAAGTGAGATTCCAGTTATCGAAGCCATACGTTTAGAAATACCATTAAACGTGAACATTTGTTGTTCCCGGGCTGAGTGAACCATTTTTCACAACACGTAAAATACGCAGCTGATATAAGTACTTGGGATCTGAAAATTGAGATTTCATTTATCGACCTCATACGTTTAGAAATACCATGAAACGTGGACATTTCTTGGTACCGGGCTGACTGGGGAATTTTTTCACGACGCGAAAAATTCCGAGCTGATCGACGCCATACATTTAGAAATGCCATGAAACGTGGACATTTGTTTGTCCCGTTCTGATTGGACCATTTTTTAACAACACGTAAAATACGCAGCTGATATAAGTACTTGGGATCTGAAAATTGAAATTCCATTTATCGACCTCATAAGTTTAGTAATACCATGAAACGTGGACATTTCTTGGTCCCGGGCTGATTGGGAAATTTTGTCACGACGCGAAAAATTCCGAGCTGATATAAGTACTTGGGATCTGAAAATTACAATTCCAGTTATCGATGACATATGCTTAGAAATGCCATGAAACGTGGACACTTGTTGGTCCCGGGCTGATTGGACCATTTTTTAACAACACGTAAAATACGCAGCTGATATAAGTACTTGGGATCTGAAAATTGAGATTCCATTTATCGACCTCATACGTTTAGAAATACCAGGAAACGTGGACATTTCTTGGTCTCGGGCTGACTGGGGAATTTTTTCACGACGCGAAAAATTCCGAGCTGATATAAGTTCTTGGGATCTGAAAAGTGAGATTCCAGTTATCGACACCATACGTTTAGAAATACCATCAAACGTGAACATTTGTTATTCCCGGGCTGAGTGAACCATTTTTCACAACACGTAAAATACGCAGCTGATATAAGTACTTGGGATCTGAAAATTGAGATTTTATATATCGACCTCATACGTTTAGAAATACCATGAACCGTGGACATTTCTTGGTCCCGGGCTGACTGGGGAATTTTTTCACGACGCGAAAAATTCCGAGCTGATCGACGCCATACATTTAGAAATGCCATGAAACGTGGACATTTGTTTGTCCCGTTCTGATTGGACCATTTTTTAACAACACGTAAAATACGCAGCTGATATAAGTACTTGGATCTGAAAATTGAAATTCCATTTATCGACCTCATAAGTTTAGTAATACCATGAAACGTGGACATTTCTTGGTCCCGGGCTGATTGGGAAATTTTGTCACGACGCGAAAAATTCCGAGCTGATATAAGTACTTGGGATCTGAAAATTGAGGTTCCAGTTGTCGACGCCATACATTTAGAAATGCTATGAAACGTGGACATTTGTGAGTCCCGTGCTGATTGGACCATTTTTTAACAACACGTAAAATACGCGTCTGATATAAGTACTTGGGATCTGAAAATTGAGATTTTATATATCGACCTCATACGTTTAGAAATACCATGAAACGTGGACATTTCTTGGTCCCGGGCTGACTGGGGAATTTTTTCACGACGCGAAAAACTTCCGAGCTGATATATGTACTTGGGATCTGAAAATTACAATTCCAGTTATCGATGACATATGCTTCGAAATGCTACGAAACGTGGACATTTGTTGGTCCCGGGCTGATTGGACCATTGCTTCACAACACGAAAAATACGGAGCTGATATAAGTACTTGGGATCTGAATATTGAGATTCCATTTATCGACCTCATTCGTTTAGAAATTCCATGAAACGTGGACATTTCTTGGTCCCGGGCTGATTGGGCAATTTTTTCACGACGCGAAAAATTCCGAGCTGATATAAGTACTTGGGATCTGAAAATTGAGTTTTCAGTTATCGATGCCATACGTTTAGAAATACCATGAAACGTGGACATTTCTTGGTCCCGTGCTGATTGGACCATTTTTTAACAACATGTAAAATACTCAGATGATATAAGTACTTGGGATCTGAAAATTGACTTTTCAGTTATCGACGCTATACGTTTAGAAATACCATGAAACGTCGACATTTCTTGGTCCCGGGCTGATTGGGCAATTTTTTCACGACGCGAAAAATTCTGAGCTGATATAAGTACTTGGGATCTGAAAATTGACTTTTTAGTTATCAACGCTATACGTTTAGAAATACAATGAAACGTGGAGATTTCTTGGTCCCGGGCTGATTGGGCAATTTTTTCACGACGCGAAAAATTCCGAGCTGATATAAGTACTTGGGATCTGAAAATTGAGTTTTCAGTTATCGATGCCATACGTTTAGAAATACCATGAAACGTGGAGATTTCTTGGTCCCGGGCTGATTGGGCAATTTTTTAAAAACATGTAAAATACGCAGATGATATAAGTACTTGGGATCTGAAAATTGACTTTTCAGTTATCGACGCTATACGTTTAGAAATACAATGAAACGTGGAGATTTCATGGTCCCGGGCTGATTTCGGAATTTTTTCACGACGCGAAAAATTCCGAGCTGATATAAGTACTTGGGATCTGAAAATTGAGTTTTCAGTTATCGATGCCATACGTTTAGAAATACCATGAAACGTGGACATTTCTTGGTCCCGTGCTGATTGGACCATTTTTTAACAACATGTAAAATACTCAGATGATATAAGTACTTGGGATCTGAAAATTGACTTTTCAGTTATCGACGCTATACGTTTAGAAATACCATGAAACGTGGACATTTATTGGTCCCGGGCTTATTGGGCAATTTTTTCACGACGCGAAAAATTCTGAGCTGATATAAGTACTTGGGATCTGAAAATTGACTTTTTAGTTATCAACGCTATACGTTTAGAAATACAATGAAACGTGGAGATTTCTTGGTCCCGGGCTGATTGGGCAATTTTTTCACGACGCGAAAAATTCCGAGCTGATATAAGTACTTGGGATCTGAAAATTGAGTTTTCAGTTATCGATGCCATACGTTTAGAAATACCATGAAACGTGGACATTTCTTGGTCCCGTGCTGATTGGACCATTTTTTAACAACATGTAAAATACTCAGATGATATAAGTACTTGGGATCTGAAAATTGACTTTTCAGTTATCGACGCTATACGTTTAGAAATACCATGAAACGTGGACCTTTCTTGGTCCCGGGCTGATTGGGCAATTTTTTCACGACGCGAAAAATTCCGAGCTGATATAAGTACTTGGGATCTGAAAATTGAGTTTTCAGTTATCGATGCCATACGTTTAGAAATACCATGAAACGTGGAGATTTCTTGGTCCCGGGCTGATTGGGCAATTTTTTAAAAACATGTAAAATACGCAGATGATATAAGTACTTAGGATCTGAAAATTGAGTTTTCAGTTATCGCCGCCATACCTTTAGAAATACAATGAAACGTGGAGATTTCATGGTCCCGGGCTGATTTCGGAATTTTTTCACGACGCGAAAAATTACGAGCTGATATAAGTACTTGGGATCTGAAAATTGAGTTTTCAGTTATCGACGCCATACGTTTAGAAATACCATGAAACGTGGACATTTCTTGGTCCCGTGCTGATTGGACCATTTTTTAACAACATGTAAAATACTCAGATCATATAAGTACTTGGGATCTGAAAATTGACTTTTCAGTTATCGACGCTATACGTTTAGAAATACCATGAAACGTGGACATTTATTGGTCCCGGGCTTATTGGGCAATTTTTTCACGACGCGAAAAATTCTGAGCTGATATAAGTACTTGGGATCTGAAAATTGACTTTTTAGTTATCAACGCTATACGTTTAGAAATACAATGAAACGTGGAGATTTCTTGGTCCCGGGCTGATTGGGCAATTTTTTCACGACGCGAAAAATTCCGAGCTGATATAAGTACTTGGGATCTGAAAATTGACTTTTCAGTTATCGACGCTATACGTTTAGAAATACCACGAAACGTGGACATTTCTTGGTCCCGGGCTGATTGGGCAATTTTTTCACGACGTGAAAAATTACGAGCTGATATAAGTACTTGGGATCTGAAAATTGAGTTTTCAGTTATCGACGCCATACGTTTAGAAATACCATGAAACGTGGACATTTCTTGGTCCCGTGCTGATTGGACCATTTTTTAACAACATGTAAAATACTCAGATCATATAAGTACTTGGGATCTGAAAATTGACTTTTCAGTTATCGACGCTATACGTTTAGAAATACCATGAAACGTGGACATTTATTGGTCCCGGGCTTATTGGGCAATTTTTTCACGACGCGAAAAATTCTGAGCTGATATAAGTACTTGGGATCTGAAAATTGACTTTTTAGTTATCAACGCTATACGTTTAGAAATACAATGAAACGTGGAGATTTCTTGGTCCCGGGCTGATTGGGCAATTTTTTCACGACGCGAAAAATTCCGAGCTGATATAAGTACTTGGGATCTGAAAATTGACTTTTCAGTTATCGACGCTATACGTTTAGAAATACCACGAAACGTGGACATTTCTTGGTCCCGGGCTGATTGGGCAATTTTTTCACGACGTGAAAAATTCCGAGCTGATATAAGTACTTGGGATCTGAAAATTGACGTTTCAGTTATCGACGCTATACGTTTAGAAATACCATGAAACGTGGACATTTCTTGGTCCCGGGCTGATTGGGCATTTTTTCACGACGTGAAAAATTCCGAGCTGATATAAGTACTTGGGATCTGAAAATTGACTTTTCAGTTATCGACACTATACGTTTAGAAATACCATGAAACGTGGACATTTCTTGGTCCCGGGCTGATTGAGCAATTTTTTCACGACGCGAAAAATTCTGAGCTGATATAAGTACTTGCGATCTGAAAATTGACTTTTCAGTTATCGACGCTATACGTTTAGAAATACAATGAAACGTGGAGATTTCTTGATCCCGGGCTGATTGGTCAATTTTTTCACGACGTGAAAAATTCAAAGCTGATATAAGTACTTGGGATCTGAAAATTGACTTTTCAGTTATCGACGCTATACGTTTAGAAATACCATGAAACGTGGAGATTTCTTGGTCCCGGGCTGATTGGGCAATTTTTTCACGGCGCGAAAAATTCTGAGCTGATATAAGTACTTGGGATCTGAAAATTGACTTTTCAGTTATCGACGCTATACGTTTAGAAATACAATGAAACGTGGAGATTTCTTGGTCCCGGGCTGATTGGGCAATTTTTTCACGACGCGAAAAATTCCGAGCTGATATAAGTACTTGGGATCTGAAAATTGACTTTTCAGTTATCGACACTATACGTTTAGAAATACCATGAAACGTGGACATTTCTTGGTCCCGGGCTGATTGAGCAATTTTTTCACGACGCGAAAAATTCTGAGCTGATATAAGTACTTGGGATCTGAAAATTGACTTTTCAGTTATCGACGCTATACGTTTAGAAATACCATGAAACGTGGACATTTCTTGGTCCCGGGCTGATTGGGCAATTTTTTCACGACGTGAAAAATTCCGAGCTGATATAAGTACTTGGGATCTGAAAATTGAGTTTCCAGTTATCGACGCCATACGTGTAGAAATACCATGAAACGTGGACATTTCTTGGTCCCGGGCTGATTGGGCAATTTTTTCAAGACGCGAAAAATTCTGAGCTTATATAAGTACTTGGGATCTGAAAATTGACTTTTCAGTTATCGACACTATACGTTTAGAAATACCATGAAACGTGGACATTTCTTGGTCCCGGGCTGATTGAGCAATTTTTTCACGACGCGAAAAGTTCTGAGCTGATATAAGTACTTGGGATCTGAAAATTGACTTTTCAGTTATCGACGCTATACGTTTAGAAATACCATGAAACGTGGACATTTCTTGGTCCCGGGCTGATTGGGCAATTTTTTCACGACGTGAAAAATTCCGAGCTGATATAAGTACTTGGGATCTGAAAATTGAGTTTTCAGTTATCGACGCCATACGTTTAGAAATACAATGAAACGTGGAGATTTCTTGATCCCGGGCTGATTGGGCAATTTTTTCACGACGTGAAAAATTCAAAGCTGATATAAGTACTTGGGATCTGAAAATTGACTTTTCAGTTATCGACGCTATACGTTTAGAAATACCATGAAACGTGGACATTTCTTGGTCCCGGGCTGATTGGGCAATTTTTTCACGGCGCGAAAAATTCTGAGCTGATATAAGTACTTGGGATCTGAAAACTGACTTTTCAGTTATCGACGCTATACGTTTAGAAATACAATGAAACGTGGAGATTTCTTGGTCCCGGGGTGATTGGGCAATTTTTTCACGACGCGAAAAATTCCGAGCTGATATAAGTACTTGGGATCTGAAAATTGAGTTTTCAGTTATCGATGCCATACGTTTAGAAATACCATGAAACGTGGAGATTTCTTGGTCCCGGGCTGATTGGGCAATTTTTTCACGACGTGAAAAATTCCGAGCTGATATAAGTACTTGGGATCTGAAAATTGAGTTTTCAGTTATCGACGCCATACGTTTAGAAATACAATGAAACGTGGAGATTTCTTGGTCCCGGGGTGATTGGGCAATTCTTTCACGACGTGAAAAATTACGAGCTGATATAAGTACTTGGGATCTGAAAATTGACTTTTCAGTTATCGACACTATACGTTTAGAAATACCATGAAACGTGGACATTTCTTGGTCCCGGGCTGATTGGGCAATTTTTTCAGGACGCGAAAAATTCTGAGCTGATATAAGTACTTGGGATCTGAAAATTGACTTTTCAGTTATCGACGCTATACGTTTAGAAATACCATGAAACGTGGACATTTCTTGGTCCCGGGCTGATTGGGCAATTTTTTCACGACGCGAGAAATTCCGAGCTGATATAAGTACTTGGGATCTGAAAATTGAGTTTTCAGTTATCGATGCAATACGTTTAGAAATACCATGAAACGTGGACATTTCTTGGTCCCGTGCTGATTGGACCATTTTTTAACAACATGTAAAATACTCAGATGATATAAGTACTTGGGATCTGAAAATTGACTTTTCAGTTATCGACGCTATACGTTTAGAAATACCATGAAACGTCGACATTTCTTGGTCCCGGGCTGATTGGGCAATTTTTTCACGACGCGAAAAATTCTGAGCTGATATAAGTACTTGGGATCTGAAAATTGACTTTTTAGTTATCAACGCTATACGTTTAGAAATACAATGAAACGTGGAGATTTCTTGGTCCCGGGCTGATTGGGCAATTTTTTCACGACGCGAAAAATTCCGAGCTGATATAAGTACTTGGGATCTGAAAATTGAGTTTTCAGTTATCGATGCCATACGTTTAGAAATACCATGAAACGTGGAGATTTCTTGGTCCCGGGCTGATTGGGCAATTTTTTAAAAACATGTAAAATACGCAGATGATATAAGTACTTGGGATCTGAAAATTGACTTTTCAGTTATCGACGCTATACGTTTAGAAAGACAATGAAACGTGGAGATTTCTCGGTCCCGGGCTGATTGGGCAATTTTTTCACGACGCGAAAAATTCCGAGCTGATATAAGTACTTGGGATCTGAAAATTGAGTTTTCAGTTATCGATGCCATACGTTTAGAAATACCATGAAACGTGGAGATTTCTTGGTCCCGGGCTGATTGGGCAATTTTTTAAAAACATGTAAAATACGCAGATGATATAAGTACTTGGGATCTGAAAATTGAGTTTTCAGTTATCGCCGCCATACCTTTAGAAATACAATGAAACGTGGAGATTTCATGGTCCCGGGCTGATTTCGGAATTTTTTCACGACGCGAAAAATTACGAGCTGATATAAGTACTTGGGATCTGAAAATTGAGTTTTCAGTTATCGATGCCATACGTTTAGAAATACCATGAAACGTGGAGATTTCTTGGTCCCGGGCTGATTGGGCAATTTTTTAAAAACATGTAAAATACGCAGATGATATAAGTACTTGGGATCTGAAAATTGAGTTTTCAGTTATCGCCGCCATACCTTTAGAAATACAATGAAACGTGGAGATTTCATGGTCCCGGGCTGATTTCGGAATTTTTTCACGACGCGAAAAATTCTGAGCTGATATAAGTACTTGGGATCTGAAAATTGAGTTTCCAGTTATCGACGCCATACGTGTAGAAATACCATGAAACGTGGACATTTCTTGGTCCCGGGCTGATTGAGCAATTTTTTCACGACGCGAAAAATTCTGAGCTGATATAAGTACTTGGGATCTGAAAATTGACTTTTCAGTTATCGACGCTATACGTTTAGAAATACCATGAAACGTGGACATTTCTTGGTCCCGGGCTGATTGGGCAATTTTTTCACGACGTGAAAAATTCCGAGCTGATATAAGTACTTGGGATCTGAAAATTGACGTTTCAGTTATCGACGCTATACGTTTAGAAATACCATGAAACGTGGACATTTCTTGGTCCCGGGCTGATTGGGCAATTTTTTCACGACGTGAAAAATTCCGAGCTGATATAAGTACTTGGGATCTGAAAATTGAGTTTCCAGTTATCGACGCCATACGTGTAGAAATACCATGAAACGTGGACATTTCTTGGTCCCGGGCTGATTGGGCAATTTTTTCAAGACGCGAAAAATTCTGAGCTTATATAAGTACTTGGGATCTGAAAATTGACTTTTCAGTTATCGACGCCATACGTTTAGAAATACCATGAAACGTGGAGATTTCTTGGTCCCGGGCTGATTGGGCAATTTTTTCACGACGTGAAAAATTCCGAGCTGATATAAGTACTTGGGATCTGAAAATTGACTTTTCAGTTATCGACGCTATACGTTTAGAAATACCATGAAACGTGGACATTTCTTGGTCCCGGGCTGATTGGGCAATTTTTTCACGACGTGAAATATTCCGAGCTGATATAAGTACTTGGGATCTGAAAATTGACGTTTCAGTTATCGACGCTATACGTTTAGAAATACCATGAAACGTGGACATTTCTTGGTCCCGGGCTGATTGGGCAATTTTTTCACGACGTGAAAAATTCCGAGCTGATATAAGTACTTGGGATCTGAAAATTGACTTTTCAGTTATCGACACTATACGTTTAGAAATACCATGAAACGTGGACATTTCTTGGTCGCGGGCTGATTGAGCAATTTTTTCACGACGCGAAAAATTCTGAGCTGATATAAGTACTTGGGATCTGAAAATTGACTTTTCAGTTATCGACGCTATACGTTTAGAAATACCATGAAACGTGGACATTTCTTGGTCCCGGGCTGATTGGGCAATTTTTTCACGACGTGAAAAATTCCGAGCTGATATAAGTACTTGGGATCTGAAAATTGACGTTTCAGTTATCGACGCTATACGTTTAGAAATACCATGAAACGTGGACATTTCTTGGTCCCGGGCTGATTGGGCAATTTTTTCACGACGTGAAAAATTCCGAGCTGATATAAGTACTTGGGATCTGAAAATTGACTTTTCAGTTATCGACACTATACGTTTAGAAATACCATGAAACGTGGACATTTCTTGGTCCCGGGCTGATTGAGCAATTTTTTCACGACGCGAAAAATTCTGAGCTGATATAAGTACTTGGGATCTGAAAATTGACTTTTCAGTTATCGACGCTATACGTTTAGAAATACAATGAAACGTGGAGATTTCTTGGTCCCGGGGTGATTGGGCAATTTTTTCACGACGCGAAAAATTCCGAGCTGATATAAGTACTTGGGATCTGAAAATTGAGTTTTCAGTTATCGATGCCATACGTTTAGAAATACCATGAAACGTGGAGATTTCTTGGTCCCGGGCTGATTGGGCAATTTTTTCACGACGTGAAAAATTCCGAGCTGATATAAGTACTTGGGATCTGAAAATTGAGTTTTCAGTTATCGACGCCATACGTTTAGAAATACAATGAAACGTGGAGATTTCTTGGTCCCGGGCTGATTGGGCAATTTTTTCACGACGTGAAAAATTCCGAGCTGATATAAGTACTTGGGATCTGAAAATTGACTTTTCAGTTACCGACACTATACGTTTAGAAATACCATGAAACGTGGACATTTCTTGGTCCCGGGCTGATTGGGCAATTTTTTCAGGACGCGAAAAATTCTGAGCTGATATAAGTACTTGGGATCTGAAAATTGACTTTTCAGTTATCGACGCTATACGTTTAGAAATACCATGAAACGTGGACATTTCTTGGTCCCGGGCTGATTGGGCAATTTTTTCACGACGTGAAAAATTCCGAGCTGATATAAGTACTTGGGATCTGAAAATTGACTTTTCAGTTATCGACACTATACGTTTAGAAATACCATGAAACGTGGACATTTCTTGGTCGCGGGCTGATTGAGCAATTTTTTCACGACGCGAAAAATTCCGAGCTGATATAAGTACTTGGGATCTGAAAATTGACTTTTCAGTTATCGACGCTATACGTTTAGAAATACCATGAAACGTGGACATTTCTTGGTCCCGGGCTGATTGGGCAATTTTTTCACGACGTGAAAAATTCCGAGCTGATATAAGTACTTGGGATCTGAAAATTGACGTTTCAGTTATCGACGCTATACGTTTAGAAATACCATGAAACGTGGACATTTCTTGGTCCCGGGCTGATTGGGCAATTTTTTCACGACGTGAAAAATTCCGAGCTGATATAAGTACTTGGGATCTGAAAATTGACTTTTCAGTTATCGACACTATACGTTTAGAAATACCATGAAACGTGGACATTTCTTGGTCCCGGGCTGATTGAGCAATTTTTTCACGACGCGAAAAATTCTGAGCTGATATAAGTACTTGGGATCTGAAAATTGACTTTTCAGTTATCGACGCTATACGTTTAGAAATACAATGAAACGTGGAGATTTCTTGGTCCCGGGGTGATTGGGCAATTTTTTCACGACGCGAAAAATTCCGAGCTGATATAAGTACTTGGGATCTGAAAATTGAGTTTTCAGTTATCGATGCCATACGTTTAGAAATACCATGAAACGTGGAGATTTCTTGGTCCCGGGCTGATTTCGGAATTTTTTCACGACGCGAAAAATTACGAGCTGATATAAGTACTTGGGATCTGAAAATTGAGTTTTCAGTTATCGACGCCATACGTTTAGAAATACCATGAAACGTGGACATTTCTTGGTCCCGGGGTGATTGGGCAATTCTTTCACGACGTGAAAAATTACGAGCTGATATAAGTACTTGGGATCTGAAAATTGACTTTTCAGTTATCGACACTATACGTTTAGAAATACCATGAAACGTGGACATTTCTTGGTCCCGGGCTGATTGGGCAATTTTTTCAGGACGCGAAAAATTCTGAGCTGATATAAGTACTTGGGATCTGAAAATTGACTTTTCAGTTATCGACGCTATACGTTTAGAAATACCATGAAACGTGGACATTTCTTGGTCCCGGGCTGATTGGGCAATTTTTTCACGACGCGAAAAATTCTGAGCTGATATAAGTACTTGGGATCTGAAAATTGACTTTTCAGTTATCGACGCTATACGTTTAGAAATACAATGAAACGTGGAGATTTCTTGGTCCCGGGCTGATTGGGCAATTTTTTCACGACGCGAAAAATTCCGAGCTGATATAAGTACTTGGGATCTGAAAATTGAGTTTTCAGTTATCGATGCCATACGTTTAGAAATACCATGAAACGTGGAGATTTCTTGGTTCCGGGCTGATTGGGCAATTTTTTAAAAACATGTAAAATACGCAGATGATATAAGTACTTGGGATCTGAAAATTGACTTTTCAGTTATCGACGCTATACGTTTAGAAATACAATGAAACGTGGAGATTTCTCGGTCCCGGGCTGATTGGGCAATTTTTTCACGACGCGAAAAATTCCGAGCTGATATAAGTACTTGGGATCTGAAAATTGAGTTTTCAGTTATCGATGCCATACGTTTAGAAATACCATGAAACGTGGACATTTCTTGGTCCCGTGCTGATTGGACCATTTTTTAACAACATGTAAAATACTCAGATGATATAAGTACTTGGGATCTGAAAATTGACTTTTCAGTTATCGACGCTATACGTTTAGAAATACCATGAAACGTGGACCTTTCTTGGTCCCGGGCTGATTGGGCAATTTTTTCACGACGCGAAAAATTCCGAGCTGATATAAGTACTTGGGATCTGAAAATTGAGTTTTCAGTTATCGATGCCATACGTTTAGAAATACCATGAAACGTGGAGATTTCTTGGTCCCGGGCTGATTGGGCAATTTTTTAAAAACATGTAAAATACGCAGATGATATAAGTACTTAGGATCTGAAAATTGAGTTTTCAGTTATCGCCGCCATACCTTTAGAAATACAATGAAACGTGGAGATTTCATGGTCCCGGGCTGATTTCGGAATTTTTTCACGACGCGAAAAATTACGAGCTGATATAAGTACTTGGGATCTGAAAATTGAGTTTTCAGTTATCGACGCCATACGTTTAGAAATACCATGAAACGTGGACATTTCTTGGTCCCGTGCTGATTGGACCATTTTTTAAGAACATGTAAAATACTCAGATGATATAAGTACTTGGGATCTGAAAATTGACTTTTCAGTTATCGACGCTATACGTTTAGAAATACCATGAAACGTGGACATTTATTGGTCCCGGGCTTATTGGGCAATTTTTTCACGACGCGAAAAATTCTGAGCTGATATAAGTACTTGCGATCTGAAAATTGACTTTTCAGTTATCGACGCTATACGTTTAGAAATACAATGAAACGTGGAGATTTCTTGATCCCGGGCTGATTGGTCAATTTTTTCACGACGTGAAAAATTCAAAGCTGATATAAGTACTTGGGATCTGAAAATTGACTTTTCAGTTATCGACGCTATACGTTTAGAAATACCATGAAACGTGGACATTTCTTGGTCCCGGGCTGATTGGGCAATTTTTTCACGGCGCGAAAAATTCTGAGCTGATATAAGTACTTGGGATCTGAAAATTGACTTTTCAGTTATCGACGCTATACGTTTAGAAATACAATGAAACGTGGAGATTTCTTGGTCCCGGGCTGATTGGGCAATTTTTTCACGACGCGAAAAATTCCGAGCTGATATAAGTACTTGGGATCTGAAAATTGACTTTTCAGTTATCGACGCTATACGTTTAGAAATACCATGAAACGTGGACATTTCTTGTTCCCGGGCTGATTGGGCAATTTTTTCACGACGTGAAAAATTCCGAGCTGATATAAGTACTTGGGATCTGAAAATTGAGTTTCCAGTTATCGACGCCATACGTTTAGAAATACCATGAAACGTGGACATTTCTTGGTCCCGTGCTGATTGGACCATTTTTTAACAACATGTAAAATACTCAGATGATATAAGTACTTGGGATCTGAAAATTGACTTTTCAGTTATCGACGCTATACGTTTAGAAATACCATGAAACGTGGACATTTCTTGGTCCCGGGCTGATTGGGCAATTTTTTCACGACGTGAAAAATTCCGAGCTGATATAAGTACTTGGGATCTGAAAATTGACTTTTTAGTTATCAACGCTATACGTTTAGAAATACAATGAAACGTGGAGATTTCTTGGTCCCGGGCTGATTGGGCAATTTTTTCACGACGCGAAAAATTCCGAGCTGATATAAGTACTTGGGATCTGAAAATTGAGTTTTCAGTTATCGATGCCATACGTTTAGAAATACCATGAAACGTGGAGATTTCTTGGTCCCGGGCTGATTGGGCAATTTTTTAAAAACATGTACAATACGCAGATGATATAAGTACTTAGGATCTGAAAATTGAGTTTTCAGTTATCGCCGCCATACCTTTAGAAATACAATGAAACGTGGAGATTTCATGGTCCCGGGCTGATTTCGGAATTTTTTCACGACGCGAAAAATTACGAGCTGATATAAGTACTTGGGATATGAAAATTGAGTTTTCAGTTATCGATACCATACGTTTAGAAATACCATGAAACGTGGACATTTCTTGGTCCCGGGCTGATTGGGCAATTTTTTCACGACGCGAAAAATTCTGAGCTGATATAAGTACTTGGGATCTGAAAATTGAGTTTCCAGTTATCGACGCCATACGTTTAGAAATACCATGAAACGTGGACATTTCTTGGTCCCGTGCTGATTGGACCATTTTTTAACAACATGTAAAATACTCAGATGATATAAGTACTTGGGATCTGAAAATTGACTTTTCAGTTATCGACGCTATACGTTTAGAAATACCATGAAACGTCGACATTTCTTGGTCCCGGGCTGATTGGGCAATTTTTTCACGACGCGAAAAATTCTGAGCTGATATAAGTACTTGGGATCTGAAAATTGACTTTTTAGTTATCAACGCTATACGTTTAGAAATACAATGAAACGTGGAGATTTCTTGGTCCCGGGCTGATTGGGCAATTTTTTCACGACGCGAAAAATTCTGAGCTGATATAAGTACTTGGGATCTGAAAATTGAGTTTCCAGTTATCGACGCCATACGTGTAGAAATACCATGAAACGTGGACATTTCTTGGTCCCGGGCTGATTGAGCAATTTTTTCACGACGCGAAAAATTCTGAGCTGATATAAGTACTTGGGATCTGAAAATTGACTTTTCAGTTATCGACGCCATACGTTTAGAAATACCATGAAACGTGGAGATTTCTTGGTCCCGGGCTGATTGGGCAATTTTTTCACGACGTGAAAAATTCCGAGCTGATATAAGTACTTGGGATCTGAAAATTGACTTTTCAGTTATCGACGCTATACGTTTAGAAATACCATGAAACGTGGACATTTCTTGGTCCCGGGCTGATTGGGCAATTTTTTCACGACGTGAAATATTCCGAGCTGATATAAGTACTTGGGATCTGAAAATTGACGTTTCAGTTATCGACGCTATACGTTTAGAAATACCATGAAACGTGGACATTTCTTGGTCCCGGGCTGATTGGGCAATTTTTTCACGACGTGAAAAATTCCGAGCAGATATAAGTACTTGGGATCTGAAAATTGACTTTTCAGTTATCGACACTATACGTTTAGAAATACCATGAAACGTGGACATTTCTTGGTCCCGGGCTGATTGAGCAATTTTTTCACGACGCGAAAAATTCTGAGCTGATATAAGTACTTGGGATCTGAAAATTGACTTTTCAGTTATCGACGCTATACGTTTAGAAATACCATGAAACGTGGACATTTCTTGGTCCCGGGCTGATTGGGCAATTTTTTCACGACGTGAAAAATTCCGAGCTGATATAAGTACTTGGGATCTGAAAATTGAGTTTTCAGTTATCAACGCCATACATTTAGAAATACAATGAAACGTGGAGATTTCTTGATCCCGGGCTGATTGGGCAATTTTTTCACGACGTGAAAAATTCCGAGCTGATATAAGTACTTGGGATCTGAAAATTGAGTTTTCAGTTATCGACGCCATACGTTTAGAAATACAATGAAACGTGGAGATTTCTTGATCCCGGGCTGATTGGGCAATTTTTTCACGACGTGAAAAATTCAAAGCTGATATAAGTACTTGGGAACTGAAAATTGACTTTTCAGTTATCGACGCTATACGTTTAGAAATACCATGAAACGTGGACATTTCTTGGTCCCGGGCTGATTGGGCAATTTTTTCACGGCGCGAAAAATTCTGAGCTGATATAAGTACTTGGGATCTGAAAATTGAGTTTCCAGTTATCGACGCCATACGTTTAGAAATACCATGAAACGTGGACATTTCTTGGTCCCGGGCTGATTGCGCAATTTTTTCACGACGTGAAAAATTCCGAGCTGATATAAGTACTTGGGATCTGAAAATTGAGTTTTCAGTTATCGACGCCATACGTTTAGAAATACAATGAAACGTGGAGATTTCTTGGTCCCGGGCTGATTGGGCAATTTTTTCACGACGCGAAAAATTCTGAGCTGATATAAGTACTTGGGATCTGAAAATTGACTTTTCAGTTATCGACGCAATACGTTTAGAAATACAATGAAACGTGGAGATTTCTTGGTCCCGGGCTGATTGGGCAATTTTTTCACGACGAGAAAAATTCCGAGCTGATATAAGTACTTGGGATCTGAAAATTGAGTTTTTAGTTATCGATGCCATACGTTTAGAAATACCATTAAACGTGGACATTTCTTGGTCCCGTGCTGATTGGACCATTTTTTAACAACATGTAAAATACTCAGATGATATAAGTACTTGGGATCTGAAAATTGACTTTTCAGTTATCGACGCTATACGTTTAGAAATACCATGAAACGTGGACCTTTCTTGGTCCCGGGCTGATTGGGCAATTTTTTCACGACGCGAAAAATTCTGAGCTGATATAAGTACTTGGGATCTGAAAATTGAGTTTCCAGTTATCGACGCCATACGTTTAGAAATACCATGAAACGTGGACATTTCTTGGTCCCGGGCTGATTGCGCAATTTTTTCACGACGTGAAAAATTCCGAGCTGATATAAGTACTTGGGATCTGAAAATTGAGTTTTCAGTTATCGACGCCATACGTTTAGAAATACAATGAAACGTGGAGATTTCTTGGTCCCGGGCTGATTGGGCAATTTTTTCACGACGCGAAAAATTCTGAGCTGATATAAGTACTTGGGATCTGAAAATTGAGTTTCCAGTTATCGACGCCATACGTTTAGAAATACCATGAAACGTGGACATTTCTTGGTCCCGGGCTGATTGCGCAATTTTTTCACGACGTGAAAAATTCCGAGCTGATATAAGTACTTGGGATCTGAAAATTGAGTTTTCAGTTATCGACGCCATACGTTTAGAAATACAATGAAACGTGGAGATTTCTTGGTCCCGGGCTGATTGGGCAATTTTTTCACGACGCGAAAAATTCTGAGCTGATATAAGTACTTGGGATCTGAAAATTGAGTTTCCAGTTATCGACGCCATACGTTTAGAAATACCATGAAACGTGGACATTTCTTGGTCCCGGGCTGATTGCGCAATTTTTTCACGACGTGAAAAATTCCGAGCTGATATAAGTACTTGGGATCTGAAAATTGAGTTTTCAGTTATCGACGCCATACGTTTAGAAATACAATGAAACGTGGAGATTTCTTGGTCCCGGGCTGATTGGGCAATTTTTTCACGACGCGAAAAATTCTGAGCTGATATAAGTACTTGGGATCTGAAAATTGACTTTTCAGTTATCGACGCAATACGTTTAGAAATACAATGAAACGTGGAGATTTCTTGGTCCCGGGCTGATTGGGCAATTTTTTCACGACGAGAAAAATTCCGAGCTGATATAAGTACTTGGGATCTGAAAATTGAGTTTTTAGTTATCGATGCCATACGTTTAGAAATACCATTAAACGTGGACATTTCTTGGTCCCGTGCTGATTGGACCATTTTTTAACAACATGTAAAATACTCAGATGATATAAGTACTTGGGATCTGAAAATTGACTTTTCAGTTATCGACGCTATACGTTTAGAAATACCATGAAACGTGGACCTTTCTTGGTCCCGGGCTGATTGGGCAATTTTTTCACGACGTGAAAAATTCCGAGCTGATATAAGTACTTGGGATCTGAAAATTGAGTTTTCAGTTATCGATGCCATACGTTTAAAAATACCATGAAACGTGGAGATTTCTTGGTCCCGGGCTGATTGGGCAATTTTTTAAAAACATGTAAAATACGCAGATGATATAAGTACTTGGGATCTGAAAATTGAGTTTTCAGTTATCGCCGCCATACCTTTAGAAATACAATGAAACGTGGAGATTTCATGGTTCCGGGCTGATTTCGGAATTTTTTCACGACGCGAAAAATTACGAGCTGATATAAGTACTTGGGATATGAAAATTGAGTTTTCAGTTATCGATACCATACGTTTAGAAATACCATGAAACGTGGACATTTGTTGGTCCCGGGCTGATTGGGCAATTTTTTCACGACGCGAAAAATTCTGAGCTGATATAAGTACTTGGGATCTGAAAATTGAGTTTCCAGTTATCGACGCCATACGTTTAGAAATACCATGAAACGTGGACATTTCTTGGTCCCGGGCTGATTGAGCAATTTTTTCACGACGCGAAAAATTCTGAGCTGATATAAGTACTTGGGATCTGAAAATTGACTTTTCAGTTATCGACGCTATACGTTTAGAAATACCATGAAACGTGGACATTTCTTGGTCCCGGGCTGATTGGGCAATTTTTTCACGACGTGAAAAATTCCGAGCTGATATAAGTACTTGGGATCTGAAAATTGACGTTTCAGTTATCGACGCTATACGTTTAGAAATACCATGAAACGTGGACATTTCTTGGTCCCGGGCTGATTGGGCAATTTTTTCACGACGTGAAAAATTCCGAGCTGATATAAGTACTTGGGATCTGAAAATTGACTTTTGAGTTATCAACGCTATACGTTTAGAAATACAATGAAACGTGGAGATTTCTTGGTCCCGGGCTGATTGGGCAATTTTTTCACGACGCGAAAAATTCCGAGCTGATATAAGTACTTGAGATCTGAAAATTGAGTTTTCAGTTATCGATGCCATACGTTTAGAAATACCATGAAACGTGGAGATTTCTTGGTCCCGGGCTGATTGGGCAATTTTTTAAAAACATGTACAATACGCAGATGATATAAATACTTAGGATCTGAAAATTGAGTTTTCAGTTATCGCCGCCATACCTTTAGAAATACAATGAAACGTGGAGATTTCATGGTCCCGGGCTGATTTCGGAATTTTTTCACGACGCGAAAAATTACGAGCTGATATAAGTACTTGGGATATGAAAATTGAGTTTTCAGTTATCGATACCATACGTTTAGAAATACCATGAAACGTGGACATTTCTTGGTCCCGGGCTGATTGGGCAATTTTTTCACGACGCGAAAAATTCTGAGCTGATATAAGTACTTGGGATCTGAAAATTGAGTTTCCAGTTATCGACGCCATACGTTTAGAAATACCATGAAACGTGGACATTTCTTGGTCCCGTGCTGATTGGACCATTTTTTAACAACATGTAAAATACTCAGATGATATAAGTACTTGGGATCTGAAAATTGACTTTTTAGTTATCGACGCTATACGTTTAGAAATACCATGAAACGTCGACATTTCTTGGTCCCGGGCTGATTGGGCAATTTTTTCACGACGCGAAAAATTCTGAGCTGATATAAGTACTTGGGATCTGAAAATTGACTTTTTAGTTATCAACGCTATACGTTTAGAAATACAATGAAACGTGGAGATTTCTTGGTCCCGGGCTGATTGGGCAATTTTTTCACGACGCGAAAAATTCCGAGCTGATATAAGTACTTGGGATCTGAAAATTGAGTTTTCAGTTATCGATGCCATACGTTTAGAAATACCATGAAACGTGGAGATTTCTTGGTCCCGGGCTGATTGGGCAATTTTTTAAAAACATGTAAAATACGCAGATGATATAAGTACTTGGGATCTGAAAATTGAGTTTTCAGTTATCGCCGCCATACCTTTAGAAATACAATGAAACGTGGAGATTTCATGGTCCCGGGCTGATTTCGGAATTTTTTCACGACGCGAAAAATTACGAGCTGATATAAGTACTTGGGATATGAAAATTGAGTTTTCAGTTATCGATACCATACGTTTAGAAATACCATGAAACGTGGACATTTCTTGGTCACGGGCTGATTGGGCAATTTTTTCACGACGCGAAAAATTCTGAGCTGATATAAGTACTTGGGATCCGAAAATTGAGTTTCCAGTTATCGACGCCATACGTGTAGAAATACCATGAAACGTGGACATTTCTTGGTCCCGGGCTGATTGGGCAATTTTTTCAAGACGCGAAAAATTCTGAGCTGATATAACTACTTGGGATCTGAAAATTGAGTTTTCAGTTATCGATGCCATACGTTTAGAAATACCATGAAACGTGGACATTTCTTGGTCCCGTGCTGATTGGACCATTTTTTAACAACATGTAAAATACTCAGATGATATAAGTACTTGGGATCTGAAAATTGACTTTTCAGTTATCGACGCTATACGTTTAGAAATACCATGAAACGTGGACCTTTCTTGGTCCCGGGCTGATTGGGCAATTTTTTCACGACGCGAAAAATTCCGAGCTGATATAAGTACTTGGGATCTGAAAATTGAGTTTTCAGTTATCGATGCCATACGTTTAGAAATACCATGAAACGTGGAGATTTCTTGGTCCCGGGCTGATTGGGCAATTTTTTAAAAACATGTAAAATACGCAGATGATATAAGTACTTAGGATCTGAAAATTGAGTTTTCAGTTATCGCCGCCATACCTTTAGAAATACAATGAAACGTGGAGATTTCATGGTCCCGGGCTGATTTCGGAATTTTTTCACGACGCGAAAAATTACGAGCTGATATAAGTACTTGGGATCTGAAAATTGAGTTTTCAGTTATCGACGCCATACGTTTAGAAATACCATGAAACGTGGACATTTCTTGGTCCCGTGCTGATTGGACCATTTTTTAACAACATGTAAAATACTCAGATGATATAAGTACTTGGGATCTGAAAATTGACTTTTCAGTTATCGACGCTATACGTTTAGAAATACCATGAAATGTGGACATTTATTGGTCCCGGGCTTATTGGGCAATTTTTTCACGACGCGAAAAATTCTGAGCTGATATAAGTACTTGGGATCTGAAAATTGACTTTTTAGTTATCAACGCTATACGTTTAGAAATACAATGAAACGTGGAGATTTCTTGGTCCCGGGCTGATTGGGCAATTTTTTCACGACGCGAAAAATTCCGAGCTGATATAAGTACTTGGGATCTGAAAATTGACTTTTCAGTTATCGACGCTATACGTTTAGAAATACCACGAAACGTGGACATTTCTTGGTCCCGGGCTGATTGGGCAATTTTTTCACGACGTGAAAAATTCCGAGCTGATATAAGTACTTGGGATCTGAAAATTGACGTTTCAGTTATCGACGCTATACGTTTAGAAATACCATGAAACGTGGACATTTCTTGGTCCCGGGCTGATTGGGCATTTTTTCACGACGTGAAAAATTCCGAGCTGATATAAGTACTTGGGATCTGAAAATTGACTTTTCAGTTATCGACACTATACGTTTAGAAATACCATGAAACGTGGACATTTCTTGGTCCCGGGCTGATTGAGCAATTTTTTCACGACGCGAAAAATTCTGAGCTGATATAAGTACTTGCGATCTGAAAATTGACTTTTCAGTTATCGACGCTATACGTTTAGAAATACAATGAAACGTGGAGATTTCTTGATCCCGGGCTGATTGGTCAATTTTTTCACGACGTGAAAAATTCAAAGCTGATATAAGTACTTGGGATCTGAAAATTGACTTTTCAGTTATCGACGCTATACGTTTAGAAATACCATGAAACGTGGACATTTCTTGGTCCCGGGCTGATTGGGCAATTTTTTCACGGCGCGAAAAATTCTGAGCTGATATAAGTACTTGGGATCTGAAAATTGACTTTTCAGTTATCGACGCTATACGTTTAGAAATACAATGAAACGTGGAGATTTCTTGGTCCCGGGCTGATTGGGCAATTTTTTCACGACGCGAAAAATTCCGAGCTGATATAAGTACTTGGGATCTGAAAATTGAGTTTTCAGTTATCGATGCCATACGTTTAGAAATACCATGAAACGTGGAGATTTCTTGGTCCCGGGCTGATTGGGCAATTTTTTAAAAACATGTAAAATACGCAGATGATATAAGTACTTGGGATCTGAAAATTGACTTTTCAGTTATCGACGCTATACGTTTAGATATACAATGAAACGTGGAGATTTCTCGGTCCCGGGCTGATTGGGCAATTTTTTCACGACGCGAAAAATTCCGAGCTGATATAAGTACTTGGGATCTGAAAATTGAGTTTTCAGTTATCGATGCCATACGTTTAGAAATACCATGAAACGTGGAGATTTCTTGGTCCCGGGCTGATTGGGCAATTTTTTAAAAACATGTAAAATACGCAGATGATATAAGTACTTGGGATCTGAAAATTGAGTTTTCAGTTATCGCCGCCATACCTTTAGAAATACAATGAAACGTGGAGATTTCATGGTCCCGGGCTGATTTCGGAATTTTTTCACGACGCGAAAAATTACGAGCTGATATAAGTACTTGGGATCTGAAAATTGAGTTTTCAGTTATCGATGCCATACGTTTAGAAATACCATGAAACGTGGAGATTTCTTGGTCCCGGGCTGATTGGGCAATTTTTTAAAAACATGTAAAATACGCAGATGATATAAGTACTTGGGATCTGAAAATTGAGTTTTCAGTTATCGCCGCCATACCTTTAGAAATACAATGAAACGTGGAGATTTCATGGTCCCGGGCTGATTTCGGAATTTTTTCACGACGCGAAAAATTACGAGCTGATATAAGTACTTGGGATATGAAAATTGAGTTTTCAGTTATCGATACCATACGTTTAGAAATACCATGAAACGTGGACATTTCTTGGTCACGGGCTGATTGGGCAATTTTTTCACGACGCGAAAAATTCTGAGCTGATATAAGTACTTGGGATCTGAAAATTGAGTTTCCAGTTATCGACGCCATACGTGTAGAAATACCATGAAACGTGGACATTTCTTGGTCCCGGGCTGATTGAGCAATTTTTTCACGACGCGAAAAATTCTGAGCTGATATAAGTACTTGGGATCTGAAAATTGACTTTTCAGTTATCGACGCTATACGTTTAGAAATACCATGAAACGTGGACATTTCTTGGTCCCGGGCTGATTGGGCAATTTTTTCACGACGTGAAAAATTCCGAGCTGATATAAGTACTTGGGATCTGAAAATTGACGTTTCAGTTATCGACGCTATACGTTTAGAAATACCATGAAACGTGGACATTTCTTGGTCCCGGGCTGATTGGGCAATTTTTTCACGACGTGAAAAATTCCGAGCTGATATAAGTACTTGGGATCTGAAAATTGAGTTTCCAGTTATCGACGCCATACCTGTAGAAATACCATGAAACGTGGACATTTCTTGGTCCCGGGCTGATTGGGCAATTTTTTCAAGACGCGAAAAATTCTGAGCTTATATAAGTACTTGGGATCTGAAAATTGACTTTTCAGTTATCGACGCCATACGTTTAGAAATACCATGAAACGTGGAGATTTCTTGGTCCCGGGCTGATTGGGCAATTTTTTCACGACGTGAAAAATTCCGAGCTGATATAAGTACTTGGGATCTGAAAATTGACTTTTCAGTTATCGACGCTATACGTTTAGAAATACCATGAAACGTGGACATTTCTTGGTCCCGGGCTGATTGGGCAATTTTTTCACGACGTGAAATATTCCGAGCTGATATAAGTACTTGGGATCTGAAAATTGACGTTTCAGTTATCGACGCTATACGTTTAGAAATACCATGAAACGTGGACATTTCTTGGTCCCGGGCTGATTGGGCAATTTTTTCACGACGTGAAAAATTCCGAGCTGATATAAGTACTTGGGATCTGAAAATTGACTTTTCAGTTATCGACACTATACGTTTAGAAATACCATGAAACGTGGACATTTCTTGGTCGCGGGCTGATTGAGCAATTTTTTCACGACGCGAAGAATTCTGAGCTGATATAAGTACTTGGGATCTGAAAATTGACTTTTCAGTTATCGACGCTATACGTTTAGAAATACCATGAAACGTGGACATTTCTTGGTCCCGGGCTGATTGGGCAATTTTTTCACGACGTGAAAAATTCCGAGCTGATATAAGTACTTGGGATCTGAAAATTGACGTTTCAGTTATCGACGCTATACGTTTAGAAATACCATGAAACGTGGACATTTCTTGGTCCCGGGCTGATTGGGCAATTTTTTCACGACGTGAAAAATTCCGAGCTGATATAAGTACTTGGGATCTGAAAATTGACTTTTCAGTTATCGACACTATACGTTTAGAAATACCATGAAACGTGGACATTTCTTGGTCCCGGGCTGATTGAGCAATTTTTTCACGACGCGAAA
Organism: Perithous albicinctus; assembly: GCA_964016905.1. NCBI lineage: Eukaryota > Metazoa > Arthropoda > Insecta > Hymenoptera > Ichneumonidae > Perithous > Perithous albicinctus. Next base: position 3,567,922 of record OZ024700.1, read on the forward strand.
AATTCTGAGCTGATATAAGTACTTGGGATCTGAAAATTGACTTTTCAGTTATCGACGCTATACGTTTAGAAATACAATGAAACGTGGAGATTTCTTGGTCCCGGGGTGATTGGGCAATTTTTTCACGACGCGAAAAATTCCGAGCTGATATAAGTACTTGGGATCTGAAAATTGAGTTTTCAGTTATCGATGCCATACGTTTAGAAATACCATGAAACGTGGAGATTTCTTGGTCCCGGGCTGATTGGGCAATTTTTTCACGACGTGAAAAATTCCGAGCTGATATAAGTACTTGGGATCTGAAAATTGAGTTTTCAGTTATCGACGCCATACGTTTAGAAATACAATGAAACGTGGAGATTTCTTGGTCCCGGGGTGATTGGGCAATTCTTTCACGACGTGAAAAATTACGAGCTGATATAAGTACTTGGGATCTGAAAATTGACTTTTCAGTTATTGACACTATACGTTTAGAAATACCATGAAACGTGGAGATTTCTTGGTCCCGGGCTGATTGGGCAATTTTTTCACGACGTGAAAAATTCCGAGCTGATATAAGTACTTGGGATCTGAAAATTGACTTTTCAGTTATCGACGCTATACGTTTAGAAATACCATGAAACGTGGACATTTCTTGGTCCCGGGCTGATTGGGCAATTTTTTCACGACGTGAAATATTCCGAGCTGATATAAGTACTTGGGATCTGAAAATTGACGTTTCAGTTATCGACGCTATACGTTTAGAAATACCATGAAACGTGGACATTTCTTGGTCCCGGGCTGATTGGGCAATTTTTTCACGACGTGAAAAATTCCGAGCTGATATAAGTACTTGGGATCTGAAAATTGACTTTTCAGTTATCGACACTATACGTTTAGAAATACCATGAAACGTGGACATTTCTTGGTCGCGGGCTGATTGAGCAATTTTTTCACGACGCGAAAAATTCTGAGCTGATATAAGTACTTGGGATCTGAAAATTGACTTTTCAGTTATCGACGCTATACGTTTAGAAATACCATGAAACGTGGACATTTCTTGGTCCCGGGCTGATTGGGCAATTTTTTCACGACGTGAAAAATTCCGAGCTGATATAAGTACTTGGGATCTGAAAATTGACGTTTCAGTTATCGACGCTATACGTTTAGAAATACCATGAAACGTGGACATTTCTTGGTCCCGGGCTGATTGGGCAATTTTTTCACGACGTGAAAAATTCCGAGCTGATATAAGTACTTGGGATCTGAAAATTGACTTTTCAGTTATCGACACTATACGTTTAGAAATACCATGAAACGTGGACATTTCTTGGTCCCGGGCTGATTGAGCAATTTTTTCACGACGCGAAAAATTCTGAGCTGATATAAGTACTTGGGATCTGAAAATTGACTTTTCAGTTATCGACGCTATACGTTTAGAAATACAATGAAACGTGGAGATTTTTTGGTCCCGGGGTGATTGGGCAATTTTTTCACGACGCGAAAAATTCCGAGCTGATATAAGTACTTGGGATCTGAAAATTGAGTTTTCAGTTATCGATGCCATACGTTTAGAAATACCATGAAACGTGGAGATTTCTTGGTCCCGGGCTGATTGGGCAATTTTTTCACGACGTGAAAAATTCCGAGCTGATATAAGTACTTGGGATCTGAAAATTGAGTTTTCAGTTATCGACGCCATACGTTTAGAAATACCATGAAACGTGGAGATTTCTTGGTCCCGGGCTGATTGGGCAATTTTTTAAAAACATGTAAAATACGCAGATGATATAAGTACTTAGGATCTGAAAATTGAGTTTTCAGTTATCGCCGCCATACCTTTAGAAATACAATGAAACGTGGAGATTTCATGGTCCCGGGCTGATTTCGGAATTTTTTCACGACGCGAAAAATTACGAGCTGATATAAGTACTTGGGATCTGAAAATTGAGTTTTCAGTTATCGACGCCATACGTTTAGAAATACCATGAAACGTGGACATTTCTTGGTCCCGTGCTGATTGGACCATTTTTTAACAACATGTAAAATACTCAGATGATATAAGTACTTGGGATCTGAAAATTGACTTTTCAGTTATCGACGCTATACGTTTAGAAATACCATGAAATGTGGACATTTATTGGTCCCGGGCTTATTGGGCAATTTTTTCACGACGCGAAAAATTCTGAGCTGATATAAGTACTTGGGATCTGAAAATTGACTTTTTAGTTATCAACGCTATACGTTTAGAAATACAATGAAACGTGGAGATTTCTTGGTCCCGGGCTGATTGGGCAATTTTTTCACGACGCGAAAAATTCCGAGCTGATATAAGTACTTGGGATCTGAAAATTGACTTTTCAGTTATCGACGCTATACGTTTAGAAATACCACGAAACGTGGACATTTCTTGGTCCCGGGCTGATTGGGCAATTTTTTCACGACGTGAAAAATTCCGAGCTGATATAAGTACTTGGGATCTGAAAATTGACGTTTCAGTTATCGACGCTATACGTTTAGAAATACCATGAAACGTGGACATTTCTTGGTCCCGGGCTGATTGGGCATTTTTTCACGACGTGAAAAATTCCGAGCTGATATAAGTACTTGGGATCTGAAAATTGACTTTTCAGTTATCGACACTATACGTTTAGAAATACCATGAAACGTGGACATTTCTTGGTCCCGGGCTGATTGAGCAATTTTTTCACGACGCGAAAAATTCTGAGCTGATATAAGTACTTGCGATCTGAAAATTGACTTTTCAGTTATCGACGCTATACGTTTAGAAATACAATGAAACGTGGAGATTTCTTGATCCCGGGCTGATTGGTCAATTTTTTCACGACGTGAAAAATTCAAAGCTGATATAAGTACTTGGGATCTGAAAATTGACTTTTCAGTTATCGACGCTATACGTTTAGAAATACCATGAAACGTGGACATTTCTTGGTCCCGGGCTGATTGGGCAATTTTTTCACGGCGCGAAAAATTCTGAGCTGATATAAGTACTTGGGATCTGAAAATTGACTTTTCAGTTATCGACGCTATACGTTTAGAAATACAATGAAACGTGGAGATTTCTTGGTCCCGGGCTGATTGGGCAATTTTTTCACGACGCGAAAAATTCCGAGCTGATATAAGTACTTGGGATCTGAAAATTGAGTTTTCAGTTATCGATGCCATACGTTTAGAAATACCATGAAACGTGGAGATTTCTTGGTCCCGGGCTGATTGGGCAATTTTTTAAAAACATGTAAAATACGCAGATGATATAAGTACTTGGGATCTGAAAATTGACTTTTCAGTTATCGACGCTATACGTTTAGATATACAATGAAACGTGGAGATTTCTCGGTCCCGGGCTGATTGGGCAATTTTTTCACGACGCGAAAAATTCCGAGCTGATATAAGTACTTGGGATCTGAAAATTGAGTTTTCAGTTATCGATGCCATACGTTTAGAAATACCATGAAACGTGGAGATTTCTTGGTCCCGGGCTGATTGGGCAATTTTTTAAAAACATGTAAAATACGCAGATGATATAAGTACTTGGGATCTGAAAATTGAGTTTTCAGTTATCGCCGCCATACCTTTAGAAATACAATGAAACGTGGAGATTTCATGGTCCCGGGCTGATTTCGGAATTTTTTCACGACGCGAAAAATTACGAGCTGATATAAGTACTTGGGATCTGAAAATTGAGTTTTCAGTTATCGATGCCATACGTTTAGAAATACCATGAAACGTGGAGATTTCTTGGTCCCGGGCTGATTGGGCAATTTTTTAAAAACATGTAAAATACGCAGATGATATAAGTACTTGGGATCTGAAAATTGAGTTTTCAGTTATCGCCGCCATACCTTTAGAAATACAATGAAACGTGGAGATTTCATGGTCCCGGGCTGATTTCGGAATTTTTTCACGACGCGAAAAATTACGAGCTGATATAAGTACTTGGGATATGAAAATTGAGTTTTCAGTTATCGATACCATACGTTTAGAAATACCATGAAACGTGGACATTTCTTGGTCACGGGCTGATTGGGCAATTTTTTCACGACGCGAAAAATTCTGAGCTGATATAAGTACTTGGGATCTGAAAATTGAGTTTCCAGTTATCGACGCCATACGTGTAGAAATACCATGAAACGTGGACATTTCTTGGTCCCGGGCTGATTGAGCAATTTTTTCACGACGCGAAAAATTCTGAGCTGATATAAGTACTTGGGATCTGAAAATTGACTTTTCAGTTATCGACGCTATACGTTTAGAAATACCATGAAACGTGGACATTTCTTGGTCCCGGGCTGATTGGGCAATTTTTTCACGACGTGAAAAATTCCGAGCTGATATAAGTACTTGGGATCTGAAAATTGACGTTTCAGTTATCGACGCTATACGTTTAGAAATACCATGAAACGTGGACATTTCTTGGTCCCGGGCTGATTGGGCAATTTTTTCACGACGTGAAAAATTCCGAGCTGATATAAGTACTTGGGATCTGAAAATTGAGTTTCCAGTTATCGACGCCATACCTGTAGAAATACCATGAAACGTGGACATTTCTTGGTCCCGGGCTGATTGGGCAATTTTTTCAAGACGCGAAAAATTCTGAGCTTATATAAGTACTTGGGATCTGAAAATTGACTTTTCAGTTATCGACGCCATACGTTTAGAAATACCATGAAACGTGGAGATTTCTTGGTCCCGGGCTGATTGGGCAATTTTTTCACGACGTGAAAAATTCCGAGCTGATATAAGTACTTGGGATCTGAAAATTGACTTTTCAGTTATCGACGCTATACGTTTAGAAATACCATGAAACGTGGACATTTCTTGGTCCCGGGCTGATTGGGCAATTTTTTCACGACGTGAAATATTCCGAGCTGATATAAGTACTTGGGATCTGAAAATTGACGTTTCAGTTATCGACGCTATACGTTTAGAAATACCATGAAACGTGGACATTTCTTGGTCCCGGGCTGATTGGGCAATTTTTTCACGACGTGAAAAATTCCGAGCTGATATAAGTACTTGGGATCTGAAAATTGACTTTTCAGTTATCGACACTATACGTTTAGAAATACCATGAAACGTGGACATTTCTTGGTCGCGGGCTGATTGAGCAATTTTTTCACGACGCGAAGAATTCTGAGCTGATATAAGTACTTGGGATCTGAAAATTGACTTTTCAGTTATCGACGCTATACGTTTAGAAATACCATGAAACGTGGACATTTCTTGGTCCCGGGCTGATTGGGCAATTTTTTCACGACGTGAAAAATTCCGAGCTGATATAAGTACTTGGGATCTGAAAATTGACGTTTCAGTTATCGACGCTATACGTTTAGAAATACCATGAAACGTGGACATTTCTTGGTCCCGGGCTGATTGGGCAATTTTTTCACGACGTGAAAAATTCCGAGCTGATATAAGTACTTGGGATCTGAAAATTGACTTTTCAGTTATCGACACTATACGTTTAGAAATACCATGAAACGTGGACATTTCTTGGTCCCGGGCTGATTGAGCAATTTTTTCACGACGCGAAAAATTCTGAGCTGATATAAGTACTTGGGATCTGAAAATTGACTTTTCAGTTATCGACGCTATACGTTTAGAAATACAATGAAACGTGGAGATTTCTTGGTCCCGGGGTGATTGGGCAATTTTTTCACGACGCGAAAAATTCCGAGCTGATATAAGTACTTGGGATCTGAAAATTGAGTTTTCAGTTATCGATGCCATACGTTTAGAAATACCATGAAACGTGGAGATTTCTTGGTCCCGGGCTGATTGGGCAATTTTTTCACGACGTGAAAAATTCCGAGCTGATATAAGTACTTGGGATCTGAAAATTGAGTTTTCAGTTATCGACGCCATACGTTTAGAAATACAATGAAACGTGGAGATTTCTTGGTCCCGGGGTGATTGGGCAATTCTTTCACGACGTGAAAAATTACGAGCTGATATAAGTACTTGGGATCTGAAAATTGACTTTTCAGTTATTGACACTATACGTTTAGAAATACCATGAAACGTGGAGATTTCTTGGTCCCGGGCTGATTGGGCAATTTTTTCACGACGTGAAAAATTCCGAGCTGATATAAGTACTTGGGATCTGAAAATTGACTTTTCAGTTATCGACGCTATACGTTTAGAAATACCATGAAACGTGGACATTTCTTGGTCCCGGGCTGATTGGGCAATTTTTTCACGACGTGAAATATTCCGAGCTGATATAAGTACTTGGGATCTGAAAATTGACGTTTCAGTTATCGACGCTATACGTTTAGAAATACCATGAAACGTGGACATTTCTTGGTCCCGGGCTGATTGGGCAATTTTTTCACGACGTGAAAAATTCCGAGCTGATATAAGTACTTGGGATCTGAAAATTGACTTTTCAGTTATCGACACTATACGTTTAGAAATACCATGAAACGTGGACATTTCTTGGTCGCGGGCTGATTGAGCAATTTTTTCACGACGCGAAAAATTCTGAGCTGATATAAGTACTTGGGATCTGAAAATTGACTTTTCAGTTATCGACGCTATACGTTTAGAAATACCATGAAACGTGGACATTTCTTGGTCCCGGGCTGATTGGGCAATTTTTTCACGACGTGAAAAATTCCGAGCTGATATAAGTACTTGGGATCTGAAAATTGACGTTTCAGTTATCGACGCTATACGTTTAGAAATACCATGAAACGTGGACATTTCTTGGTCCCGGGCTGATTGGGCAATTTTTTCACGACGTGAAAAATTCCGAGCTGATATAAGTACTTGGGATCTGAAAATTGACTTTTCAGTTATCGACACTATACGTTTAGAAATACCATGAAACGTGGACATTTCTTGGTCCCGGGCTGATTGAGCAATTTTTTCACGACGCGAAAAATTCTGAGCTGATATAAGTACTTGGGATCTGAAAATTGACTTTTCAGTTATCGACGCTATACGTTTAGAAATACAATGAAACGTGGAGATTTCTTGGTCCCGGGGTGATTGGGCAATTTTTTCACGACGCGAAAAATTCCGAGCTGATATAAGTACTTGGGATCTGAAAATTGAGTTTTCAGTTATCGATGCCATACGTTTAGAAATACCATGAAACGTGGAGATTTCTTGGTCCCGGGCTGATTGGGCAATTTTTTCACGACGTGAAAAATTCCGAGCTGATATAAGTACTTGGGATCTGAAAATTGAGTTTTCAGTTATCGACGCCATACGTTTAGAAATACAATGAAACGTGGAGATTTCTTGGTCCCGGGCTGATTGGGCAATTTTTTCACGACGTGAAAAATTCCGAGCTGATATAAGTACTTGGGATCTGAAAATTGACTTTTCAGTTATCGACACTATACGTTTAGAAATACCATGAAACGTGGACATTTCTTGGTCCCGGGCTGATTGGGCAATTTTTTCAGGACGCGAAAAATTCTGAGCTGATATAAGTACTTGGGATCTGAAAATTGACTTTTCAGTTATCGACGCTATACGTTTAGAAATACCATGAAACGTGGACATTTCTTGGTCCCGGGCTGATTGGGCAATTTTTTCACGACGTGAAAAATTCCGAGCTGATATAAGTACTTGGGATCTGAAAATTGACTTTTCAGTTATCGACACTATACGTTTAGAAATACCATGAAACGTGGACATTTCTTGGTCGCGGGCTGATTGAGCAATTTTTTCACGACGCGAAAAATTCTGAGCTGATATAAGTACTTGGGATCTGAAAATTGACTTTTCAGTTATCGACGCTATACGTTTAGAAATACCATGAAACGTGGACATTTCTTGGTCCCGGGCTGATTGGGCAATTTTTTCACGACGTGAAAAATTCCGAGCTGATATAAGTACTTGGGATCTGAAAATTGACGTTTCAGTTATCGACGCTATACGTTTAGAAATACCATGAAACGTGGACATTTCTTGGTCCCGGGCTGATTGGGCAATTTTTTCACGACGTGAAAAATTCCGAGCTGATATAAGTACTTGGGATCTGAAAATTGACTTTTCAGTTATCGACACTATACGTTTAGAAATACCATGAAACGTGGACATTTCTTGGTCCCGGGCTGATTGAGCAATTTTTTCACGACGCGAAAAATTCTGAGCTGATATAAGTACTTGGGATCTGAAAATTGACTTTTCAGTTATCGACGCTATACGTTTAGAAATACAATGAAACGTGGAGATTTCTTGGTCCCGGGGTGATTGGGCAATTTTTTCACGACGCGAAAAATTCCGAGCTGATATAAGTACTTGGGATCTGAAAATTGAGTTTTCAGTTATCGATGCCATACGTTTAGAAATACCATGAAACGTGGAGATTTCTTGGTCCCGGGCTGATTTCGGAATTTTTTCACGACGCGAAAAATTACGAGCTGATATAAGTACTTGGGATCTGAAAATTGAGTTTTCAGTTATCGACGCCATACGTTTAGAAATACCATGAAACGTGGACATTTCTTGGTCCCGGGGTGATTGGGCAATTCTTTCACGACGTGAAAAATTACGAGCTGATATAAGTACTTGGGATCTGAAAATTGACTTTTCAGTTATCGACACTATACGTTTAGAAATACCATGAAACGTGGACATTTCTTGGTCCCGGGCTGATTGGGCAATTTTTTCAGGACGCGAAAAATTCTGAGCTGATATAAGTACTTGGGATCTGAAAATTGACTTTTCAGTTATCGACGCTATACGTTTAGAAATACCATGAAACGTGGACATTTCTTGGTCCCGGGCTGATTGGGCAATTTTTTCACGACGCGAAAAATTCTGAGCTGATATAAGTACTTGGGATCTGAAAATTGACTTTTCAGTTATCGACGCTATACGTTTAGAAATACAATGAAACGTGGAGATTTCTTGGTCCCGGGCTGATTGGGCAATTTTTTCACGACGCGAAAAATTCCGAGCTGATATAAGTACTTGGGATCTGAAAATTGAGTTTTCAGTTATCGATGCCATACGTTTAGAAATACCATGAAACGTGGAGATTTCTTGGTTCCGGGCTGATTGGGCAATTTTTTAAAAACATGTAAAATACGCAGATGATATAAGTACTTGGGATCTGAAAATTGACTTTTCAGTTATCGACGCTATACGTTTAGAAATACAATGAAACGTGGAGATTTCTCGGTCCCGGGCTGATTGGGCAATTTTTTCACGACGCGAAAAATTCCGAGCTGATATAAGTACTTGGGATCTGAAAATTGAGTTTTCAGTTATCGATGCCATACGTTTAGAAATACCATGAAACGTGGACATTTCTTGGTCCCGTGCTGATTGGACCATTTTTTAACAACATGTAAAATACTCAGATGATATAAGTACTTGGGATCTGAAAATTGACTTTTCAGTTATCGACGCTATACGTTTAGAAATACCATGAAACGTGGACCTTTCTTGGTCCCGGGCTGATTGGGCAATTTTTTCATGACGCGAAAAATTCCGAGCTGATATAAGTACTTGGGATCTGAAAATTGAGTTTTCAGTTATCGATGCCATACGTTTAGAAATACCATGAAACGTGGAGATTTCTTGGTCCCGGGCTGATTGGGCAATTTTTTAAAAACATGTAAAATACGCAGATGATATAAGTACTTAGGATCTGAAAATTGAGTTTTCAGTTATCGCCGCCATACCTTTAGAAATACAATGAAACGTGGAGATTTCATGGTCCCGGGCTGATTTCGGAATTTTTTCACGACGCGAAAAATTACGAGCTGATATAAGTACTTGGGATCTGAAAATTGAGTTTTCAGTTATCGACGCCATACGTTTAGAAATACCATGAAACGTGGACATTTCTTGGTCCCGTGCTGATTGGACCATTTTTTAAGAACATGTAAAATACTCAGATGATATAAGTACTTGGGATCTGAAAATTGACTTTTCAGTTATCGACGCTATACGTTTAGAAATACCATGAAACGTGGACATTTATTGGTCCCGGGCTTATTGGGCAATTTTTTCACGACGCGAAAAATTCTGAGCTGATATAAGTACTTGCGATCTGAAAATTGACTTTTCAGTTATCGACGCTATACGTTTAGAAATACAATGAAACGTGGAGATTTCTTGATCCCGGGCTGATTGGTCAATTTTTTCACGACGTGAAAAATTCAAAGCTGATATAAGTACTTGGGATCTGAAAATTGACTTTTCAGTTATCGACGCTATACGTTTAGAAATACCATGAAACGTGGACATTTCTTGGTCCCGGGCTGATTGGGCAATTTTTTCACGGCGCGAAAAATTCTGAGCTGATATAAGTACTTGGGATCTGAAAATTGACTTTTCAGTTATCGACGCTATACGTTTAGAAATACAATGAAACGTGGAGATTTCTTGGTCCCGGGCTGATTGGGCAATTTTTTCACGACGCGAAAAATTCCGAGCTGATATAAGTACTTGGGATCTGAAAATTGACTTTTCAGTTATCGACGCTATACGTTTAGAAATACCATGAAACGTGGACATTTCTTGTTCCCGGGCTGATTGGGCAATTTTTTCACGACGTGAAAAATTCCGAGCTGATATAAGTACTTGGGATCTGAAAATTGAGTTTCCAGTTATCGACGCCATACGTTTAGAAATACCATGAAACGTGGACATTTCTTGGTCCCGTGCTGATTGGACCATTTTTTAACAACATGTAAAATACTCAGATGATATAAGTACTTGGGATCTGAAAATTGACTTTTCAGTTATCGACGCTATACGTTTAGAAATACCATGAAACGTGGACATTTCTTGGTCCCGGGCTGATTGGGCAATTTTTTCACGACGTGAAAAATTCCGAGCTGATATAAGTACTTGGGATCTGAAAATTGACTTTTTAGTTATCAACGCTATACGTTTAGAAATACAATGAAACGTGGAGATTTCTTGGTCCCGGGCTGATTGGGCAATTTTTTCACGACGCGAAAAATTCCGAGCTGATATAAGTACTTGGGATCTGAAAATTGAGTTTTCAGTTATCGATGCCATACGTTTAGAAATACCATGAAACGTGGAGATTTCTTGGTCCCGGGCTGATTGGGCAATTTTTTAAAAACATGTACAATACGCAGATGATATAAGTACTTAGGATCTGAAAATTGAGTTTTCAGTTATCGCCGCCATACCTTTAGAAATACAATGAAACGTGGAGATTTCATGGTCCCGGGCTGATTTCGGAATTTTTTCACGACGCGAAAAATTACGAGCTGATATAAGTACTTGGGATATGAAAATTGAGTTTTCAGTTATCGATACCATACGTTTAGAAATACCATGAAACGTGGACATTTCTTGGTCCCGGGCTGATTGGGCAATTTTTTCACGACGCGAAAAATTCTGAGCTGATATAAGTACTTGGGATCTGAAAATTGAGTTTCCAGTTATCGACGCCATACGTTTAGAAATACCATGAAACGTGGACATTTCTTGGTCCCGTGCTGATTGGACCATTTTTTAACAACATGTAAAATACTCAGATGATATAAGTACTTGGGATCTGAAAATTGACTTTTCAGTTATCGACGCTATACGTTTAGAAATACCATGAAATGTGGACATTTATTGGTCCCGGGCTTATTGGGCAATTTTTTCACGACGCGAAAAATTCTGAGCTGATATAAGTACTTGGGATCTGAAAATTGACTTTTTAGTTATCAACGCTATACGTTTAGAAATACAATGAAACGTGGAGATTTCTTGGTCCCGGGCTGATTGGGCAATTTTTTCACGACGCGAAAAATTCCGAGCTGATATAAGTACTTGGGATCTGAAAATTGACTTTTCAGTTATCGACGCTATACGTTTAGAAATACCACGAAACGTGGACATTTCTTGGTCCCGGGCTGATTGGGCAATTTTTTCACGACGTGAAAAATTCCGAGCTGATATAAGTACTTGGGATCTGAAAATTGACGTTTCAGTTATCGACGCTATACGTTTAGAAATACCATGAAACGTGGACATTTCTTGGTCCCGGGCTGATTGGGCATTTTTTCACGACGTGAAAAATTCCGAGCTGATATAAGTACTTGGGATCTGAAAATTGACTTTTCAGTTATCGACACTATACGTTTAGAAATACCATGAAACGTGGACATTTCTTGGTCCCGGGCTGATTGAGCAATTTTTTCACGACGCGAAAAATTCTGAGCTGATATAAGTACTTGCGATCTGAAAATTGACTTTTCAGTTATCGACGCTATACGTTTAGAAATACAATGAAACGTGGAGATTTCTTGATCCCGGGCTGATTGGTCAATTTTTTCACGACGTGAAAAATTCAAAGCTGATATAAGTACTTGGGATCTGAAAATTGACTTTTCAGTTATCGACGCTATACGTTTAGAAATACCATGAAACGTGGACATTTCTTGGTCCCGGGCTGATTGGGCAATTTTTTCACGGCGCGAAAAATTCTGAGCTGATATAAGTACTTGGGATCTGAAAATTGACTTTTCAGTTATCGACGCTATACGTTTAGAAATACAATGAAACGTGGAGATTTCTTGGTCCCGGGCTGATTGGGCAATTTTTTCACGACGCGAAAAATTCCGAGCTGATATAAGTACTTGGGATCTGAAAATTGAGTTTTCAGTTATCGATGCCATACGTTTAGAAATACCATGAAACGTGGAGATTTCTTGGTCCCGGGCTGATTGGGCAATTTTTTAAAAACATGTAAAATACGCAGATGATATAAGTACTTGGGATCTGAAAATTGACTTTTCAGTTATCGACGCTATACGTTTAGAAATACAATGAAACGTGGAGATTTCTCGGTCCCGGGCTGATTGGGCAATTTTTTCACGACGCGAAAAATTCCGAGCTGATATAAGTACTTGGGATCTGAAAATTGAGTTTTCAGTTATCGATGCCATACGTTTAGAAATACCATGAAACGTGGAGATTTCTTGGTCCCGGGCTGATTGGGCAATTTTTTAAAAACATGTAAAATACGCAGATGATATAAGTACTTGGGATCTGAAAATTGAGTTTTCAGTTATCGCCGCCATACCTTTAGAAATACAATGAAACGTGGAGATTTCATGGTCCCGGGCTGATTTCGGAATTTTTTCACGACGCGAAAAATTACGAGCTGATATAAGTACTTGGGATCTGAAAATTGAGTTTTCAGTTATCGATGCCATACGTTTAGAAATACCATGAAACGTGGAGATTTCTTGGTCCCGGGCTGATTGGGCAATTTTTTAAAAACATGTAAAATACGCAGATGATATAAGTACTTGGGATCTGAAAATTGAGTTTTCAGTTATCGCCGCCATACCTTTAGAAATACCATGAAACGTGGACATTTCTTGGTCCCGGGCTGATTGGGCAATTTTTTCAAGACGCGAAAAATTCTGAGCTTATATAAGTACTTGGGATCTGAAAATTGACTTTTCAGTTATCGACGCCATACGTTTAGAAATACCATGAAACGTGGAGATTTCTTGGTCCCGGGCTGATTGGGCAATTTTTTCACGACGTGAAAAATTCCGAGCTGATATAAGTACTTGGGATCTGAAAATTGACTTTTCAGTTATCGACGCTATACGTTTAGAAATACCATGAAACGTGGACATTTCTTGGTCCCGGGCTGATTGGGCAATTTTTTCACGACGTGAAATATTCCGAGCTGATATAAGTACTTGGGATCTGAAAATTGACGTTTCAGTTATCGACGCTATACGTTTAGAAATACCATGAAACGTGGACATTTCTTGGTCCCGGGCTGATTGGGCAATTTTTTCACGACGTGAAAAATTCCGAGCTGATATAAGTACTTGGGATCTGAAAATTGACTTTTCAGTTATCGACACTATACGTTTAGAAATACCATGAAACGTGGACATTTCTTGGTCGCGGGCTGATTGAGCAATTTTTTCACGACGCGAAGAATTCTGAGCTGATATAAGTACTTGGGATCTGAAAATTGACTTTTCAGTTATCGACGCTATACGTTTAGAAATACCATGAAACGTGGACATTTCTTGGTCCCGGGCTGATTGGGCAATTTTTTCACGACGTGAAAAATTCCGAGCTGATATAAGTACTTGGGATCTGAAAATTGACGTTTCAGTTATCGACGCTATACGTTTAGAAATACCATGAAACGTGGACATTTCTTGGTCCCGGGCTGATTGGGCAATTTTTTCACGACGTGAAAAATTCCGAGCTGATATAAGTACTTGGGATCTGAAAATTGACTTTTCAGTTATCGACACTATACGTTTAGAAATACCATGAAACGTGGACATTTCTTGGTCCCGGGCTGATTGAGCAATTTTTTCACGACGCGAAAAATTCTGAGCTGATATAAGTACTTGGGATCTGAAAATTGACTTTTCAGTTATCGACGCTATACGTTTAGAAATACAATGAAACGTGGAGATTTCTTGGTCCCGGGGTGATTGGGCAATTTTTTCACGACGCGAAAAATTCCGAGCTGATATAAGTACTTGGGATCTGAAAATTGAGTTTTCAGTTATCGATGCCATACGTTTAGAAATACCATGAAACGTGGAGATTTCTTGGTCCCGGGCTGATTGGGCAATTTTTTCACGACGTGAAAAATTCCGAGCTGATATAAGTACTTGGGATCTGAAAATTGAGTTTTCAGTTATCGACGCCATACGTTTAGAAATACAATGAAACGTGGAGATTTCTTGGTCCCGGGGTGATTGGGCAATTCTTTCACGACGTGAAAAATTACGAGCTGATATAAGTACTTGGGATCTGAAAATTGACTTTTCAGTTATTGACACTATACGTTTAGAAATACCATGAAACGTGGAGATTTCTTGGTCCCGGGCTGATTGGGCAATTTTTTCACGACGTGAAAAATTCCGAGCTGATATAAGTACTTGGGATCTGAAAATTGACTTTTCAGTTATCGACGCTATACGTTTAGAAATACCATGAAACGTGGACATTTCTTGGTCCCGGGCTGATTGGGCAATTTTTTCACGACGTGAAATATTCCGAGCTGATATAAGTACTTGGGATCTGAAAATTGACGTTTCAGTTATCGACGCTATACGTTTAGAAATACCATGAAACGTGGACATTTCTTGGTCCCGGGCTGATTGGGCAATTTTTTCACGACGTGAAAAATTCCGAGCTGATATAAGTACTTGGGATCTGAAAATTGACTTTTCAGTTATCGACACTATACGTTTAGAAATACCATGAAACGTGGACATTTCTTGGTCGCGGGCTGATTGAGCAATTTTTTCACGACGCGAAAAATTCTGAGCTGATATAAGTACTTGGGATCTGAAAATTGACTTTTCAGTTATCGACGCTATACGTTTAGAAATACCATGAAACGTGGACATTTCTTGGTCCCGGGCTGATTGGGCAATTTTTTCACGACGTGAAAAATTCCGAGCTGATATAAGTACTTGGGATCTGAAAATTGACGTTTCAGTTATCGACGCTATACGTTTAGAAATACCATGAAACGTGGACATTTCTTGGTCCCGGGCTGATTGGGCAATTTTTTCACGACGTGAAAAATTCCGAGCTGATATAAGTACTTGGGATCTGAAAATTGACTTTTCAGTTATCGACACTATACGTTTAGAAATACCATGAAACGTGGACATTTCTTGGTCCCGGGCTGATTGAGCAATTTTTTCACGACGCGAAAAATTCTGAGCTGATATAAGTACTTGGGATCTGAAAATTGACTTTTCAGTTATCGACGCTATACGTTTAGAAATACAATGAAACGTGGAGATTTCTTGGTCCCGGGGTGATTGGGCAATTTTTTCACGACGCGAAAAATTCCGAGCTGATATAAGTACTTGGGATCTGAAAATTGAGTTTTCAGTTATCGATGCCATACGTTTAGAAATACCATGAAACGTGGAGATTTCTTGGTCCCGGGCTGATTGGGCAATTTTTTCACGACGTGAAAAATTCCGAGCTGATATAAGTACTTGGGATCTGAAAATTGAGTTTTCAGTTATCGACGCCATACGTTTAGAAATACAATGAAACGTGGAGATTTCTTGGTCCCGGGCTGATTGGGCAATTTTTTCACGACGTGAAAAATTCCGAGCTGATATAAGTACTTGGGATCTGAAAATTGACTTTTCAGTTATCGACACTATACGTTTAGAAATACCATGAAACGTGGACATTTCTTGGTCCCGGGCTGATTGGGCAATTTTTTCAGGACGCGAAAAATTCTGAGCTGATATAAGTACTTGGGATCTGAAAATTGACTTTTCAGTTATCGACGCTATACGTTTAGAAATACCATGAAACGTGGACATTTCTTGGTCCCGGGCTGATTGGGCAATTTTTTCACGACGTGAAAAATTCCGAGCTGATATAAGTACTTGGGATCTGAAAATTGACTTTTCAGTTATCGACACTATACGTTTAGAAATACCATGAAACGTGGACATTTCTTGGTCGCGGGCTGATTGAGCAATTTTTTCACGACGCGAAAAATTCTGAGCTGATATAAGTACTTGGGATCTGAAAATTGACTTTTCAGTTATCGACGCTATACGTTTAGAAATACCATGAAACGTGGACATTTCTTGGTCCCGGGCTGATTGGGCAATTTTTTCACGACGTGAAAAATTCCGAGCTGATATAAGTACTTGGGATCTGAAAATTGACGTTTCAGTTATCGACGCTATACGTTTAGAAATACCATGAAACGTGGACATTTCTTGGTCCCGGGCTGATTGGGCAATTTTTTCACGACGTGAAAAATTCCGAGCTGATATAAGTACTTGGGATCTGAAAATTGACTTTTCAGTTATCGACACTATACGTTTAGAAATACCATGAAACGTGGACATTTCTTGGTCCCGGGCTGATTGAGCAATTTTTTCACGACGCGAAAAATTCTGAGCTGATATAAGTACTTGGGATCTGAAAATTGACTTTTCAGTTATCGACGCTATACGTTTAGAAATACAATGAAACGTGGAGATTTCTTGGTCCCGGGGTGATTGGGCAATTTTTTCACGACGCGAAAAATTCCGAGCTGATATAAGTACTTGGGATCTGAAAATTGAGTTTTCAGTTATCGATGCCATACGTTTAGAAATACCATGAAACGTGGAGATTTCTTGGTCCCGGGCTGATTTCGGAATTTTTTCACGACGCGAAAAATTACGAGCTGATATAAGTACTTGGGATCTGAAAATTGAGTTTTCAGTTATCGACGCCATACGTTTAGAAATACCATGAAACGTGGACATTTCTTGGTCCCGGGGTGATTGGGCAATTCTTTCACGACGTGAAAAATTACGAGCTGATATAAGTACTTGGGATCTGAAAATTGACTTTTCAGTTATCGACACTATACGTTTAGAAATACCATGAAACGTGGACATTTCTTGGTCCCGGGCTGATTGGGCAATTTTTTCAGGACGCGAAAAATTCTGAGCTGATATAAGTACTTGGGATCTGAAAATTGACTTTTCAGTTATCGACGCTATACGTTTAGAAATACCATGAAACGTGGACATTTCTTGGTCCCGGGCTGATTGGGCAATTTTTTCACGACGCGAAAAATTCTGAGCTGATATAAGTACTTGGGATCTGAAAATTGACTTTTCAGTTATCGACGCTATACGTTTAGAAATACAATGAAACGTGGAGATTTCTTGGTCCCGGGCTGATTGGGCAATTTTTTCACGACGCGAAAAATTCCGAGCTGATATAAGTACTTGGGATCTGAAAATTGAGTTTTCAGTTATCGATGCCATACGTTTAGAAATACCATGAAACGTGGAGATTTCTTGGTTCCGGGCTGATTGGGCAATTTTTTAAAAACATGTAAAATACGCAGATGATATAAGTACTTGGGATCTGAAAATTGACTTTTCAGTTATCGACGCTATACGTTTAGAAATACAATGAAACGTGGAGATTTCTCGGTCCCGGGCTGATTGGGCAATTTTTTCACGACGCGAAAAATTCCGAGCTGATATAAGTACTTGGGATCTGAAAATTGAGTTTTCAGTTATCGATGCCATACGTTTAGAAATACCATGAAACGTGGACATTTCTTGGTCCCGTGCTGATTGGACCATTTTTTAACAACATGTAAAATACTCAGATGATATAAGTACTTGGGATCTGAAAATTGACTTTTCAGTTATCGACGCTATACGTTTAGAAATACCATGAAACGTGGACCTTTCTTGGTCCCGGGCTGATTGGGCAATTTTTTCACGACGCGAAAAATTCCGAGCTGATATAAGTACTTGGGATCTGAAAATTGAGTTTTCAGTTATCGATGCCATACGTTTAGAAATACCATGAAACGTGGAGATTTCTTGGTCCCGGGCTGATTGGGCAATTTTTTAAAAACATGTAAAATACGCAGATGATATAAGTACTTAGGATCTGAAAATTGAGTTTTCAGTTATCGCCGCCATACCTTTAGAAATACAATGAAACGTGGAGATTTCATGGTCCCGGGCTGATTTCGGAATTTTTTCACGACGCGAAAAATTACGAGCTGATATAAGTACTTGGGATCTGAAAATTGAGTTTTCAGTTATCGACGCCATACGTTTAGAAATACCATGAAACGTGGACATTTCTTGGTCCCGTGCTGATTGGACCATTTTTTAAGAACATGTAAAATACTCAGATGATATAAGTACTTGGGATCTGAAAATTGACTTTTCAGTTATCGACGCTATACGTTTAGAAATACCATGAAACGTGGACATTTATTGGTCCCGGGCTTATTGGGCAATTTTTTCACGACGCGAAAAATTCTGAGCTGATATAAGTACTTGCGATCTGAAAATTGACTTTTCAGTTATCGACGCTATACGTTTAGAAATACAATGAAACGTGGAGATTTCTTGATCCCGGGCTGATTGGTCAATTTTTTCACGACGTGAAAAATTCAAAGCTGATATAAGTACTTGGGATCTGAAAATTGACTTTTCAGTTATCGACGCTATACGTTTAGAAATACCATGAAACGTGGACATTTCTTGGTCCCGGGCTGATTGGGCAATTTTTTCACGGCGCGAAAAATTCTGAGCTGATATAAGTACTTGGGATCTGAAAATTGACTTTTCAGTTATCGACGCTATACGTTTAGAAATACAATGAAACGTGGAGATTTCTTGGTCCCGGGCTGATTGGGCAATTTTTTCACGACGCGAAAAATTCCGAGCTGATATAAGTACTTGGGATCTGAAAATTGACTTTTCAGTTATCGACGCTATACGTTTAGAAATACCATGAAACGTGGACATTTCTTGTTCCCGGGCTGATTGGGCAATTTTTTCACGACGTGAAAAATTCCGAGCTGATATAAGTACTTGGGATCTGAAAATTGAGTTTCCAGTTATCGACGCCATACGTTTAGAAATACCATGAAACGTGGACATTTCTTGGTCCCGTGCTGATTGGACCATTTTTTAACAACATGTAAAATACTCAGATGATATAAGTACTTGGGATCTGAAAATTGACTTTTCAGTTATCGACGCTATACGTTTAGAAATACCATGAAACGTGGACATTTCTTGGTCCCGGGCTGATTGGGCAATTTTTTCACGACGTGAAAAATTCCGAGCTGATATAAGTACTTGGGATCTGAAAATTGACTTTTTAGTTATCAACGCTATACGTTTAGAAATACAATGAAACGTGGAGATTTCTTGGTCCCGGGCTGATTGGGCAATTTTTTCACGACGCGAAAAATTCCGAGCTGATATAAGTACTTGGGATCTGAAAATTGAGTTTTCAGTTATCGATGCCATACGTTTAGAAATACCATGAAACGTGGAGATTTCTTGGTCCCGGGCTGATTGGGCAATTTTTTAAAAACATGTACAATACGCAGATGATATAAGTACTTAGGATCTGAAAATTGAGTTTTCAGTTATCGCCGCCATACCTTTAGAAATACAATGAAACGTGGAGATTTCATGGTCCCGGGCTGATTTCGGAATTTTTTCACGACGCGAAAAATTACGAGCTGATATAAGTACTTGGGATATGAAAATTGAGTTTTCAGTTATCGATACCATACGTTTAGAAATACCATGAAACGTGGACATTTCTTGGTCCCGGGCTGATTGGGCAATTTTTTCACGACGCGAAAAATTCTGAGCTGATATAAGTACTTGGGATCTGAAAATTGAGTTTCCAGTTATCGACGCCATACGTTTAGAAATACCATGAAACGTGGACATTTCTTGGTCCCGTGCTGATTGGACCATTTTTTAACAACATGTAAAATACTCAGATGATATAAGTACTTGGGATCTGAAAATTGACTTTTCAGTTATCGACGCTATACGTTTAGAAATACCATGAAACGTCGACATTTCTTGGTCCCGGGCTGATTGGGCAATTTTTTCACGACGCGAAAAATTCTGAGCTGATATAAGTACTTGGGATCTGAAAATTGACTTTTTAGTTATCAACGCTATACGTTTAGAAATACAATGAAACGTGGAGATTTCTTGGTCCCGGGCTGATTGGGCAATTTTTTCACGACGCGAAAAATTCTGAGCTGATATAAGTACTTGGGATCTGAAAATTGAGTTTCCAGTTATCGACGCCATACGTGTAGAAATACCATGAAACGTGGACATTTCTTGGTCCCGGGCTGATTGAGCAATTTTTTCACGACGCGAAAAATTCTGAGCTGATATAAGTACTTGGGATCTGAAAATTGACTTTTCAGTTATCGACGCCATACGTTTAGAAATACCATGAAACGTGGAGATTTCTTGGTCCCGGGCTGATTGGGCAATTTTTTCACGACGTGAAAAATTCCGAGCTGATATAAGTACTTGGGATCTGAAAATTGACTTTTCAGTTATCGACGCTATACGTTTAGAAATACCATGAAACGTGGACATTTCTTGGTCCCGGGCTGATTGGGCAATTTTTTCACGACGTGAAATATTCCGAGCTGATATAAGTACTTGGGATCTGAAAATTGACGTTTCAGTTATCGACGCTATACGTTTAGAAATACCATGAAACGTGGACATTTCTTGGTCCCGGGCTGATTGGGCAATTTTTTCACGACGTGAAAAATTCCGAGCAGATATAAGTACTTGGGATCTGAAAATTGACTTTTCAGTTATCGACACTATACGTTTAGAAATACCATGAAACGTGGACATTTCTTGGTCCCGGGCTGATTGAGCAATTTTTTCACGACGCGAAAAATTCTGAGCTGATATAAGTACTTGGGATCTGAAAATTGACTTTTCAGTTATCGACGCTATACGTTTAGAAATACCATGAAACGTGGACATTTCTTGGTCCCGGGCTGATTGGGCAATTTTTTCACGACGTGAAAAATTCCGAGCTGATATAAGTACTTGGGATCTGAAAATTGAGTTTTCAGTTATCAACGCCATACATTTAGAAATACAATGAAACGTGGAGATTTCTTGATCCCGGGCTGATTGGGCAATTTTTTCACGACGTGAAAAATTCCGAGCTGATATAAGTACTTGGGATCTGAAAATTGAGTTTTCAGTTATCGACGCCATACGTTTAGAAATACAATGAAACGTGGAGATTTCTTGATCCCGGGCTGATTGGGCAATTTTTTCACGACGTGAAAAATTCAAAGCTGATATAAGTACTTGGGAACTGAAAATTGACTTTTCAGTTATCGACGCTATACGTTTAGAAATACCATGAAACGTGGACATTTCTTGGTCCCGGGCTGATTGGGCAATTTTTTCACGGCGCGAAAAATTCTGAGCTGATATAAGTACTTGGGATCTGAAAATTGAGTTTCCAGTTATCGACGCCATACGTTTAGAAATACCATGAAACGTGGACATTTCTTGGTCCCGGGCTGATTGCGCAATTTTTTCACGACGTGAAAAATTCCGAGCTGATATAAGTACTTGGGATCTGAAAATTGAGTTTTCAGTTATCGACGCCATACGTTTAGAAATACAATGAAACGTGGAGATTTCTTGGTCCCGGGCTGATTGGGCAATTTTTTCACGACGCGAAAAATTCTGAGCTGATATAAGTACTTGGGATCTGAAAATTGACTTTTCAGTTATCGACGCAATACGTTTAGAAATACAATGAAACGTGGAGATTTCTTGGTCCCGGGCTGATTGGGCAATTTTTTCACGACGAGAAAAATTCCGAGCTGATATAAGTACTTGGGATCTGAAAATTGAGTTTTTAGTTATCGATGCCATACGTTTAGAAATACCATTAAACGTGGACATTTCTTGGTCCCGTGCTGATTGGACCATTTTTTAACAACATGTAAAATACTCAGATGATATAAGTACTTGGGATCTGAAAATTGACTTTTCAGTTATCGACGCTATACGTTTAGAAATACCATGAAACGTGGACCTTTCTTGGTCCCGGGCTGATTGGGCAATTTTTTCACGACGCGAAAAATTCTGAGCTGATATAAGTACTTGGGATCTGAAAATTGAGTTTCCAGTTATCGACGCCATACGTTTAGAAATACCATGAAACGTGGACATTTCTTGGTCCCGGGCTGATTGCGCAATTTTTTCACGACGTGAAAAATTCCGAGCTGATATAAGTACTTGGGATCTGAAAATTGAGTTTTCAGTTATCGACGCCATACGTTTAGAAATACAATGAAACGTGGAGATTTCTTGGTCCCGGGCTGATTGGGCAATTTTTTCACGACGCGAAAAATTCTGAGCTGATATAAGTACTTGGGATCTGAAAATTGAGTTTCCAGTTATCGACGCCATACGTTTAGAAATACCATGAAACGTGGACATTTCTTGGTCCCGGGCTGATTGCGCAATTTTTTCACGACGTGAAAAATTCCGAGCTGATATAAGTACTTGGGATCTGAAAATTGAGTTTTCAGTTATCGACGCCATACGTTTAGAAATACAATGAAACGTGGAGATTTCTTGGTCCCGGGCTGATTGGGCAATTTTTTCACGACGCGAAAAATTCCGAGCTGATATAAGTACTTGGGATCTGAAAATTGAGTTTTCAGTTATCGATGCCATACGTTTAAAAATACCATGAAACGTGGAGATTTCTTGGTCCCGGGCTGATTGGGCAATTTTTTAAAAACATGTAAAATACGCAGATGATATAAGTACTTGGGATCTGAAAATTGAGTTTTCAGTTATCGCCGCCATACCTTTAGAAATACAATGAAACGTGGAGATTTCATGGTTCCGGGCTGATTTCGGAATTTTTTCACGACGCGAAAAATTACGAGCTGATATAAGTACTTGGGATATGAAAATTGAGTTTTCAGTTATCGATACCATACGTTTAGAAATACCATGAAACGTGGACATTTGTTGGTCCCGGGCTGATTGGGCAATTTTTTCACGACGCGAAAAATTCTGAGCTGATATAAGTACTTGGGATCTGAAAATTGAGTTTCCAGTTATCGACGCCATACGTTTAGAAATACCATGAAACGTGGACATTTCTTGGTCCCGGGCTGATTGAGCAATTTTTTCACGACGCGAAAAATTCTGAGCTGATATAAGTACTTGGGATCTGAAAATTGACTTTTCAGTTATCGACGATATACGTTTAGAAATACCATGAAACGTGGACATTTCTTGGTCCCGGGCTGATTGGGCAATTTTTTCACGACGTGAAAAATTCCGAGCTGATATAAGTACTTGGGATCTGAAAATTGACGTTTCAGTTATCGACGCTATACGTTTAGAAATACCATGAAACGTGGACATTTCTTGGTCCCGGGCTGATTGGGCAATTTTTTCACGACGTGAAATATTCCGAGCTGATATAAGTACTTGGGATCTGAAAATTGACGTTTCAGTTATCGACGCTATACGTTTAGAAATACCATGAAACGTGGACATTTCTTGGTCCCGGGCTGATTGGGCAATTTTTTCACGACGTGAAAAATTCCGAGCAGATATAAGTACTTGGGATCTGAAAATTGACTTTTCAGTTATCGACACTATACGTTTAGAAATACCATGAAACGTGGACATTTCTTGGTCCCGGGCTGATTGAGCAATTTTTTCACGACGCGAAAAATTCTGAGCTGATATAAGTACTTGGGATCTGAAAATTGACTTTTCAGTTATCGACGCTATACGTTTAGAAATACCATGAAACGTGGACATTTCTTGGTCCCGGGCTGATTGGGCAATTTTTTCACGACGTGAAAAATTCCGAGCTGATATAAGTACTTGGGATCTGAAAATTGAGTTTTCAGTTATCAACGCCATACATTTAGAAATACAATGAAACGTGGAGATTTCTTGATCCCGGGCTGATTGGGCAATTTTTTCACGACGTGAAAAATTCCGAGCTGATATAAGTACTTGGGATCTGAAAATTGAGTTTTCAGTTATCGACGCCATACGTTTAGAAATACAATGAAACGTGGAGATTTCTTGATCCCGGGCTGATTGGGCAATTTTTTCACGACGTGAAAAATTCAAAGCTGATATAAGTACTTGGGAACTGAAAATTGACTTTTCAGTTATCGACGCTATACGTTTAGAAATACCATGAAACGTGGACATTTCTTGGTCCCGGGCTGATTGGGCAATTTTTTCACGGCGCGAAAAATTCTGAGCTGATATAAGTACTTGGGATCTGAAAATTGAGTTTCCAGTTATCGACGCCATACGTTTAGAAATACCATGAAACGTGGACATTTCTTGGTCCCGGGCTGATTGCGCAATTTTTTCACGACGTGAAAAATTCCGAGCTGATATAAGTACTTGGGATCTGAAAATTGAGTTTTCAGTTATCGACGCCATACGTTTAGAAATACAATGAAACGTGGAGATTTCTTGGTCCCGGGCTGATTGGGCAATTTTTTCACGACGCGAAAAATTCTGAGCTGATATAAGTACTTGGGATCTGAAAATTGACTTTTCAGTTATCGACGCAATACGTTTAGAAATACAATGAAACGTGGAGATTTCTTGGTCCCGGGCTGATTGGGCAATTTTTTCACGACGAGAAAAATTCCGAGCTGATATAAGTACTTGGGATCTGAAAATTGAGTTTTTAGTTATCGATGCCATACGTTTAGAAATACCATTAAACGTGGACATTTCTTGGTCCCGTGCTGATTGGACCATTTTTTAACAACATGTAAAATACTCAGATGATATAAGTACTTGGGATCTGAAAATTGACTTTTCAGTTATCGACGCTATACGTTTAGAAATACCATGAAACGTGGACCTTTCTTGGTCCCGGGCTGATTGGGCAATTTTTTCACGACGCGAAAAATTCTGAGCTGATATAAGTACTTGGGATCTGAAAATTGAGTTTCCAGTTATCGACGCCATACGTTTAGAAATACCATGAAACGTGGACATTTCTTGGTCCCGGGCTGATTGCGCAATTTTTTCACGACGTGAAAAATTCCGAGCTGATATAAGTACTTGGGATCTGAAAATTGAGTTTTCAGTTATCGACGCCATACGTTTAGAAATACAATGAAACGTGGAGATTTCTTGGTCCCGGGCTGATTGGGCAATTTTTTCACGACGCGAAAAATTCTGAGCTGATATAAGTACTTGGGATCTGAAAATTGAGTTTCCAGTTATCGACGCCATACGTTTAGAAATACCATGAAACGTGGACATTTCTTGGTCCCGGGCTGATTGCGCAATTTTTTCACGACGTGAAAAATTCCGAGCTGATATAAGTACTTGGGATCTGAAAATTGAGTTTTCAGTTATCGACGCCATACGTTTAGAAATACAATGAAACGTGGAGATTTCTTGGTCCCGGGCTGATTGGGCAATTTTTTCACGACGCGAAAAATTCCGAGCTGATATAAGTACTTGGGATCTGAAAATTGAGTTTTCAGTTATCGATGCCATACGTTTAAAAATACCATGAAACGTGGAGATTTCTTGGTCCCGGGCTGATTGGG
This sequence comes from Perithous albicinctus, assembly GCA_964016905.1. Lineage (NCBI taxonomy): Eukaryota > Metazoa > Arthropoda > Insecta > Hymenoptera > Ichneumonidae > Perithous > Perithous albicinctus. The sequence goes on from OZ024700.1 coordinate 3,593,819, forward strand.
CAATTTTTTAAAAACATGTAAAATACGCAGATGATATAAGTACTTGGGATCTGAAAATTGAGTTTTCAGTTATCGCCGCCATACCTTTAGAAATACAATGAAACGTGGAGATTTCATGGTTCCGGGCTGATTTCGGAATTTTTTCACGACGCGAAAAATTACGAGCTGATATAAGTACTTGGGATATGAAAATTGAGTTTTCAGTTATCGATACCATACGTTTAGAAATACCATGAAACGTGGACATTTGTTGGTCCCGGGCTGATTGGGCAATTTTTTCACGACGCGAAAAATTCTGAGCTGATATAAGTACTTGGGATCTGAAAATTGAGTTTCCAGTTATCGACGCCATACGTTTAGAAATACCATGAAACGTGGACATTTCTTGGTCCCGGGCTGATTGAGCAATTTTTTCACGACGCGAAAAATTCTGAGCTGATATAAGTACTTGGGATCTGAAAATTGACTTTTCAGTTATCGACGATATACGTTTAGAAATACCATGAAACGTGGACATTTCTTGGTCCCGGGCTGATTGGGCAATTTTTTCACGACGTGAAAAATTCCGAGCTGATATAAGTACTTGGGATCTGAAAATTGACGTTTCAGTTATCGACGCTATACGTTTAGAAATACCATGAAACGTGGACATTTCTTGGTCCCGGGCTGATTGGGCAATTTTTTCACGACGTGAAAAATTCCGAGCTGATATAAGTACTTGGGATCTGAAAATTGACTTTTGAGTTATCAACGCTATACGTTTAGAAATACAATGAAACGTGGAGATTTCTTGGTCCCGGGCTGATTGGGCAATTTTTTCACGACGCGAAAAATTCCGAGCTGATATAAGTACTTGAGATCTGAAAATTGAGTTTTCAGTTATCGATGCCATACGTTTAGAAATACCATGAAACGTGGACATTTCTTGGTCCCGTGCTGATTGGACCATTTTTTAACAACATGTAAAATACTCAGATGATATAAGTACTTGGGATCTGAAAATTGACTTTTTAGTTATCGACGCTATACGTTTAGAAATACCATGAAACGTCGACATTTCTTGGTCCCGGGCTGATTGGGCAATTTTTTCACGACGCGAAAAATTCTGAGCTGATATAAGTACTTGGGATCTGAAAATTGACTTTTTAGTTATCAACGCTATACGTTTAGAAATACAATGAAACGTGGAGATTTCTTGGTCCCGGGCTGATTGGGCAATTTTTTCACGACGCGAAAAATTCCGAGCTGATATAAGTACTTGGGATCTGAAAATTGACTTTTCAGTTATCGACGCTATACGTTTAGAAATACCACGAAACGTGGACATTTCTTGGTCCCGGGCTGATTGGGCAATTTTTTCACGACGTGAAAAATTCCGAGCTGATATAAGTACTTGGGATCTGAAAATTGACGTTTCAGTTATCGACGCTATACGTTTAGAAATACCATGAAACGTGGACATTTCTTGGTCCCGGGCTGATTGGGCATTTTTTCACGACGTGAAAAATTCCGAGCTGATATAAGTACTTGGGATCTGAAAATTGACTTTTCAGTTATCGACACTATACGTTTAGAAATACCATGAAACGTGGACATTTCTTGGTCCCGGGCTGATTGAGCAATTTTTTCACGACGCGAAAAATTCTGAGCTGATATAAGTACTTGCGATCTGAAAATTGACTTTTCAGTTATCGACGCTATACGTTTAGAAATACAATGAAACGTGGAGATTTCTTGATCCCGGGCAGATTGGTCAATTTTTTCACGACGTGAAAAATTCAAAGCTGATATAAGTACTTGGGATCTGAAAATTGACTTTTCAGTTATCGACGCTATACGTTTAGAAATACCATGAAACGTGGACATTTCTTGGTCCCGGGCTGATTGGGCAATTTTTTCACGGCGCGAAAAATTCTGAGCTGATATAAGTACTTGGGATCTGAAAATTGACTTTTCAGTTATCGACGCTATACGTTTAGAAATACAATGAAACGTGGAGATTTCTTGGTCCCGGGCTGATTGGGCAATTTTTTCACGACGCGAAAAATTCCGAGCTGATATAAGTACTTGGGATCTGAAAATTGAGTTTTCAGTTATCGATGCCATACGTTTAGAAATACCATGAAACGTGGAGATTTCTTGGTCCCGGGCTGATTGGGCAATTTTTTAAAAACATGTAAAATACGCAGATGATATAAGTACTTGGGATCTGAAAATTGACTTTTCAGTTATCGACGCTATACGTTTAGAAATACAATGAAACGTGGAGATTTCTCGGTCCCGGGCTGATTGGGCAATTTTTTCACGACGCGAAAAATTCCGAGCTGATATAAGTACTTGGGATCTGAAAATTGAGTTTTCAGTTATCGATGCCATACGTTTAGAAATACCATGAAACGTGGAGATTTCTTGGTCCCGGGCTGATTGGGCAATTTTTTAAAAACATGTAAAATACGCAGATGATATAAGTACTTGGGATCTGAAAATTGAGTTTTCAGTTATCGCCGCCATACCTTTAGAAATACAATGAAACGTGGAGATTTCATGGTCCCGGGCTGATTTCGGAATTTTTTCACGACGCGAAAAATTACGAGCTGATATAAGTACTTGGGATCTGAAAATTGAGTTTTCAGTTATCGATGCCATACGTTTAGAAATACCATGAAACGTGGAGATTTCTTGGTCCCGGGCTGATTGGGCAATTTTTTAAAAACATGTAAAATACGCAGATGATATAAGTACTTGGGATCTGAAAATTGAGTTTTCAGTTATCGCCGCCATACCTTTAGAAATACAATGAAACGTGGAGATTTCATGGTCCCGGGCTGATTTCGGAATTTTTTCACGACGCGAAAAATTACGAGCTGATATAAGTACTTGGGATATGAAAATTGAGTTTTCAGTTATCGATACCATACGTTTAGAAATACCATGAAACGTGGACATTTCTTGGTCACGGGCTGATTGGGCAATTTTTTCACGACGCGAAAAATTCTGAGCTGATATAAGTACTTGGGATCTGAAAATTGAGTTTCCAGTTATCGACGCCATACGTGTAGAAATACCATGAAACGTGGACATTTCTTGGTCCCGGGCTGATTGAGCAATTTTTTCACGACGCGAAAAATTCTGAGCTGATATAAGTACTTGGGATCTGAAAATTGACTTTTCAGTTATCGACGCTATACGTTTAGAAATACCATGAAACGTGGACATTTCTTGGTCCCGGGCTGATTGGGCAATTTTTTCACGACGTGAAAAATTCCGAGCTGATATAAGTACTTGGGATCTGAAAATTGACGTTTCAGTTATCGACGCTATACGTTTAGAAATACCATGAAACGTGGACATTTCTTGGTCCCGGGCTGATTGGGCAATTTTTTCACGACGTGAAAAATTCCGAGCTGATATAAGTACTTGGGATCTGAAAATTGAGTTTCCAGTTATCGACGCCATACCTGTAGAAATACCATGAAACGTGGACATTTCTTGGTCCCGGGCTGATTGGGCAATTTTTTCAAGACGCGAAAAATTCTGAGCTTATATAAGTACTTGGGATCTGAAAATTGACTTTTCAGTTATCGACGCCATACGTTTAGAAATACCATGAAACGTGGAGATTTCTTGGTCCCGGGCTGATTGGGCAATTTTTTCACGACGTGAAAAATTCCGAGCTGATATAAGTACTTGGGATCTGAAAATTGACTTTTCAGTTATCGACGCTATACGTTTAGAAATACCATGAAACGTGGACATTTCTTGGTCCCGGGCTGATTGGGCAATTTTTTCACGACGTGAAATATTCCGAGCTGATATAAGTACTTGGGATCTGAAAATTGACGTTTCAGTTATCGACGCTATACGTTTAGAAATACCATGAAACGTGGACATTTCTTGGTCCCGGGCTGATTGGGCAATTTTTTCACGACGTGAAAAATTCCGAGCTGATATAAGTACTTGGGATCTGAAAATTGACTTTTCAGTTATCGACACTATACGTTTAGAAATACCATGAAACGTGGACATTTCTTGGTCGCGGGCTGATTGAGCAATTTTTTCACGACGCGAAGAATTCTGAGCTGATATAAGTACTTGGGATCTGAAAATTGACTTTTCAGTTATCGACGCTATACGTTTAGAAATACCATGAAACGTGGACATTTCTTGGTCCCGGGCTGATTGGGCAATTTTTTCACGACGTGAAAAATTCCGAGCTGATATAAGTACTTGGGATCTGAAAATTGACGTTTCAGTTATCGACGCTATACGTTTAGAAATACCATGAAACGTGGACATTTCTTGGTCCCGGGCTGATTGGGCAATTTTTTCACGACGTGAAAAATTCCGAGCTGATATAAGTACTTGGGATCTGAAAATTGACTTTTCAGTTATCGACACTATACGTTTAGAAATACCATGAAACGTGGACATTTCTTGGTCCCGGGCTGATTGAGCAATTTTTTCACGACGCGAAAAATTCTGAGCTGATATAAGTACTTGGGATCTGAAAATTGACTTTTCAGTTATCGACGCTATACGTTTAGAAATACAATGAAACGTGGAGATTTCTTGGTCCCGGGGTGATTGGGCAATTTTTTCACGACGCGAAAAATTCCGAGCTGATATAAGTACTTGGGATCTGAAAATTGAGTTTTCAGTTATCGATGCCATACGTTTAGAAATACCATGAAACGTGGAGATTTCTTGGTCCCGGGCTGATTGGGCAATTTTTTCACGACGTGAAAAATTCCGAGCTGATATAAGTACTTGGGATCTGAAAATTGAGTTTTCAGTTATCGACGCCATACGTTTAGAAATACAATGAAACGTGGAGATTTCTTGGTCCCGGGGTGATTGGGCAATTCTTTCACGACGTGAAAAATTACGAGCTGATATAAGTACTTGGGATCTGAAAATTGACTTTTCAGTTATTGACACTATACGTTTAGAAATACCATGAAACGTGGAGATTTCTTGGTCCCGGGCTGATTGGGCAATTTTTTCACGACGTGAAAAATTCCGAGCTGATATAAGTACTTGGGATCTGAAAATTGACTTTTCAGTTATCGACGCTATACGTTTAGAAATACCATGAAACGTGGACATTTCTTGGTCCCGGGCTGATTGGGCAATTTTTTCACGACGTGAAATATTCCGAGCTGATATAAGTACTTGGGATCTGAAAATTGACGTTTCAGTTATCGACGCTATACGTTTAGAAATACCATGAAACGTGGACATTTCTTGGTCCCGGGCTGATTGGGCAATTTTTTCACGACGTGAAAAATTCCGAGCTGATATAAGTACTTGGGATCTGAAAATTGACTTTTCAGTTATCGACACTATACGTTTAGAAATACCATGAAACGTGGACATTTCTTGGTCGCGGGCTGATTGAGCAATTTTTTCACGACGCGAAAAATTCTGAGCTGATATAAGTACTTGGGATCTGAAAATTGACTTTTCAGTTATCGACGCTATACGTTTAGAAATACCATGAAACGTGGACATTTCTTGGTCCCGGGCTGATTGGGCAATTTTTTCACGACGTGAAAAATTCCGAGCTGATATAAGTACTTGGGATCTGAAAATTGACGTTTCAGTTATCGACGCTATACGTTTAGAAATACCATGAAACGTGGACATTTCTTGGTCCCGGGCTGATTGGGCAATTTTTTCACGACGTGAAAAATTCCGAGCTGATATAAGTACTTGGGATCTGAAAATTGACTTTTCAGTTATCGACACTATACGTTTAGAAATACCATGAAACGTGGACATTTCTTGGTCCCGGGCTGATTGAGAAATTTTTTCACGACGCGAAAAATTCTGAGCTGATATAAGTACTTGGGATCTGAAAATTGACTTTTCAGTTATCGACGCTATACGTTTAGAAATACAATGAAACGTGGAGATTTCTTGGTCCCGGGGTGATTGGGCAATTTTTTCACGACGCGAAAAATTCCGAGCTGATATAAGTACTTGGGATCTGAAAATTGAGTTTTCAGTTATCGATGCCATACGTTTAGAAATACCATGAAACGTGGAGATTTCTTGGTCCCGGGCTGATTGGGCAATTTTTTCACGACGTGAAAAATTCCGAGCTGATATAAGTACTTGGGATCTGAAAATTGAGTTTTCAGTTATCGACGCCATACGTTTAGAAATACAATGAAACGTGGAGATTTCTTGGTCCCGGGCTGATTGGGCAATTTTTTCACGACGTGAAAAATTCCGAGCTGATATAAGTACTTGGGATCTGAAAATTGACTTTTCAGTTATCGACACTATACGTTTAGAAATACCATGAAACGTGGACATTTCTTGGTCCCGGGCTGATTGGGCAATTTTTTCAGGACGCGAAAAATTCTGAGCTGATATAAGTACTTGGGATCTGAAAATTGACTTTTCAGTTATCGACGCTATACGTTTAGAAATACCATGAAACGTGGACATTTCTTGGTCCCGGGCTGATTGGGCAATTTTTTCACGACGTGAAAAATTCCGAGCTGATATAAGTACTTGGGATCTGAAAATTGACGTTTCAGTTATCGACGCTATACGTTTAGAAATACCATGAAACGTGGACATTTCTTGGTCCCGGGCTGATTGGGCAATTTTTTCACGACGTGAAAAATTCCGAGCTGATATAAGTACTTGGGATCTGAAAATTGACTTTTCAGTTATCGACACTATACGTTTAGAAATACCATGAAACGTGGACATTTCTTGGTCCCGGGCTGATTGAGCAATTTTTTCACGACGCGAAAAATTCTGAGCTGATATAAGTACTTGGGATCTGAAAATTGACTTTTCAGTTATCGACGCTATACGTTTAGAAATACAATGAAACGTGGAGATTTCTTGGTCCCGGGGTGATTGGGCAATTTTTTCACGACGCGAAAAATTCCGAGCTGATATAAGTACTTGGGATCTGAAAATTGAGTTTTCAGTTATCGATGCCATACGTTTAGAAATACCATGAAACGTGGAGATTTCTTGGTCCCGGGCTGATTTCGGAATTTTTTCACGACGCGAAAAATTACGAGCTGATATAAGTACTTGGGATCTGAAAATTGAGTTTTCAGTTATCGACGCCATACGTTTAGAAATACCATGAAACGTGGACATTTCTTGGTCCCGGGGTGATTGGGCAATTCTTTCACGACGTGAAAAATTACGAGCTGATATAAGTACTTGGGATCTGAAAATTGACTTTTCAGTTATCGACACTATACGTTTAGAAATACCATGAAACGTGGACATTTCTTGGTCCCGGGCTGATTGGGCAATTTTTTCAGGACGCGAAAAATTCTGAGCAGATATAAGTACTTGGGATCTGAAAATTGACTTTTCAGTTATCGACGCTATACGTTTAGAAATACCATGAAACGTGGACATTTCTTGGTCCCGGGCTGATTGGGCAATTTTTTCACGACGCGAAAAATTCTGAGCTGATATAAGTACTTGGGATCTGAAAATTGACTTTTCAGTTATCGACGCTATACGTTTAGAAATACAATGAAACGTGGAGATTTCTTGGTCCCGGGCTGATTGGGCAATTTTTTCACGACGCGAAAAATTCCGAGCTGATATAAGTACTTGGGATCTGAAAATTGAGTTTTCAGTTATCGATGCCATACGTTTAGAAATACCATGAAACGTGGAGATTTCTTGGTTCCGGGCTGATTGGGCAATTTTTTAAAAACATGTAAAATACGCAGATGATATAAGTACTTGGGATCTGAAAATTGACTTTTCAGTTATCGACGCTATACGTTTAGAAATACAATGAAACGTGGAGATTTCTCGGTCCCGGGCTGATTGGGCAATTTTTTCACGACGCGAAAAATTCCGAGCTGATATAAGTACTTGGGATCTGAAAATTGAGTTTTCAGTTATCGATGCCATACGTTTAGAAATACCATGAAACGTGGACATTTCTTGGTCCCGTGCTGATTGGACCATTTTTTAACAACATGTAAAATACTCAGATGATATAAGTACTTGGGATCTGAAAATTGACTTTTCAGTTATCGACGCTATACGTTTAGAAATACCATGAAACGTGGACCTTTCTTGGTCCCGGGCTGATTGGGCAATTTTTTCACGACGCGAAAAATTCCGAGCTGATATAAGTACTTGGGATCTGAAAATTGAGTTTTCAGTTATCGATGCCATACGTTTAGAAATACCATGAAACGTGGAGATTTCTTGGTCCCGGGCTGATTGGGCAATTTTTTAAAAACATGTAAAATACGCAGATGATATAAGTACTTAGGATCTGAAAATTGAGTTTTCAGTTATCGCCGCCATACCTTTAGAAATACAATGAAACGTGGAGATTTCATGGTCCCGGGCTGATTTCGGAATTTTTTCACGACGCGAAAAATTACGAGCTGATATAAGTACTTGGGATCTGAAAATTGAGTTTTCAGTTATCGACGCCATACGTTTAGAAATACCATGAAACGTGGACATTTCTTGGTCCCGTGCTGATTGGACCATTTTTTAAGAACATGTAAAATACTCAGATGATATAAGTACTTGGGATCTGAAAATTGACTTTTCAGTTATCGACGCTATACGTTTAGAAATACCATGAAACGTGGACATTTATTGGTCCCGGGCTTATTGGGCAATTTTTTCACGACGCGAAAAATTCTGAGCTGATATAAGTACTTGCGATCTGAAAATTGACTTTTCAGTTATCGACGCTATACGTTTAGAAATACAATGAAACGTGGAGATTTCTTGATCCCGGGCTGATTGGTCAATTTTTTCACGACGTGAAAAATTCAAAGCTGATATAAGTACTTGGGATCTGAAAATTGACTTTTCAGTTATCGACGCTATACGTTTAGAAATACCATGAAACGTGGACATTTCTTGGTCCCGGGCTGATTGGGCAATTTTTTCACGGCGCGAAAAATTCTGAGCTGATATAAGTACTTGGGATCTGAAAATTGACTTTTCAGTTATCGACGCTATACGTTTAGAAATACAATGAAACGTGGAGATTTCTTGGTCCCGGGCTGATTGGGCAATTTTTTCACGACGCGAAAAATTCCGAGCTGATATAAGTACTTGGGATCTGAAAATTGACTTTTCAGTTATCGACGCTATACGTTTAGAAATACCATGAAACGTGGACATTTCTTGTTCCCGGGCTGATTGGGCAATTTTTTCACGACGTGAAAAATTCCGAGCTGATATAAGTACTTGGGATCTGAAAATTGAGTTTCCAGTTATCGACGCCATACGTTTAGAAATACCATGAAACGTGGACATTTCTTGGTCCCGTGCTGATTGGACCATTTTTTAACAACATGTAAAATACTCAGATGATATAAGTACTTGGGATCTGAAAATTGACTTTTCAGTTATCGACGCTATACGTTTAGAAATACCATGAAACGTGGACATTTCTTGGTCCCGGGCTGATTGGGCAATTTTTTCACGACGTGAAAAATTCCGAGCTGATATAAGTACTTGGGATCTGAAAATTGACTTTTTAGTTATCAACGCTATACGTTTAGAAATACAATGAAACGTGGAGATTTCTTGGTCCCGGGCTGATTGGGCAATTTTTTCACGACGCGAAAAATTCCGAGCTGATATAAGTACTTGGGATCTGAAAATTGAGTTTTCAGTTATCGATGCCATACGTTTAGAAATACCATGAAACGTGGAGATTTCTTGGTCCCGGGCTGATTGGGCAATTTTTTAAAAACATGTACAATACGCAGATGATATAAGTACTTAGGATCTGAAAATTGAGTTTTCAGTTATCGCCGCCATACCTTTAGAAATACAATGAAACGTGGAGATTTCATGGTCCCGGGCTGATTTCGGAATTTTTTCACGACGCGAAAAATTACGAGCTGATATAAGTACTTGGGATATGAAAATTGAGTTTTCAGTTATCGATACCATACGTTTAGAAATACCATGAAACGTGGACATTTCTTGGTCCCGGGCTGATTGGGCAATTTTTTCACGACGCGAAAAATTCTGAGCTGATATAAGTACTTGGGATCTGAAAATTGAGTTTCCAGTTATCGACGCCATACGTTTAGAAATACCATGAAACGTGGACATTTCTTGGTCCCGTGCTGATTGGACCATTTTTTAACAACATGTAAAATACTCAGATGATATAAGTACTTGGGATCTGAAAATTGACTTTTCAGTTATCGACGCTATACGTTTAGAAATACCATGAAACGTCGACATTTCTTGGTCCCGGGCTGATTGGGCAATTTTTTCACGACGCGAAAAATTCTGAGCTGATATAAGTACTTGGGATCTGAAAATTGACTTTTTAGTTATCAACGCTATACGTTTAGAAATACAATGAAACGTGGAGATTTCTTGGTCCCGGGCTGATTGGGCAATTTTTTCACGACGCGAAAAATTCTGAGCTGATATAAGTACTTGGGATCTGAAAATTGAGTTTCCAGTTATCGACGCCATACGTGTAGAAATACCATGAAACGTGGACATTTCTTGGTCCCGGGCTGATTGAGCAATTTTTTCACGACGCGAAAAATTCTGAGCTGATATAAGTACTTGGGATCTGAAAATTGACTTTTCAGTTATCGACGCCATACGTTTAGAAATACCATGAAACGTGGAGATTTCTTGGTCCCGGGCTGATTGGGCAATTTTTTCACGACGTGAAAAATTCCGAGCTGATATAAGTACTTGGGATCTGAAAATTGACTTTTCAGTTATCGACGCTATACGTTTAGAAATACCATGAAACGTGGACATTTCTTGGTCCCGGGCTGATTGGGCAATTTTTTCACGACGTGAAATATTCCGAGCTGATATAAGTACTTGGGATCTGAAAATTGACGTTTCAGTTATCGACGCTATACGTTTAGAAATACCATGAAACGTGGACATTTCTTGGTCCCGGGCTGATTGGGCAATTTTTTCACGACGTGAAAAATTCCGAGCAGATATAAGTACTTGGGATCTGAAAATTGACTTTTCAGTTATCGACACTATACGTTTAGAAATACCATGAAACGTGGACATTTCTTGGTCCCGGGCTGATTGAGCAATTTTTTCACGACGCGAAAAATTCTGAGCTGATATAAGTACTTGGGATCTGAAAATTGACTTTTCAGTTATCGACGCTATACGTTTAGAAATACCATGAAACGTGGACATTTCTTGGTCCCGGGCTGATTGGGCAATTTTTTCACGACGTGAAAAATTCCGAGCTGATATAAGTACTTGGGATCTGAAAATTGAGTTTTCAGTTATCAACGCCATACATTTAGAAATACAATGAAACGTGGAGATTTCTTGATCCCGGGCTGATTGGGCAATTTTTTCACGACGTGAAAAATTCCGAGCTGATATAAGTACTTGGGATCTGAAAATTGAGTTTTCAGTTATCGACGCCATACGTTTAGAAATACAATGAAACGTGGAGATTTCTTGATCCCGGGCTGATTGGGCAATTTTTTCACGACGTGAAAAATTCAAAGCTGATATAAGTACTTGGGAACTGAAAATTGACTTTTCAGTTATCGACGCTATACGTTTAGAAATACCATGAAACGTGGACATTTCTTGGTCCCGGGCTGATTGGGCAATTTTTTCACGGCGCGAAAAATTCTGAGCTGATATAAGTACTTGGGATCTGAAAATTGAGTTTCCAGTTATCGACGCCATACGTTTAGAAATACCATGAAACGTGGACATTTCTTGGTCCCGGGCTGATTGCGCAATTTTTTCACGACGTGAAAAATTCCGAGCTGATATAAGTACTTGGGATCTGAAAATTGAGTTTTCAGTTATCGACGCCATACGTTTAGAAATACAATGAAACGTGGAGATTTCTTGGTCCCGGGCTGATTGGGCAATTTTTTCACGACGCGAAAAATTCTGAGCTGATATAAGTACTTGGGATCTGAAAATTGACTTTTCAGTTATCGACGCAATACGTTTAGAAATACAATGAAACGTGGAGATTTCTTGGTCCCGGGCTGATTGGGCAATTTTTTCACGACGAGAAAAATTCCGAGCTGATATAAGTACTTGGGATCTGAAAATTGAGTTTTTAGTTATCGATGCCATACGTTTAGAAATACCATTAAACGTGGACATTTCTTGGTCCCGTGCTGATTGGACCATTTTTTAACAACATGTAAAATACTCAGATGATATAAGTACTTGGGATCTGAAAATTGACTTTTCAGTTATCGACGCTATACGTTTAGAAATACCATGAAACGTGGACCTTTCTTGGTCCCGGGCTGATTGGGCAATTTTTTCACGACGCGAAAAATTCTGAGCTGATATAAGTACTTGGGATCTGAAAATTGAGTTTCCAGTTATCGACGCCATACGTTTAGAAATACCATGAAACGTGGACATTTCTTGGTCCCGGGCTGATTGCGCAATTTTTTCACGACGTGAAAAATTCCGAGCTGATATAAGTACTTGGGATCTGAAAATTGAGTTTTCAGTTATCGACGCCATACGTTTAGAAATACAATGAAACGTGGAGATTTCTTGGTCCCGGGCTGATTGGGCAATTTTTTCACGACGCGAAAAATTCTGAGCTGATATAAGTACTTGGGATCTGAAAATTGAGTTTCCAGTTATCGACGCCATACGTTTAGAAATACCATGAAACGTGGACATTTCTTGGTCCCGGGCTGATTGCGCAATTTTTTCACGACGTGAAAAATTCCGAGCTGATATAAGTACTTGGGATCTGAAAATTGAGTTTTCAGTTATCGACGCCATACGTTTAGAAATACAATGAAACGTGGAGATTTCTTGGTCCCGGGCTGATTGGGCAATTTTTTCACGACGCGAAAAATTCCGAGCTGATATAAGTACTTGGGATCTGAAAATTGAGTTTTCAGTTATCGATGCCATACGTTTAAAAATACCATGAAACGTGGAGATTTCTTGGTCCCGGGCTGATTGGGCAATTTTTTAAAAACATGTAAAATACGCAGATGATATAAGTACTTGGGATCTGAAAATTGAGTTTTCAGTTATCGCCGCCATACCTTTAGAAATACAATGAAACGTGGAGATTTCATGGTTCCGGGCTGATTTCGGAATTTTTTCACGACGCGAAAAATTACGAGCTGATATAAGTACTTGGGATATGAAAATTGAGTTTTCAGTTATCGATACCATACGTTTAGAAATACCATGAAACGTGGACATTTGTTGGTCCCGGGCTGATTGGGCAATTTTTTCACGACGCGAAAAATTCTGAGCTGATATAAGTACTTGGGATCTGAAAATTGAGTTTCCAGTTATCGACGCCATACGTTTAGAAATACCATGAAACGTGGACATTTCTTGGTCCCGGGCTGATTGAGCAATTTTTTCACGACGCGAAAAATTCTGAGCTGATATAAGTACTTGGGATCTGAAAATTGACTTTTCAGTTATCGACGATATACGTTTAGAAATACCATGAAACGTGGACATTTCTTGGTCCCGGGCTGATTGGGCAATTTTTTCACGACGTGAAAAATTCCGAGCTGATATAAGTACTTGGGATCTGAAAATTGACGTTTCAGTTATCGACGCTATACGTTTAGAAATACCATGAAACGTGGACATTTCTTGGTCCCGGGCTGATTGGGCAATTTTTTCACGACGTGAAAAATTCCGAGCTGATATAAGTACTTGGGATCTGAAAATTGACTTTTGAGTTATCAACGCTATACGTTTAGAAATACAATGAAACGTGGAGATTTCTTGGTCCCGGGCTGATTGGGCAATTTTTTCACGACGCGAAAAATTCCGAGCTGATATAAGTACTTGAGATCTGAAAATTGAGTTTTCAGTTATCGATGCCATACGTTTAGAAATACCATGAAACGTGGAGATTTCTTGGTCCCGGGCTGATTGGGCAATTTTTTAAAAACATGTACAATACGCAGATGATATAAATACTTAGGATCTGAAAATTGAGTTTTCAGTTATCGCCGCCATACCTTTAGAAATACAATGAAACGTGGAGATTTCATGGTCCCGGGCTGATTTCGGAATTTTTTCACGACGCGAAAAATTACGAGCTGATATAAGTACTTGGGATATGAAAATTGAGTTTTCAGTTATCGATACCATACGTTTAGAAATACCATGAAACGTGGACATTTCTTGGTCCCGGGCTGATTGGGCAATTTTTTCACGACGCGAAAAATTCTGAGCTGATATAAGTACTTGGGATCTGAAAATTGAGTTTCCAGTTATCGACGCCATACGTTTAGAAATACCATGAAACGTGGACATTTCTTGGTCCCGTGCTGATTGGACCATTTTTTAACAACATGTAAAATACTCAGATGATATAAGTACTTGGGATCTGAAAATTGACTTTTTAGTTATCGACGCTATACGTTTAGAAATACCATGAAACGTCGACATTTCTTGGTCCCGGGCTGATTGGGCAATTTTTTCACGACGCGAAAAATTCTGAGCTGATATAAGTACTTGGGATCTGAAAATTGACTTTTTAGTTATCAACGCTATACGTTTAGAAATACAATGAAACGTGGAGATTTCTTGGTCCCGGGCTGATTGGGCAATTTTTTCACGACGCGAAAAATTCCGAGCTGATATAAGTACTTGGGATCTGAAAATTGAGTTTTCAGTTATCGATGCCATACGTTTAGAAATACCATGAAACGTGGAGATTTCTTGGTCCCGGGCTGATTGGGCAATTTTTTAAAAACATGTAAAATACGCAGATGATATAAGTACTTGGGATCTGAAAATTGAGTTTTCAGTTATCGCCGCCATACCTTTAGAAATACAATGAAACGTGGAGATTTCATGGTCCCGGGCTGATTTCGGAATTTTTTCACGACGCGAAAAATTACGAGCTGATATAAGTACTTGGGATATGAAAATTGAGTTTTCAGTTATCGATACCATACGTTTAGAAATACCATGAAACGTGGACATTTCTTGGTCACGGGCTGATTGGGCAATTTTTTCACGACGCGAAAAATTCTGAGCTGATATAAGTACTTGGGATCCGAAAATTGAGTTTCCAGTTATCGACGCCATACGTGTAGAAATACCATGAAACGTGGACATTTCTTGGTCCCGGGCTGATTGGGCAATTTTTTCAAGACGCGAAAAATTCTGAGCTGATATAAGTACTTGGGATCTGAAAATTGAGTTTTCAGTTATCGATGCCATACGTTTAGAAATACCATGAAACGTGGAGATTTCTTGGTCCCGGGCTGATTGGGCAATTTTTTAAAAACATGTAAAATACGCAGATGATATAAGTACTTGGGATCTGAAAATTGACTTTTCAGTTATCGACGCTATACGTTTAGAAATACAATGAAACGTGGAGATTTCTCGGTCCCGGGCTGATTGGGCAATTTTTTCACGACGCGAAAAATTCCGAGCTGATATAAGTACTTGGGATCTGAAAATTGAGTTTTCAGTTATCGATGCCATACGTTTAGAAATACCATGAAACGTGGAGATTTCTTGGTCCCGGGCTGATTGGGCAATTTTTTAAAAACATGTAAAATACGCAGATGATATAAGTACTTAGGATCTGAAAATTGAGTTTTCAGTTATCGCCGCCATACCTTTAGAAATACAATGAAACGTGGAGATTTCATGGTCCCGGGCTGATTTCGGAATTTTTTCACGACGCGAAAAATTACGAGCTGATATAAGTACTTGGGATCTGAAAATTGAGTTTTCAGTTATCGACGCCATACGTTTAGAAATACCATGAGACGTGGACATTTCTTGGTCCCGTGCTGATTGGACCATTTTTTAACAACATGTAAAATACTCAGATGATATAAGTACTTGGGATCTGAAAATTGACTTTTCAGTTATCGACGCTATACGTTTAGAAATACCATGAAACGTGGACATTTATTGGTCCCGGGCTTATTGGGCAATTTTTTCACGACGCGAAAAATTCTGAGCTGATATAAGTACTTGGGATCTGAAAATTGACTTTTTAGTTAACAACGCTATACGTTTAGAAATACAATGAAACGTGGAGATTTCTTGGTCCCGGGCTGATTGGGCAATTTTTTCACGACGCGAAAAATTCCGAGCTGATATAAGTACTTGGGATCTGAAAATTGAGTTTTCAGTTATCGATGCCATACGTTTAGAAATACCATGAAACGTGGACATTTCTTGGTCCCGTGCTGATTGGACCATTTTTTAACAACATGTAAAATACTCAGATGATATAAGTACTTGGGATCTGAAAATTGACTTTTCAGTTATCGACGCTATACGTTTAGAAATACCATGAAACGTGGACCTTTCTTGGTCCCGGGCTGATTGGGCAATTTTTTCACGACGCGAAAAATTCCGAGCTGATATAAGTACTTGGGATCTGAAAATTGAGTTTTCAGTTATCGATGCCATACGTTTAGAAATACCATGAAACGTGGAGATTTCTTGGTCCCGGGCTGATTGGGCAATTTTTTAAAAACATGTAAAATACGCAGATGATATAAGTACTTAGGATCTGAAAATTGAGTTTTCAGTTATCGCCGCCATACCTTTAGAAATACAATGAAACGTGGAGATTTCATGGTCCCGGGCTGATTTCGGAATTTTTTCACGACGCGAAAAATTACGAGCTGATATAAGTACTTGGGATCTGAAAATTGAGTTTTCAGTTATCGACGCCATACGTTTAGAAATACCATGAAACGTGGACATTTCTTGGTCCCGTGCTGATTGGACCATTTTTTAACAACATGTAAAATACTCAGATGATATAAGTACTTGGGATCTGAAAATTGACTTTTCAGTTATCGACGCTATACGTTTAGAAATACCATGAAATGTGGACATTTATTGGTCCCGGGCTTATTGGGCAATTTTTTCACGACGCGAAAAATTCTGAGCTGATATAAGTACTTGGGATCTGAAAATTGACTTTTTAGTTATCAACGCTATACGTTTAGAAATACAATGAAACGTGGAGATTTCTTGGTCCCGGGCTGATTGGGCAATTTTTTCACGACGCGAAAAATTCCGAGCTGATATAAGTACTTGGGATCTGAAAATTGACTTTTCAGTTATCGACGCTATACGTTTAGAAATACCACGAAACGTGGACATTTCTTGGTCCCGGGCTGATTGGGCAATTTTTTCACGACGTGAAAAATTCCGAGCTGATATAAGTACTTGGGATCTGAAAATTGACGTTTCAGTTATCGACGCTATACGTTTAGAAATACCATGAAACGTGGACATTTCTTGGTCCCGGGCTGATTGGGCATTTTTTCACGACGTGAAAAATTCCGAGCTGATATAAGTACTTGGGATCTGAAAATTGACTTTTCAGTTATCGACACTATACGTTTAGAAATACCATGAAACGTGGACATTTCTTGGTCCCGGGCTGATTGAGCAATTTTTTCACGACGCGAAAAATTCTGAGCTGATATAAGTACTTGCGATCTGAAAATTGACTTTTCAGTTATCGACGCTATACGTTTAGAAATACAATGAAACGTGGAGATTTCTTGATCCCGGGCTGATTGGTCAATTTTTTCACGACGTGAAAAATTCAAAGCTGATATAAGTACTTGGGATCTGAAAATTGACTTTTCAGTTATCGACGCTATACGTTTAGAAATACCATGAAACGTGGACATTTCTTGGTCCCGGGCTGATTGGGCAATTTTTTCACGGCGCGAAAAATTCTGAGCTGATATAAGTACTTGGGATCTGAAAATTGACTTTTCAGTTATCGACGCTATACGTTTAGAAATACAATGAAACGTGGAGATTTCTTGGTCCCGGGCTGATTGGGCAATTTTTTCACGACGCGAAAAATTCCGAGCTGATATAAGTACTTGGGATCTGAAAATTGAGTTTTCAGTTATCGATGCCATACGTTTAGAAATACCATGAAACGTGGAGATTTCTTGGTCCCGGGCTGATTGGGCAATTTTTTAAAAACATGTTAAATACGCAGATGATATAAGTACTTGGGATCTGAAAATTGACTTTTCAGTTATCGACGCTATACGTTTAGAAATACAATGAAACGTGGAGATTTCTCGGTCCCGGGCTGATTGGGCAATTTTTTCACGACGCGAAAAATTCCGAGCTGATATAAGTACTTGGGATCTGAAAATTGAGTTTTCAGTTATCGATGCCATACGTTTAGAAATACCATGAAACGTGGAGATTTCTTGGTCCCGGGCTGATTGGGCAATTTTTTAAAAACATGTAAAATACGCAGATGATATAAGTACTTGGGATCTGAAAATTGAGTTTTCAGTTATCGCCGCCATACCTTTAGAAATACAATGAAACGTGGAGATTTCATGGTCCCGGGCTGATTTCGGAATTTTTTCACGACGCGAAAAATTACGAGCTGATATAAATACTTGGGATCTGAAAATTGAGTTTTCAGTTATCGATGCCATACGTTTAGAAATACCATGAAACGTGGACATTTCTTGGTCACGGGCTGATTGGGCAATTTTTTCACGACGCGAAAAATTCTGAGCTGATATAAGTACTTGGGATCTGAAAATTGAGTTTCCAGTTATCGACGCCATACGTGTAGAAATACCATGAAACGTGGACATTTCTTGGTCCCGGGCTGATTGAGCAATTTTTTCACGACGCGAAAAATTCTGAGCTGATATAAGTACTTGGGATCTGAAAATTGACTTTTCAGTTATCGACGCTATACGTTTAGAAATACCATGAAACGTGGACATTTCTTGCTCCCGGGCTGATTGGGCAATTTTTTCACGACGTGAAAAATTCCGAGCTGATATAAGTACTTGGGATCTGAAAATTGACGTTTCAGTTATCGACGCTATACGTTTAGAAATACCATGAAACGTGGACATTTCTTGGTCCCGGGCTGATTGGGCAATTTTTTCACGACGTGAAAAATTCCGAGCTGATATAAGTACTTGGGATCTGAAAATTGAGTTTCCAGTTATCGACGCCATACCTGTAGAAATACCATGAAACGTGGACATTTCTTGGTCCCGGGCTGATTGGGCAATTTTTTCAGGACGCGAAAAATTCTGAGCTGATATAAGTACTTGGGATCTGAAAATTGACTTTTCAGTTATCGACGCTATACGTTTAGAAATACCATGAAACGTGGACATTTCTTGGTCCCGGGCTGATTGGGCAATTTTTTCACGACGCGAAAAATTCTGAGCTGATATAAGTACTTGGGATCTGAAAATTGACTTTTCAGTTATCGACGCTATACGTTTACAAATACAATGAAACGTGGAGATTTCTTGGTCCCGGGCTGATTGGGCAATTTTTTCACGACGCGAAAAATTCCGAGCTGATATAAGTACTTGGGATCTGAAAATTGAATTTTCAGTTATCGATGCCATACGTTTAGAAATACCATGAAACGTGGAGATTTCTTGGTCCCGGGCTGATTGGGCAATTTTTTAAAAACATGTAAAATACGCAGATGATATAAGTACTTGGGATCTGAAAATTGACTTTTCAGTTATCGACGCTATACGTTTAGAAATACAATGAAACGTGGAAATTTCTCGGTCCCGGGCTGATTGGGCAATTTTTTCACGACGCGAAAAATTCCGAGCTGATATAAGTACTTGGGATCTGAAAATTGATTTTTCAGTTATCGATGCCATACGTTTAGAAATACCATGAAACGTGGAGATTTCTTGGTCCCGGGCTGATTGGGCAATTTTTTAAAAACATGTAAAATACGCAGATGATATAAGTACTTAGGATCTGAAAATTGAGTTTTCAGTTATCGCCGCCATACCTTTAGAAATACAATGAAACGTGGAGATTTCATGGTCCCGGGCTGATTTCGGAATTTTTTCACGACGCGAAAAATTACGAGCTGATATAAGTACTTGGGATCTGAAAATTGAGTTTTCAGTTATCGACGCCATACGTTTAGAAATACCATGAAACGTGGACATTTCTTGGTCCCGTGCTGATTGGACCATTTTTTAACAACATGTAAAATACTCAGATGATATAAGTACTTGGGATCTGAAAATTGACTTTTCAGTTATCGACGCTATACGTTTAGAAATACCATGAAACGTGGACATTTATTGGTCCCGGGCTTATTGGGCAATTTTTTCACGACGCGAAAAATTCTGAGCTGATATAAGTACTTGGGATCTGAAAATTGACTTTTTAGTTATCAACGCTATACGTTTAGAAATACAATGAAACGTGGAGATTTCTTGGTCCCGGGCTGATTGGGCAATTTTTTCACGACGCGAAAAATTCCGAGCTGATATAAGTACTTGGGATCTGAAAATTGAGTTTTCAGTTATCGATGCCATACGTTTAGAAATACCATGAAACGTGGACATTTCTTGGTCCCGTGCTGATTGGACCATTTTTTAACAACATGTAAAATACTCAGATGATATAAGTACTTGGGATCTGAAAATTGACTTTTCAGTTATCGACGCTATACGTTTAGAAATACCATGAAACGTGGACCTTTCTTGGTCCCGGGCTGATTGGGCAATTTTTTCACGACGCGAAAAATTCCGAGCTGATATAAGTACTTGGGATCTGAAAATTGAGTTTTCAGTTATCGATGCCATACGTTTAGAAATACCATGAAACGTGGAGATTTCTTGGTCCCGGGCTGATTGGGCAATTTTTTAAAAACATGTAAAATACGCAGATGATATAAGTACTTAGGATCTGAAAATTGAGTTTTCAGTTATCGCCGCCATACCTTTAGAAATACAATGAAACGTGGAGATTTCATGGTCCCGGGCTGATTTCGGAATTTTTTCACGACGCGAAAAATTACGAGCTGATATAAGTACTTGGGATCTGAAAATTGAGTTTTCAGTTATCGACGCCATACGTTTAGAAATACCATGAAACGTGGACATTTCTTGGTCCCGTGCTGATTGGACCATTTTTTAAGAACATGTAAAATACTCAGATGATATAAGTACTTGGGATCTGAAAATTGACTTTTCAGTTATCGACGCTATACGTTTAGAAATACCATGAAACGTGGACATTTATTGGTCCCGGGCTTATTGGGCAATTTTTTCACGACGCGAAAAATTCTGAGCTGATATAAGTACTTGCGATCTGAAAATTGACTTTTCAGTTATCGACGCTATACGTTTAGAAATACAATGAAACGTGGAGATTTCTTGATCCCGGGCTGATTGGTCAATTTTTTCACGACGTGAAAAATTCAAAGCTGATATAAGTACTTGGGATCTGAAAATTGACTTTTCAGTTATCGACGCTATACGTTTAGAAATACCATGAAACGTGGACATTTCTTGGTCCCGGGCTGATTGGGCAATTTTTTCACGGCGCGAAAAATTCTGAGCTGATATAAGTACTTGGGATCTGAAAATTGACTTTTCAGTTATCGACGCTATACGTTTAGAAATACAATGAAACGTGGAGATTTCTTGGTCCCGGGCTGATTGGGCAATTTTTTCACGACGCGAAAAATTCCGAGCTGATATAAGTACTTGGGATCTGAAAATTGACTTTTCAGTTATCGACGCTATACGTTTAGAAATACCATGAAACGTGGACATTTCTTGGTCCCGGGCTGATTGGGCAATTTTTTCACGACGTGAAAAATTCCGAGCTGATATAAGTACTTGGGATCTGAAAATTGAGTTTCCAGTTATCGACGCCATACGTTTAGAAATACCATGAAACGTGGACATTTCTTGGTCCCGTGCTGATTGGACCATTTTTTAACAACATGTAAAATACTCAGATGATATAAGTACTTGGGATCTGAAAATTGACTTTTCAGTTATCGACGCTATACGTTTAGAAATACCATGAAACGTGGACATTTCTTGGTCCCGGGCTGATTGGGCAATTTTTTCACGACGTGAAAAATTCCGAGCTGATATAAGTACTTGGGATCTGAAAATTGACGTTTCAGTTATCGACGCTATACGTTTAGAAATACAATGAAACGTGGAGATTTCTTGGTCCCGGGCTGATTGGGCAATTTTTTCAGGACGCGAAAAATTCTGAGCTGATATAAGTACTTGGGATCTGAAAATTGACTTTTCAGTTATCGACGCTATACGTTTAGAAATACCATGAAACGTGGACATTTCTTGGTCCCGGGCTGATTGGGCAATTTTTTCACGACGCGAAAAATTCTGAGCTGATATAAGTACTTGGGATCTGAAAATTGACTTTTCAGTTATCGACGCTATACGTTTACAAATACAATGAAACGTGGAGATTTCTTGGTCCCGGGCTGATTGGGCAATTTTTTCACGACGCGAAAAATTCCGAGCTGATATAAGTACTTGGGATCTGAAAATTGAATTTTCAGTTATCGATGCCATACGTTTAGAAATACCATGAAACGTGGAGATTTCTTGGTCCCGGGCTGATTGGGCAATTTTTTAAAAACATGTAAAATACGCAGATGATATAAGTACTTGGGATCTGAAAATTGACTTTTCAGTTATCGACGCTATACGTTTAGAAATACAATGAAACGTGGAGATTTCTCGGTCCCGGGCTGATTGGGCAATTTTTTCACGACGCGAAAAATTCCGAGCTGATATAAGTACTTGGGATCTGAAAATTGATTTTTCAGTTATCGATGCCATACGTTTAGAAATACCATGAAACGTGGAGATTTCTTGGTCCCGGGCTGATTGGGCAATTTTTTAAAAACATGTAAAATACGCAGATGATATAAGTACTTAGGATCTGAAAATTGAGTTTTCAGTTATCGCCGCCATACCTTTAGAAATACAATGAAACGTGGAGATTTCATGGTCCCGGGCTGATTTCGGAATTTTTTCACGACGCGAAAAATTACGAGCTGATATAAGTACTTGGGATCTGAAAATTGAGTTTTCAGTTATCGACGCCATACGTTTAGAAATACCATGAAACGTGGACATTTCTTGGTCCCGTGCTGATTGGACCATTTTTTAACAACATGTAAAATACTCAGATGATATAAGTACTTGGGATCTGAAAATTGACTTTTCAGTTATCGACGCTATACGTTTAGAAATACCATGAAACGTGGACATTTATTGGTCCCGGGCTTATTGGGCAATTTTTTCACGACGCGAAAAATTCTGAGCTGATATAAGTACTTGGGATCTGAAAATTGACTTTTTAGTTATCAACGCTATACGTTTAGAAATACAATGAAACGTGGAGATTTCTTGGTCCCGGGCTGATTGGGCAATTTTTTCACGACGCGAAAAATTCCGAGCTGATATAAGTACTTGGGATCTGAAAATTGAGTTTTCAGTTATCGATGCCATACGTTTAGAAATACCATGAAACGTGGACATTTCTTGGTCCCGTGCTGATTGGACCATTTTTTAACAACATGTAAAATACTCAGATGATATAAGTACTTGGGATCTGAAAATTGACTTTTCAGTTATCGACGCTATACGTTTAGAAATACCATGAAACGTGGACCTTTCTTGGTCCCGGGCTGATTGGGCAATTTTTTCACGACGCGAAAAATTCCGAGCTGATATAAGTACTTGGGATCTGAAAATTGAGTTTTCAGTTATCGATGCCATACGTTTAGAAATACCATGAAACGTGGAGATTTCTTGGTCCCGGGCTGATTGGGCAATTTTTTAAAAACATGTAAAATACGCAGATGATATAAGTACTTAGGATCTGAAAATTGAGTTTTCAGTTATCGCCGCCATACCTTTAGAAATACAATGAAACGTGGAGATTTCATGGTCCCGGGCTGATTTCGGAATTTTTTCACGACGCGAAAAATTACGAGCTGATATAAGTACTTGGGATCTGAAAATTGAGTTTTCAGTTATCGACGCCATACGTTTAGAAATACCATGAAACGTGGACATTTCTTGGTCCCGTGCTGATTGGACCATTTTTTAAGAACATGTAAAATACTCAGATGATATAAGTACTTGGGATCTGAAAATTGACTTTTCAGTTATCGACGCTATACGTTTAGAAATACCATGAAACGTGGACATTTATTGGTCCCGGGCTTATTGGGCAATTTTTTCACGACGCGAAAAATTCTGAGCTGATATAAGTACTTGCGATCTGAAAATTGACTTTTCAGTTATCGACGCTATACGTTTAGAAATACAATGAAACGTGGAGATTTCTTGATCCCGGGCTGATTGGTCAATTTTTTCACGACGTGAAAAATTCAAAGCTGATATAAGTACTTGGGATCTGAAAATTGACTTTTCAGTTATCGACGCTATACGTTTAGAAATACCATGAAACGTGGACATTTCTTGGTCCCGGGCTGATTGGGCAATTTTTTCACGGCGCGAAAAATTCTGAGCTGATATAAGTACTTGGGATCTGAAAATTGACTTTTCAGTTATCGACGCTATACGTTTAGAAATACAATGAAACGTGGAGATTTCTTGGTCCCGGGCTGATTGGGCAATTTTTTCACGACGCGAAAAATTCCGAGCTGATATAAGTACTTGGGATCTGAAAATTGACTTTTCAGTTATCGACGCTATACGTTTAGAAATACCATGAAACGTGGACATTTCTTGGTCCCGGGCTGATTGGGCAATTTTTTCACGACGTGAAAAATTCCGAGCTGATATAAGTACTTGGGATCTGAAAATTGAGTTTCCAGTTATCGACGCCATACGTTTAGAAATACCATGAAACGTGGACATTTCTTGGTCCCGTGCTGATTGGACCATTTTTTAACAACATGTAAAATACTCAGATGATATAAGTACTTGGGATCTGAAAATTGACTTTTCAGTTATCGACGCTATACGTTTAGAAATACCATGAAACGTGGACATTTCTTGGTCCCGGGCTGATTGGGCAATTTTTTCACGACGTGAAAAATTCCGAGCTGATATAAGTACTTGGGATCTGAAAATTGACGTTTCAGTTATCGACGCTATACGTTTAGAAATACCATGAAACGTGGACATTTCTTGGTCCCGGGCTGATTGGGCAATTTTTTCACGACGTGAAAAATTCCGAGCTGATATAAGTACTTGGGATCTGAAAATTGACTTTTCAGTTATCGACACTATACGTTTAGAAATACCATGAAACGTGGACATTTCTTGGTCCCGGGCTGATTGGGCAATTTTTTCAGGACGCGAAAAATTCTGAGCTGATATAAGTACTTGGGATCTGAAAATTGACTTTTCAGTTATCGACGCTATACGTTTAGAAATACCATGAAACGTGGACATTTCTTGGTCCCGGGCTGATTGGGCAATTTTTTCACGACGCGAAAAATTCTGAGCTGATATAAGTACTTGGGATCTGAAAATTGACTTTTCAGTTATCGACGCTATACGTTTACAAATACAATGAAACGTGGAGATTTCTTGGTCCCGGGCTGATTGGGCAATTTTTTCACGACGCGAAAAATTCCGAGCTGATATAAGTACTTGGGATCTGAAAATTGAATTTTCAGTTATCGATGCCATACGTTTAGAAATACCATGAAACGTGGAGATTTCTTGGTCCCGGGCTGATTGGGCAATTTTTTAAAAACATGTAAAATACGCAGATGATATAAGTACTTGGGATCTGAAAATTGACTTTTCAGTTATCGACGCTATACGTTTAGAAATACAATGAAACGTGGAGATTTCTCGGTCCCGGGCTGATTGGGCAATTTTTTCACGACGCGAAAAATTCCGAGCTGATATAAGTACTTGGGATCTGAAAATTGATTTTTCAGTTATCGATGCCATACGTTTAGAAATACCATGAAACGTGGAGATTTCTTGGTCCCGGGCTGATTGGGCAATTTTTTAAAAACATGTAAAATACGCAGATGATATAAGTACTTAGGATCTGAAAATTGAGTTTTCAGTTATCGCCGCCATACCTTTAGAAATACAATGAAACGTGGAGATTTCATGGTCCCGGGCTGATTTCGGAATTTTTTCACGACGCGAAAAATTACGAGCTGATATAAGTACTTGGGATCTGAAAATTGAGTTTTCAGTTATCGACGCCATACGTTTAGAAATACCATGAAACGTGGACATTTCTTGGTCCCGTGCTGATTGGACCATTTTTTAACAACATGTAAAATACTCAGATGATATAAGTACTTGGGATCTGAAAATTGACTTTTCAGTTATCGACGCTATACGTTTAGAAATACCATGAAACGTGGACATTTATTGGTCCCGGGCTTATTGGGCAATTTTTTCACGACGCGAAAAATTCTGAGCTGATATAAGTACTTGGGATCTGAAAATTGACTTTTTAGTTATCAACGCTATACGTTTAGAAATACAATGAAACGTGGAGATTTCTTGGTCCCGGGCTGATTGGGCAATTTTTTCACGACGCGAAAAATTCCGAGCTGATATAAGTACTTGGGATCTGAAAATTGAGTTTTCAGTTATCGATGCCATACGTTTAGAAATACCATGAAACGTGGACATTTCTTGGTCCCGTGCTGATTGGACCATTTTTTAACAACATGTAAAATACTCAGATGATATAAGTACTTGGGATCTGAAAATTGACTTTTCAGTTATCGACGCTATACGTTTAGAAATACCATGAAACGTGGACCTTTCTTGGTCCCGGGCTGATTGGGCAATTTTTTCACGACGCGAAAAATTCCGAGCTGATATAAGTACTTGGGATCTGAAAATTGAGTTTTCAGTTATCGATGCCATACGTTTAGAAATACCATGAAACGTGGAGATTTCTTGGTCCCGGGCTGATTGGGCAATTTTTTAAAAACATGTAAAATACGCAGATGATATAAGTACTTAGGATCTGAAAATTGAGTTTTCAGTTATCGCCGCCATACCTTTAGAAATACAATGAAACGTGGAGATTTCATGGTCCCGGGCTGATTTCGGAATTTTTTCACGACGCGAAAAATTACGAGCTGATATAAGTACTTGGGATCTGAAAATTGAGTTTTCAGTTATCGACGCCATACGTTTAGAAATACCATGAAACGTGGACATTTCTTGGTCCCGTGCTGATTGGACCATTTTTTAAGAACATGTAAAATACTCAGATGATATAAGTACTTGGGATCTGAAAATTGACTTTTCAGTTATCGACGCTATACGTTTAGAAATACCATGAAACGTGGACATTTATTGGTCCCGGGCTTATTGGGCAATTTTTTCACGACGCGAAAAATTCTGAGCTGATATAAGTACTTGCGATCTGAAAATTGACTTTTCAGTTATCGACGCTATACGTTTAGAAATACAATGAAACGTGGAGATTTCTTGATCCCGGGCTGATTGGTCAATTTTTTCACGACGTGAAAAATTCAAAGCTGATATAAGTACTTGGGATCTGAAAATTGACTTTTCAGTTATCGACGCTATACGTTTAGAAATACCATGAAACGTGGACATTTCTTGGTCCCGGGCTGATTGGGCAATTTTTTCACGGCGCGAAAAATTCTGAGCTGATATAAGTACTTGGGATCTGAAAATTGACTTTTCAGTTATCGACGCTATACGTTTAGAAATACAATGAAACGTGGAGATTTCTTGGTCCCGGGCTGATTGGGCAATTTTTTCACGACGCGAAAAATTCCGAGCTGATATAAGTACTTGGGATCTGAAAATTGACTTTTCAGTTATCGACGCTATACGTTTAGAAATACCATGAAACGTGGACATTTCTTGGTCCCGGGCTGATTGGGCAATTTTTTCACGACGTGAAAAATTCCGAGCTGATATAAGTACTTGGGATCTGAAAATTGAGTTTCCAGTTATCGACGCCATACGTTTAGAAATACCATGAAACGTGGACATTTCTTGGTCCCGTGCTGATTGGACCATTTTTTAACAACATGTAAAATACTCAGATGATATAAGTACTTGGGATCTGAAAATTGACTTTTCAGTTATCGACGCTATACGTTTAGAAATACCATGAAACGTGGACATTTCTTGGTCCCGGGCTGATTGGGCAATTTTTTCACGACGTGAAAAATTCCGAGCTGATATAAGTACTTGGGATCTGAAAATTGACTTTTTAGTTATCAACGCTATACGTTTAGAAATACAATGAAACGTGGAGATTTCTTGGTCCCGGGCTGATTGGGCAATTTTTTCACGACGCGAAAAATTCTGAGCTGATATAAGTACTTGGGATCTGAAAACTGAGTTTCCAGTTATCGACGCCATACGTGTAGAAATACCATGAAACGTGGACATTTCTTGGTCCCGGGCTGATTGAGCAATTTTTTCACGACGCGAAAAATTCTGAGCTGATATAAGTACTTGGGATCTGAAAATTGACTTTTCAGTTATCGACGCTATACGTTTAGAAATACCATGAAACGTGGACATTTCTTGGTCCCGGGCTGATTGGGCAATTTTTTCACGACGTGAAAAATTCCGAGCTGATATAAGTACTTGGGATCTGAAAATTGACTTTTCAGTTATCGACGCTATACGTTTAGAAATACCATGAAACTTGGACATTTCTTGGACCCGGGCTGATTGGGCAATTTTTTCACGACGTGAAAAATTCCGAGCTGATATAAGTACTTGGGATCTGAAAATTGAGTTTCCAGTTATCGACGCCATACGTGTAGAAATACCATGAAACGTGGACATTTCTTGGTCCCGGGCTGATTGGGCAATTTTTTCAAGACGCGAAAAATTCTGAGCTTATATAAGTACTTGGGATCTGAAAATTGACTTTTCAGTTATCGACGCCATACGTTTAGAAATACCATGAAACGTGGAGATTTCTTGGTCCCGGGCTGATTGGGCAATTTTTTCACGACGTGAAAAATTCCGAGCTGATATAAGTACTTGGGATCTGAAAATTGACTTTTCAGTTATCGACGCTATACGTTTAGAAATACCATGAAACGTGGACATTTCTTGGTCCCGGGCTGATTGGGCAATTTTTTCACGACGTGAAATATTCCGAGCTGATATAAGTACTTGGGATCTGAAAATTGACGTTTCAGGTATCGACGCTATACGTTTAGAAATACCATGAAACGTGGACATTTCTTGGTCCCTGGCTGATTGGGCAATTTTTTCACGACGTGAAAAATTCCGAGCAGATATAAGTACTTGGGATCTGAAAATTGACTTTTCAGTTATCGACACTATACGTTTAGAAATACCATGAAACGTGGACATTTCTTGGTCCCGGGCTGATTGAGCAATTTTTTCACGACGCGAAAAATTCTGAGCTGATATAAGTACTTGGGATCTGAAAATTGACTTTTCAGTTATCGACGCTATACGTTTAGAAATACCATGAAACGTGGACATTTCTTGGTCCCGGGCTGATTGGGCAATTTTTTCACGACGTGAAAAATTCCGAGCTGATATAAGTACTTGGGATCTGAAAATTGAGTTTTCAGTTATCGACGCCATACGTTTAGAAATACAATGAAACGTGGAGATTTCTTGATCCCGGGCTGATTGGGCAATTTTTTCACGACGTGAAAAATTCCGAGCTGATATAAGTACTTGGGATCTGAAAATTGAGTTTCCAGTTATCGACGCCATACGTTTAGAAATACCATGAAACGTGGACATTTCTTGGTCCCGGGCTGATTGCGCAATTTTTTCACGACGTGAAAAATTCCGAGCTGATATAAGTACTTGGGATCTGAAAATTGAGTTTTCAGTTATCGACGCCATACGTTTAGAAATACAATGAAACGTGGAGATTTCTTGATCCCGGGCTGATTGGGCAATTTTTTCACGACGTGAAAAATTCCGAGCTGATATAAGTACTTGGGATCTGAAAATTGAGTTTCCAGTTATCGACGCCATACGTTTAGAAATACCATGAAACGTGGACATTTCTTGGTCCCGGGCTGATTGCGCAATTTTTTCACGACGTGAAAAATTCCGAGCTGATATAAGTACTTGGGATCTGAAAATTGAGTTTTCAGTTATCGACGCCATACGTTTAGAAATACAATGAAACGTGGAGATTTCTTGGTCCCGGGCTGATTGGGCAATTTTTTCACGACGCGAAAAATTCTGAGCTGATATAAGTACTTGGGATCTGAAAATTGACTTTTCATTTATCGACGCAATACGTTTAGAAATACAATGAAACGTGGAGATTTCTTGGTCCCGGGCTGATTGGGCAATTTTTTCACGACGAGAAAAATTCCGAGCTGATATAAGTACTTGGGATCTGAAAATTGAGTTTTTAGTTATCGATGCCATACGTTTAGAAATACCATGAAACGTGGACATTTCTTGGTCCCGTGCTGATTGGACCATTTTTTAACAACATGTAAAATACTCAGATGATATAAGTACTTGGGATCTGAAAATTGACTTTTCAGTTATCGACGCTATACGTTTAGAAATACCATGAAACGTGGACCTTTCTTGGTCCCGGGCTGATTGGGCAATTTTTTCACGACGCGAAAAATTCTGAGCTGATATAAGTACTTGGGATCTGAAAATTGAGTTTCCAGTTATCGACGCCATACGTTTAGAAATACCATGAAACGTGGACATTTCTTGGTCCCGGGCTGATTGCGCAATTTTTTCACGACGTGAAAAATTCCGAGCTGATATAAGTACTTGGGATCTGAAAATTGAGTTTTCAGTTATCGACGCCATACGTTTAGAAATACAATGAAACGTGGAGATTTCTTGGTCCCGGGCTGATTGGGCAATTTTTTCACGACGCGAAAAATTCCGAGCTGATATAAGTACTTGGGATCTGAAAATTGAGTTTTCAGTTATCGATGCCATACGTTTAAAAATACCATGAAACGTGGAGATTTCTTGGTCCCGGGCTGATTGGGCAATTTTTTAAAAACATGTAAAATACGCAGATGATATAAGTTCTTGGGATCTGAAAATTGAGTTTTCAGTTATCGCCGCCATACCTTTAGAAATACAATGAAACGTGGAGATTTCATGGTCCCGGGCTGATTTCGGAATTTTTTCACGACGCGAAAAATTACGAGCTGATATAAGTACTTGGGATATGAAAATTGAGTTTTCAGTTATCGATACCATACGTTTAGAAATACCATGAAACGTGGACATTTGTTGGTCCCGGGCTGATTGGGCAATTTTTTCACGACGCGAAAAATTCTGAGCTGATATAAGTACTTGGGATCTGAAAATTGAGTTTCCAGTTATCGACGCCATACGTTTAGAAATACCATGAAACGTGGACATTTCTTGGTCCCGGGCTGATTGCGCAATTTTTTCACGACGTGAAAAATTCCGAGCTGATATAAGTACTTGGGATCTGAAAATTGAGTTTTCAGTTATCGACGCCATACGTTTAGAAATACAATGAAACGTGGAGATTTCTTGGTCCCGGGCTGATTGGGCAATTTTTTCACGACGCGAAAAATTCTGAGCTGATATAAGTACTTGGGATCTGAAAATTGACTTTTCAGTTATCGACGCAATACGTTTAGAAATACAATGAAACGTGGAGATTTCTTGGTCCCGGGCTGATTGGGCAATTTTTTCACGACGAGAAAAATTCCGAGCTGATATAAGTACTTGGGATCTGAAAATTGAGTTTTCAGTTATCGATGCCATACGTTTAGAAATACCATGAAACGTGGACATTTCTTGGTCCCGTGCTGATTGGACCATTTTTTAACAACATGTAAAATACTCAGATGATATAAGTACTTGGGATCTGAAAATTGACTTTTCAGTTATCGACGCTATACGTTTAGAAATACCATGAAACGTGGACCTTTCTTGGTCCCGGGCTGATTGGGCAATTTTTTCACGACGCGAAAAATTCTGAGCTGATATAAGTACTTGGGATCTGAAAATTGAGTTTCCAGTTATCGACGCCATACGTTTAGAAATACCATGAAACGTGGACATTTCTTGGTCCCGGGCTGATTGCGCAATTTTTTCACGACGTGAAAAATTCCGAGCTGATATAAGTACTTGGGATCTGAAAATTGAGTTTTCAGTTATCGACGCCATACGTTTAGAAATACAATGAAACGTGGAGATTTCTTGGTCCCGGGCTGATTGGGCAATTTTTTCACGACGCGAAAAATTCCGAGCTGATATAAGTACTTGGGATCTGAAAATTGAGTTTTCAGTTATCGATGCCATACGTTTAGAAATACCATGAAACGTGGAGATTTCTTGGTCCCGGGCTGATTGGGCAATTTTTTAAAAACATGTAAAATACGCAGATGATATAAGTACTTGGGATCTGAAAATTGAGTTTTCAGTTATCGCCGCCATACCTTTAGAAATACAATGAAACGTGGAGATTTCATGGTCCCGGGCTGATTTCGGAATTTTTTCACGACGCGAAAAATTACGAGCTGATATAAGTACTTGGGATATGAAAATTGAGTTTTCAGTTATCGATACCATACGTTTAGAAATACCATGAAACGTGGACATTTGTTGGTCCCGGGCTGATTGGGCAATTTTTTCACGACGCGAAAAATTCTGAGCTGATATAAGTACTTGGGATCTGAAAATTGAGTTTCCAGTTATCGACGCCATACGTTTAGAAATACCATGAAACGTGGACATTTCTTGGTCCCGGGCTGATTGAGCAATTTTTTCACGACGCGAAAAATTCTGAGCTGATATAAGTACTTGGGATCTGAAAATTGACTTTTCAGTTATCGACGCTATACGTTTAGAAATACCATGAAACGTGGACATTTCTTGGTCCCGGGCTGATTGGGCAATTTTTTCACGACGTGAAAAATTCCGAGCTGATATAAGTACTTGGGATCTGAAAATTGACGTTTCAGTTATCGACGCTATACGTTTAGAAATACCATGAAACGTGGACATTTCTTGGTCCCGGGCTGATTGGGCAATTTTTTCACGACGTGAAAAATTCCGAGCTGATATAAGTACTTGGGATCTGAAAATTGACTTTTTAGTTATCAACGCTATACGTTTAGAAATACAATGAAACGTGGAGATTTCTTGGTCCCGGGCTGATTGGGCAATTTTTTCACGACGCGAAAAATTCCGAGCTGATATAAGTACTTGGGATCTGAAAATTGAGTTTTCAGTTATCGATGCCATACGTTTAGAAATACCATGAAACGTGGAGATTTCTTGGTCCCGGGCTGATTGGGCAATTTTTTAAAAACATGTACAATACGCAGATAATATAAGTACTTAGGATCTGACAATTGAGTTTTCAGTTATCGCCGCCATACATTTAGAAATACAATGAAACGTGGAGATTTCATGGTCCCGGGCTGATTTCGGAATTTTTTCACGACGCGAAAAATTACGAGCTGATATAAGTACTTGGGATATGAAAATTGAGTTTTCAGTTATCGATACCATACGTTTAGAAATACCATGAAACGTGGACATTTCTTGGTCCCGGGCTGATTGGGCAATTTTTTCACGACGCGAAAAATTCTGAGCTGATATAAGTACTTGGGATCTGAAAATTGAGTTTCCAGTTATCGACGCCATACGTTTAGAAATACCATGAAACGTGGACATTTCTTGGTCCCGTGCTGATTGGACCATTTTTTAACAACATGTAAAATACTCAGATGATATAAGTACTTGGGATCTGAAAATTGACTTTTCAGTTATCGACGCTATACGTTTAGAAATACCATGAAACGTCGACATTTCTTGGTCCCGGGCTGATTGGGCAATTTTTTCACGACGCGAAAAATTCTGAGCTGATATAAGTACTTGGGATCTGAAAATTGACTTTTTAGTTATCAACGCTATACGTTTAGAAATACAATGAAACGTGGAGATTTCTTGGTCCCAGGCTGATTGGGCAATTTTTTCACGACGCGAAAAATTCCGAGCTGATATAAGTACTTGGGATCTGAAAATTGAGTTTTCAGTTATCGATGCCATACGTTTAGAAATACCATGAAACGTGGAGATTTCTTGGTCCCGGGCTGATTGGGCAATTTTTTAAAAACATGTAAAATACGCAGATGATATAAGTACTTGGGATCTGAAAATTGAGTTTTCAGTTATCGCCGCCATACCTTTAGAAATACAATGAAACGTGGAGATTTCATGGTCCCGGGCTGATTTCGGAATTTTTTCACGACGCGAAAAATTACGAGCTGATATAAGTACTTGGGATCTGAAAATTGAGTTTTCAGTTATCGATGCCATACGTTTAGAAATACCATGAAACGTGGAGATTTCTTGGTCCCGGGCTGATTTCGGAATTTTTTCACGACGCGAAAAATTACGAGCTGATATAAGTACTTGGGATCTGAAAATTGAGTTTTCAGTTATCGACGCCATACGTTTAGAAATACCATGAAACGTGGACATTTCTTGGTCCCGTGCTGATTGGACCATTTTTTAACAACATGTAAAATACTCAGATGATATAAGTACTTGGGATCTGAAAATTGACTTTTCAGTTATCGACGCTATACGTTTAGAAATACCATGAAATGTGGACATTTATTGGTCCCGGGCTTATTGGGCAATTTTTTCACGACGCGAAAAATTCTGAGCTGATATAAGTACTTGGGATCTGAAAATTGACTTTTTAGTTATCAACGCTATACGTTTAGAAATACAATGAAACGTGGAGATTTCTTGGTCCCGGGCTGATTGGGCAATTTTTTCACGACGCGAAAAATTCCGAGCTGATATAAGTACTTGGGATCTGAAAATTGACTTTTCAGTTATCGACGCTATACGTTTAGAAATACCACGAAACGTGGACATTTCTTGGTCCCGGGCTGATTGGGCAATTTTTTCACGACGTGAAAAATTCCGAGCTGATATAAGTACTTGGGATCTGAAAATTGACGTTTCAGTTATCGACGCTATACGTTTAGAAATACCATGAAACGTGGACATTTCTTGGTCCCGGGCTGATTGGGCATTTTTTCACGACGTGAAAAATTCCGAGCTGATATAAGTACTTGGGATCTGAAAATTGACTTTTCAGTTATCGACACTATACGTTTAGAAATACCATGAAACGTGGACATTTCTTGGTCCCGGGCTGATTGAGCAATTTTTTCACGACGCGAAAAATTCTGAGCTGATATAAGTACTTGCGATCTGAAAATTGACTTTTCAGTTATCGACGCTATACGTTTAGAAATACAATGAAACGTGGAGATTTCTTGATCCCGGGCTGATTGGTCAATTTTTTCACGACGTGAAAAATTCAAAGCTGATATAAGTACTTGGGATCTGAAAATTGACTTTTCAGTTATCGACGCTATACGTTTAGAAATACCATGAAACGTGGACATTTCTTGGTCCCGGGCTGATTGGGCAATTTTTTCACGGCGCGAAAAATTCTGAGCTGATATAAGTACTTGGGATCTGAAAATTGACTTTTCAGTTATCGACGCTATACGTTTAGAAATACAATGAAACGTGGAGATTTCTTGGTCCCGGGCTGATTGGGCAATTTTTTCACGACGCGAAAAATTCCGAGCTGATATAAGTACTTGGGATCTGAAAATTGAGTTTTCAGTTATCGATGCCATACGTTTAGAAATACCATGAAACGTGGAGATTTCTTGGTCCCGGGCTGATTGGGCAATTTTTTAAAAACATGTTAAATACGCAGATGATATAAGTACTTGGGATCTGAAAATTGACTTTTCAGTTATCGACGCTATACGTTTAGAAATACAATGAAACGTGGAGATTTCTCGGTCCCGGGCTGATTGGGCAATTTTTTCACGACGCGAAAAATTCCGAGCTGATATAAGTACTTGGGATCTGAAAATTGAGTTTTCAGTTATCGATGCCATACGTTTAGAAATACCATGAAACGTGGAGATTTCTTGGTCCCGGGCTGATTGGGCAATTTTTTAAAAACATGTAAAATACGCAGATGATATAAGTACTTGGGATCTGAAAATTGAGTTTTCAGTTATCGCCGCCATACCTTTAGAAATACAATGAAACGTGGAGATTTCATGGTCCCGGGCTGATTTCGGAATTTTTTCACGACGCGAAAAATTACGAGCTGATATAAGTACTTGGGATCTGAAAATTGAGTTTTCAGTTATCGATGCCATACGTTTAGAAATACCATGAAACGTGGAGATTTCTTGGTCCCGGGCTGATTGGGCAATTTTTTAAAAACATGTAAAATACGCAGATGATATAAGTACTTGGGATCTGAAAATTGAGTTTTCAGTTATCGCCGCCATACCTTTAGAAATACAATGAAACGTGGAGATTTCATGGTCCCGGGCTGATTTCGGAATTTTTTCACGACGCGAAAAATTACGAGCTGATATAAGTACTTGGGATATGAAAATTGAGTTTTCAGTTATCGATACCATACGTTTAGAAATACCATGAAACGTGGACATTTCTTGGTCACGGGCTGATTGGGCAATTTTTTCACGACGCGAAAAATTCTGAGCTGATATAAGTACTTGGGATCTGAAAATTGAGTTTCCAGTTATCGACGCCATACGTGTAGAAATACCATGAAACGTGGACATTTCTTGGTCCCGGGCTGATTGAGCAATTTTTTCACGACGCGAAAAATTCTGAGCTGATATAAGTACTTGGGATCTGAAAATTGACTTTTCAGTTATCGACGCTATACGTTTAGAAATACCATGAAACGTGGACATTTCTTGGTCCCGGGCTGATTGGGCAATTTTTTCACGACGTGAAAAATTCCGAGCTGATATAAGTACTTGGGATCTGAAAATTGACGTTTCAGTTATCGACGCTATACGTTTAGAAATACCATGAAACGTGGACATTTCTTGGTCCCGGGCTGATTGGGCAATTTTTTCACGACGTGAAAAATTCCGAGCTGATATAAGTACTTGGGATCTGAAAATTGAGTTTCCAGTTATCGACGCCATACCTGTAGAAATACCATGAAACGTGGACATTTCTTGGTCCCGGGCTGATTGGGCAATTTTTTCAAGACGCGAAAAATTCTGAGCTTATATAAGTACTTGGGATCTGAAAATTGACTTTTCAGTTATCGACACTATACGTTTAGAAATACCATGAAACGTGGACATTTCTTGGTCCCGGGCTGATTGGGCAATTTTTTCACGACGTGAAAAATTCCGAGCTGATATAAGTACTTGGGATCTGAAAATTGACGTTTCAGTTATCGACGCTATACGTTTAGAAATACCATGAAACGTGGACATTTCTTGGTCCCGGGCTGATTGGGCAATTTTTTCACGACGTGAAAAATTCCGAGCTGATATAAGTACTTGGGATCTGAAAATTGACTTTTCAGTTATCGACACTATACGTTTAGAAATACCATGAAACGTGGACATTTCTTGGTCCCGGGCTGATTGGGCAATTTTTTCAGGACGCGAAAAATTCTGAGCTGATATAAGTACTTGGGATCTGAAAATTGACTTTTCAGTTATCGACGCTATACGTTTAGAAATACCATGAAACGTGGACATTTCTTGGTCCCGGGCTGATTGGGCAATTTTTTCACGACGCGAAAAATTCTGAGCTGATATAAGTACTTGGGATCTGAAAATTGACTTTTCAGTTATCGACGCTATACGTTTAGAAATACAATGAAACGTGGAGATTTCTTGGTCCCGGGCTGATTGGGCAATTTTTTAAAAACATGTAAAATACGCAGATGATATAAGTACTTGGGATCTGAAAATTGAATTTTCAGTTATCGATGCCATACGTTTAGAAATACCATGAAACGTGGAGATTTCTTGGTCCCGGGCTGATTGGGCAATTTTTTAAAAACATGTAAAATACGCAGATGATATAAGTACTTGGGATCTGAAAATTGACTTTTCAGTTATCGACGCTATACGTTTAGAAATACAATGAAACGTGGAGATTTCTCGGTCCCGGGCTGATTGGGCAATTTTTTCACGACGCGAAAAATTCCGAGCTGATATAAGTACTTGGGATCTGAAAATTGAGTTTTCAGTTATCGATGCCATACGTTTAGAAATACCATGAAACGTGGAGATTTCTTGGTCCCGGGCTGATTGGGCAATTTTTTAAAAACATGTAAAATACGCAGATGATATAAGTACTTAGGATCTGAAAATTGAGTTTTCAGTTATCGCCGCCATACCTTTAGAAATACAATGAAACGTGGAGTTTTCATGGTCCCGGGCTGATTTCGGAATTTTTTCACGACGCGAAAAATTACGAGCTGATATAAGTACTTGGGATCTGAAAATTGAGTTTTCAGTTATCGACGCCATACGTTTAGAAATACCATGAAACGTGGACATTTCTTGGTCCCGTGCTGATTGGACCATTTTTTAACAACATGTAAAATACTCAGATGATATAAGTACTTGGGATCTGAAAATTGACTTTTCAGTTATCGACGCTATACGTTTAGAAATACCATGAAACGTGGACATTTATTGGTCCCGGGCTTATTGGGCAATTTTTTCACGACGCGAAAAATTCTGAGCTGATATAAGTACTTGGGATCTGAAAATTGACTTTTTAGTTATCAACGCTATACGTTTAGAAATACAATGAAACGTGGAGATTTCTTGGTCCCGGGCTGATTGGGCAATTTTTTCACGACGCGAAAAATTCCGAGCTGATATAAGTACTTGGGATCTGAAAATTGAGTTTTCAGTTATCGATGCCATACGTTTAGAAATACCATGAAACGTGGACATTTCTTGGTCCCGTGCTGATTGGACCATTTTTTAACAACATGTAAAATACTCAGATGATATAAGTACTTGGGATCTGAAAATTGACTTTTCAGTTATCGACGCTATACGTTTAGAAATACCATGAAACGTGGACCTTTCTTGGTCCCGGGCTGATTGGGCAATTTTTTCACGACGCGAAAAATTCCGAGCTGATATAAGTACTTGGGATCTGAAAATTGAGTTTTCAGTTATCGATGCCATACGTTTAGAAATACCATGAAACGTGGAGATTTCTTGGTCCCGGGCTGATTGGGCAATTTTTTAAAAACATGTAAAATACGCAGATGATATAAGTACTTAGGATCTGAAAATTGAGTTTTCAGTTATCGCCGCCATACCTTTAGAAATACAATGAAACGTGGAGATTTCATGGTCCCGGGCTGATTTCGGAATTTTTTCACGACGCGAAAAATTACGAGCTGATATAAGTACTTGGGATCTGAAAATTGAGTTTTCAGTTATCGACGCCATACGTTTAGAAATACCATGAAACGTGGACATTTCTTGGTCCCGTGCTGATTGGACCATTTTTTAAGAACATGTAAAATACTCAGATGATATAAGTACTTGGGATCTGAAAATTGACTTTTCAGTTATCGACGCTATACGTTTAGAAATACCATGAAACGTGGACATTTATTGGTCCCGGGCTTATTGGGCAATTTTTTCACGACGCGAAAAATTCTGAGCTGATATAAGTACTTGCGATCTGAAAATTGACTTTTCAGTTATCGACGCTATACGTTTAGAAATACAATGAAACGTGGAGATTTCTTGATCCCGGGCTGATTGGTCAATTTTTTCACGACGTGAAAAATTCAAAGCTGATATAAGTACTTGGGATCTGAAAATTGACTTTTCAGTTATCGACGCTATACGTTTAGAAATACCATGAAACGTGGACATTTCTTGGTCCCGGGCTGATTGGGCAATTTTTTCACGGCGCGAAAAATTCTGAGCTGATATAAGTACTTGGGATCTGAAAATTGACTTTTCAGTTATCGACGCTATACGTTTAGAAATACAATGAAACGTGGAGATTTCTTGGTCCCGGGCTGATTGGGCAATTTTTTCACGACGCGAAAAATTCCGAGCTGATATAAGTACTTGGGATCTGAAAATTGACTTTTCAGTTATCGACGCTATACGTTTAGAAATACCATGAAACGTGGACATTTCTTGGTCCCGGGCTGATTGGGCAATTTTTTCACGACGTGAAAAATTCCGAGCTGATATAAGTACTTGGGATCTGAAAATTGAGTTTCCAGTTATCGACGCCATACGTTTAGAAATACCATGAAACGTGGACATTTCTTGGTCCCGTGCTGATTGGACCATTTTTTAACAACATGTAAAATACTCAGATGATATAAGTACTTGGGATCTGAAAATTGACTTTTC
Source organism: Perithous albicinctus (assembly GCA_964016905.1). Lineage (NCBI taxonomy): Eukaryota > Metazoa > Arthropoda > Insecta > Hymenoptera > Ichneumonidae > Perithous > Perithous albicinctus. The sequence continues at coordinate 3,633,843 of OZ024700.1, forward strand.
AGTTATCGACGCTATACGTTTAGAAATACCATGAAACGTGGACATTTCTTGGTCCCGGGCTGATTGGGCAATTTTTTCACGACGTGAAAAATTCCGAGCTGATATAAGTACTTGGGATCTGAAAATTGACTTTTTAGTTATCAACGCTATACGTTTAGAAATACAATGAAACGTGGAGATTTCTTGGTCCCGGGCTGATTGGGCAATTTTTTCACGACGCGAAAAATTCTGAGCTGATATAAGTACTTGGGATCTGAAAACTGAGTTTCCAGTTATCGACGCCATACGTGTAGAAATACCATGAAACGTGGACATTTCTTGGTCCCGGGCTGATTGAGCAATTTTTTCACGACGCGAAAAATTCTGAGCTGATATAAGTACTTGGGATCTGAAAATTGACTTTTCAGTTATCGACGCTATACGTTTAGAAATACCATGAAACGTGGACATTTCTTGGTCCCGGGCTGATTGGGCAATTTTTTCACGACGTGAAAAATTCCGAGCTGATATAAGTACTTGGGATCTGAAAATTGACTTTTCAGTTATCGACGCTATACGTTTAGAAATACCATGAAACTTGGACATTTCTTGGACCCGGGCTGATTGGGCAATTTTTTCACGACGTGAAAAATTCCGAGCTGATATAAGTACTTGGGATCTGAAAATTGAGTTTCCAGTTATCGACGCCATACGTGTAGAAATACCATGAAACGTGGACATTTCTTGGTCCCGGGCTGATTGGGCAATTTTTTCAAGACGCGAAAAATTCTGAGCTTATATAAGTACTTGGGATCTGAAAATTTTCTTTTCAGTTATCGACGCCATACGTTTAGAAATACCATGAAACGTGGAGATTTCTTGGTCCCGGGCTGATTGGGCAATTTTTTCACGACGTGAAAAATTCCGAGCTGATATAAGTACTTGGGATCTGAAAATTGACTTTTCAGTTATCGACGCTATACGTTTAGAAATACCATGAAACGTGGACATTTCTTGGTCCCGGGCTGATTGGGCAATTTTTTCACGACGTGAAATATTCCGAGCTGATATAAGTACTTGGGATCTGAAAATTGACGTTTCAGGTATCGACGCTATACGTTTAGAAATACCATGAAACGTGGACATTTCTTGGTCCCTGGCTGATTGGGCAATTTTTTCACGACGTGAAAAATTCCGAGCAGATATAAGTACTTGGGATCTGAAAATTGACTTTTCAGTTATCGACACTATACGTTTAGAAATACCATGAAACGTGGACATTTCTTGGTCCCGGGCTGATTGAGCAATTTTTTCACGACGCGAAAAATTCTGAGCTGATATAAGTACTTGGGATCTGAAAATTGACTTTTCAGTTATCGACGCTATACGTTTAGAAATACCATGAAACGTGGACATTTCTTGGTCCCGGGTTGATTGGGCAATTTTTTCACGACGTGAAAAATTCCGAGCTGATATAAGTACTTGGGATCTGAAAATTGAGTTTTCAGTTATCGACGCCATACGTTTAGAAATACAATGAAACGTGGAGATTTCTTGATCCCGGGCTGATTGGGCAATTTTTTCACGACGTGAAAAATTCCGAGCTGATATAAGTACTTGGGATCTGAAAATTGAGTTTCCAGTTATCGACGCCATACGTTTAGAAATACCATGAAACGTGGACATTTCTTGGTCCCGGGCTGATTGCGCAATTTTTTCACGACGTGAAAAATTCCGAGCTGATATAAGTACTTGGGATCTGAAAATTGAGTTTTCAGTTATCGACGCCATACGTTTAGAAATACAATGAAACGTGGAGATTTCTTGATCCCGGGCTGATTGGGCAATTTTTTCACGACGTGAAAAATTCCGAGCTGATATAAGTACTTGGGATCTGAAAATTGAGTTTCCAGTTATCGACGCCATACGTTTAGAAATACCATGAAACGTGGACATTTCTTGGTCCCGGGCTGATTGCGCAATTTTTTCACGACGTGAAAAATTCCGAGCTGATATAAGTACTTGGGATCTGAAAATTGAGTTTTCAGTTATCGACGCCATACGTTTAGAAATACAATGAAACGTGGAGATTTCTTGGTCCCGGGCTGATTGGGCAATTTTTTCACGACGCGAAAAATTCTGAGCTGATATAAGTACTTGGGATCTGAAAATTGACTTTTCATTTATCGACGCAATACGTTTAGAAATACAATGAAACGTGGAGATTTCTTGGTCCCGGGCTGATTGGGCAATTTTTTCACGACGAGAAAAATTCCGAGCTGATATAAGTACTTGGGATCTGAAAATTGAGTTTTTAGTTATCGATGCCATACGTTTAGAAATACCATGAAACGTGGACATTTCTTGGTCCCGTGCTGATTGGACCATTTTTTAACAACATGTAAAATACTCAGATGATATAAGTACTTGGGATCTGAAAATTGACTTTTCAGTTATCGACGCTATACGTTTAGAAATACCATGAAACGTGGACCTTTCTTGGTCCCGGGCTGATTGGGCAATTTTTTCACGACGCGAAAAATTCTGAGCTGATATAAGTACTTGGGATCTGAAAATTGAGTTTCCAGTTATCGACGCCATACGTTTAGAAATACCATGAAACGTGGACATTTCTTGGTCCCGGGCTGATTGCGCAATTTTTTCACGACGTGAAAAATTCCGAGCTGATATAAGTACTTGGGATCTGAAAATTGAGTTTTCAGTTATCGACGCCATACGTTTAGAAATACAATGAAACGTGGAGATTTCTTGGTCCCGGGCTGATTGGGCAATTTTTTCACGACGCGAAAAATTCCGAGCTGATATAAGTACTTGGGATCTGAAAATTGAGTTTTCAGTTATCGATGCCATACGTTTAAAAATACCATGAAACGTGGAGATTTCTTGGTCCCGGGCTGATTGGGCAATTTTTTAAAAACATGTAAAATACGCAGATGATATAAGTTCTTGGGATCTGAAAATTGAGTTTTCAGTTATCGCCGCCATACCTTTAGAAATACAATGAAACGTGGAGATTTCATGGTCCCGGGCTGATTTCGGAATTTTTTCACGACGCGAAAAATTACGAGCTGATATAAGTACTTGGGATATGAAAATTGAGTTTTCAGTTATCGATACCATACGTTTAGAAATACCATGAAACGTGGACATTTGTTGGTCCCGGGCTGATTGGGCAATTTTTTCACGACGCGAAAAATTCTGAGCTGATATAAGTACTTGGGATCTGAAAATTGAGTTTCCAGTTATCGACGCCATACGTTTAGAAATACCATGAAACGTGGACATTTCTTGGTCCCGGGCTGATTGCGCAATTTTTTCACGACGTGAAAAATTCCGAGCTGATATAAGTACTTGGGATCTGAAAATTGAGTTTTCAGTTATCGACGCTATACGTTTAGAAATACCATGAAACGTGGACATTTCTTGGTCCCGGGCTGATTGGGCAATTTTTTCACGACGTGAAAAATTCCGAGCTGATATAAGTACTTGGGATCTGAAAATTGACGTTTCAGTTATCGACGCTATACGTTTAGAAATACCATGAAACGTGGACATTTCTTGGTCCCGGGCTGATTGGGCAATTTTTTCACGACGTGAAAAATTCCGAGCTGATATAAGTACTTGGGATCTGAAAATTGACTTTTTAGTTATCAACGCTATACGTTTAGAAATACAATGAAACGTGGAGATTTCTTGGTCCCGGGCTGATTGGGCAATTTTTTCACGACGCGAAAAATTCCGAGCTGATATAAGTACTTGGGATCTGAAAATTGAGTTTTCAGTTATCGATGCCATACGTTTAGAAATACCATGAAACGTGGAGATTTCTTGGTCCCGGGCTGATTGGGCAATTTTTTAAAAACATGTACAATACGCAGATAATATAAGTACTTAGGATCTGACAATTGAGTTTTCAGTTATCGCCGCCATACATTTAGAAATACAATGAAACGTGGAGATTTCATGGTCCCGGGCTGATTTCGGAATTTTTTCACGACGCGAAAAATTACGAGCTGATATAAGTACTTGGGATATGAAAATTGAGTTTTCAGTTATCGATACCATACGTTTAGAAATACCATGAAACGTGGACATTTCTTGGTCCCGGGCTGATTGGGCAATTTTTTCACGACGCGAAAAATTCTGAGCTGATATAAGTACTTGGGATCTGAAAATTGAGTTTCCAGTTATCGACGCCATACGTTTAGAAATACCATGAAACGTGGACATTTCTTGGTCCCGTGCTGATTGGACCATTTTTTAACAACATGTAAAATACTCAGATGATATAAGTACTTGGGATCTGAAAATTGACTTTTCAGTTATCGACGCTATACGTTTAGAAATACCATGAAACGTCGACATTTCTTGGTCCCGGGCTGATTGGGCAATTTTTTCACGACGCGAAAAATTCTGAGCTGATATAAGTACTTGGGATCTGAAAATTGACTTTTTAGTTATCAACGCTATACGTTTAGAAATACAATGAAACGTGGAGATTTCTTGGTCCCAGGCTGATTGGGCAATTTTTTCACGACGCGAAAAATTCCGAGCTGATATAAGTACTTGGGATCTGAAAATTGAGTTTTCAGTTATCGATGCCATACGTTTAGAAATACCATGAAACGTGGAGATTTCTTGGTCCCGGGCTGATTGGGCAATTTTTTAAAAACATGTAAAATACGCAGATGATATAAGTACTTGGGATCTGAAAATTGAGTTTTCAGTTATCGCCGCCATACCTTTAGAAATACAATGAAACGTGGAGATTTCATGGTCCCGGGCTGATTTCGGAATTTTTTCACGACGCGAAAAATTACGAGCTGATATAAGTACTTGGGATATGAAAATTGAGTTTTCAGTTATCGATACCATACGTTTAGAAATACCATGAAACGTGGACATTTCTTGGTCACGGGCTGATTGGGCAATTTTTTCACGACGCGAAAAATTCTGAGCTGATATAAGTACTTGGGATCCGAAAATTGAGTTTCCAGTTATCGACGCCATACGTGTAGAAATACCATGAAACGTGGACATTTCTTGGTCCCGGGCTGATTGGGCAATTTTTTCAAGACGCGAAAAATTCTGAGCTTATATAAGTACTTGGGATCTGAAAATTGACTTTTCAGTTATCGACGCCATACGTTTAGAAATACCATGAAACGTGGAGATTTCTTGGTCCCGGGCTGATTGGGCAATTTTTTCACGACGTGCAAAATTCCGAGCTGATATAAGTACTTGGGATCTGAAAATTGACTTTTCAGTTATCGACGCTATACGTTTAGAAATACCATGAAACGTGGACATTTCTTGGTCCCGGGCTGATTGGGCAATTTTTTCACGACGTGAAATATTCCGAGCTGATATAAGTACTTGGGATCTGAAAATTGACGTTTCAGTTATCGACGCTATACGTTTAGAAATACCATGAAACGTGGACATTTCTTGGTCCCGGGCTGATTGGGCAATTTTTTCACGACGTGAAAAATTCCGAGCTGATATATGTACTTGGGATCTGAAAATTGACTTTTCAGTTATCGACACTATACGTTTAGAAATACCATGAAACGTGGACATTTCTTGGTCCCGGGCTGATTGAGCAATTTTTTCACGACGCGAAAAATTCTGAGCTGATATAAGTACTTGGGATCTGAAAATTGACTTTTCAGTTATCGACGCTATACGTTTAGAAATACCATGAAACGTGGACATTTCTTGGTCCCGGGCTGATTGGGCAATTTTTTCACGACGTGAAAAATTCCGAGCTGATATAAGTACTTGGGATCTGAAAATTGACGTTTCAGTTATCGACGCTATACGTTTAGAAATACCATGAAACGTGGACATTTCTTGGTCCCGGGCTGATTGGGCAATTTTTTCACGACGCGAAAAATTCCGAGCTGATATAAGTACTTGGGATCTGAAAATTGAGTTTTCAGTTATCGATGCCATACGTTTAGAAATACCATGAAACGTGGAGATTTCTTGGTCCCGGGCTGATTGGGCAATTTTTTAAAAACATGTAAAATACGCAGATGATATAAGTACTTGGGATCTGAAAATTGAGTTTTCAGTTATCGCCGCCATACCTTTAGAAATACAATGAAACGTGGAGATTTCATGGTCCCGGGCTGATTTCGGAATTTTTTCACGACGCGAAAAATTACGAGCTGATATAAGTACTTGGGATCTGAAAATTGAGTTTTCAGTTAGCGATGCCATACGTTTAGAAATACCATGAAACGTGGAGATTTCTTGGTCCCGGGCTGATTGGGCAATTTTTTAAAAACATGTAAAATACGCAGATGATATAAGTACTTGGGATCTGAAAATTGAGTTTTCAGTTATCGCCGCCATACCTTTAGAAATACAATGAAACGTGGAGATTTCATGGTCCCGGGCTGATTTCGGAATTTTTTCACGACGCGAAAAATTACGAGCTGATATAAGTACTTGGGATATGAAAATTGAGTTTTCAGTTATCGATACCATACGTTTAGAAATACCATGAAACGTGGACATTTCTTGGTCACGGGCTGATTGGGCAATTTTTTCACGACGCGAAAAATTCTGAGCTGATATAAGTACTTGGGATCTGAAAATTGAGTTTCCAGTTATCGACGCCATACGTGTAGAAATACCATGAAACGTGGACATTTCTTGGTCCCGGGCTGATTGAGCAATTTTTTCACGACGCGAAAAATTCTGAGCTGATATAAGTACTTGGGATCTGAAAATTGACTTTTCAGTTATCGACGCTATACGTTTAGAAATACCATGAAACGTGGACATTTCTTGGTCCCGGGCTGATTGGGCAATTTTTTCACGACGTGAAAAATTCCGAGCTGATATAAGTACTTGGGATCTGAAAATTGACGTTTCAGTTATCGACGCTATACGTTTAGAAATACCATGAAACGTGGACATTTCTTGGTCCCGGGCTGATTGGGCAATTTTTTCACGACGTGAAAAATTCCGAGCTGATATAAGTACTTGGGATCTGAAAATTGAGTTTCCAGTTATCGACGCCATACGTGTAGAAATACCATGAAACGTGGACATTTCTTGGTCCCGGGCTGATTGGGCAATTTTTTCAAGACGCGAAAAATTCTGAGCTTATATAAGTACTTGGGATCTGAAAATTGACTTTTCAGTTATCGACGCCATACGTTTAGAAATACCATGAAACGTGGAGATTTCTTGGTCCCGGGCTGATTGGGCAATTTTTTCACGACGTGAAAAATTCCGAGCTGATATAAGTACTTGGGATCTGAAAATTGACTTTTCAGTTATCGACGCTATACGTATAGAAATACCATGAAACGTGGACATTTCTTGGTCCCGGGCTGATTGGGCAATTTTTTCACGACGTGAAATATTCCGAGCTGATATAAGTACTTGGGATCTGAAAATTGACGTTTCAGTTATCGACGCTATACGTTTAGAAATACCATGAAACGTGGACATTTCTTGGTCCCGGGCTGATTGGGCAATTTTTTCAGGACGTGAAAAATTCCGAGCTGATATAAGTACTTGGGATCTGAAAATTGACTTTTCAGTTATCGACACTATACGTTTAGAAATACCATGAAACGTGGACATTTCTTGGTCGCGGGCTGATTGAGCAATTTTTTCACGACGCGAAAAATTCTGAGCTGATATAAGTACTTGGGATCTGAAAATTGACTTTTCAGTTATCGACGCTATACGTTTAGAAATACCATGAAACGTGGACATTTCTTGGTCCCGGGCTGATTGGGCAATTTTTTCACGACGTGAAAAATTCCGAGCTGATATAAGTACTTGGGATCTGAAAATTGACGTTTCAGTTATCGACGCTATACGTTTAGAAATACCATGAAACGTGGACATTTCTTGGTCCCGGGCTGATTGGGCAATTTTTTCACGACGTGAAAAATTCCGAGCTGATATAAGTACTTGGGATCTGAAAATTGACTTTTCAGTTATCGACACTATACGTTTAGAAATACCATGAAACGTGGACATTTCTTGGTCCCGGGCTGATTGAGCAATTTTTTCACGACGCGAAAAATTCTGAGCTGATATAAGTACTTGGGATCTGAAAATTGACTTTTCAGTTATCGACGCTATACGTTTAGAAATACCATGAAACGTGGACATTTCTTGGTCCCGGGCAGATTGGGCAATTTTTTCACGACGCGAAAAATTCTGAGCTGATATAAGTACTTGGGATCTGAAAATTGACTTTTCAGTTATCGACGCTATACGTTTAGAAATACAATGAAACGTGGAGATTTCTTGGTCCCGGGCTGATTGGGCAATTTTTTCACGACGCGAAAAATTCCGAGCTGATATAAGTACTTGGGATCTGAAAATTGAGTTTTCAGTTATCGATGCCATACGTTTAGAAATACCATGAAACGTGGAGATTTCTTGGTCCCGGGCTGATTGGGCAATTTTTTAAAAACATGTAAAATACGCAGATGATATAAGTACTTGGGATCTGAAAATTGACTTTTCAGTTATCGACGCTATACGTTTAGAAATACAATGAAACGTGGACATTTCTTGGTCCCGGGCTGATTGGGCAATTTTTTCACGACGCGAAAAATTCCGAGCTGATATAAGTACTTGGGATCTGAAAATTGAGTTTTCAGTTATCGATGCCATACGTTTAGAAATACCATGAAACGTGGAGATTTCTTGGTCCCGGGCTGATTGGGCAATTTTTTAAAAACATGTAAAATACGCAGATGATATAAGTACTTGGGATCTGAAAATTGAGTTTTCAGTTATCGCCGCCATACCTTTAGAAATACAATGAAACGTGGAGATTTCATGGTCCCGGGCTGATTTCGGAATTTTTTCACGACGCGAAAAATTACGAGCTGATATAAGTACTTGGGATATGAAAATTGAGTTTTCAGTTATCGATACCATACGTTTAGAAATACCATGAAACGTGGACATTTCTTGGTCACGGGCTGATTGGGCAATTTTTTCACGACGCGAAAAATTCTGAGCTGATATAAGTACTTGGGATCCGAAAATTGAGTTTCCAGTTATCGACGCCATACGTGTAGAAATACCATGAAACGTGGACATTTCTTGGTCCCGGGCTGATTGGGCAATTTTTTCAAGAAGCGAAAAATTCTGAGCTTATATAAGTACTTGGGATCTGAAAATTGACTTTTCAGTTATCGACGCCATACGTTTAGAAATACCATGAACCGTGGAGATTTCTTGGTCCCGGGCTGATTGGGCAATTTTTTCACGACGTGCAAAATTCCGAGCTGATATAAGTACTTGGGATCTGAAAATTGACTTTTCAGTTATCGACGCTATACGTTTAGAAATACCATGAAACGTGGACATTTCTTGGTCCCGGGCTGATTGGGCAATTTTTTCACGACGTGAAATATTCCGAGCTGATATAAGTACTTGGGATCTGAAAATTGACGTTCCAGTTATCGACGCTATACGTTTAGAAATACCATGAAACGTGGACATTTCTTGGTCCCGGGCTGATTGGGCAATTTTTTCACGACGTGAAAAATTCCGAGCTGATATAAGTACTTGGGATCTGAAAATTGACTTTTCAGTTATCGACACTATACGTTTAGAAATACCATGAAACGTGGACATTTCTTGGTCCCGGGCTGATTGAGCAATTTTTTCACGACGCGAAAAATTCTGAGCTGATATAAGTACTTGGGATCTGAAAATTGACTTTTCAGTTATCGACGCTATACGTTTAGAAATACCATGAAACGTGGACATTTCTTGGTCCCGGGCTGATTGGGCAATTTTTTCACGACGTGAAAAATTCCGAGCTGATATAAGTACTTGGGATCTGAAAATTGACGTTTCAGTTATCGACGCTATACGTTTAGAAATACCATGAAACGTGGACATTTCTTGGTCCCGGGCTGATTGGGCAATTTTTTCACGACGCGAAAAATTCCGAGCTGATATAAGTACTTGGGATCTGAAAATTGAGTTTTCAGTTATCGATGCCATACGTTTAGAAATACCATGAAACGTGGAGATTTCTTGGTCCCGGGCTGATTGGGCAATTTTTTAAAAACATGTAAAATACGCAGATGATATAAGTACTTGGGATCTGAAAATTGAGTTTTCAGTTATCGCCGCCATACCTTTAGAAATACAATGAAACGTGGAGATTTCATGGTCCCGGGCTGATTTCGGAATTTTTTCACGACGCGAAAAATTACGAGCTGATATAAGTACTTGGGATCTGAAAATTGAGTTTTCAGTTATCGATGCCATACGTTTAGAAATACCATGAAACGTGGAGATTTCATGGTCCCGGGCTGATTGGGCAATTTTTTAAAAACATGTAAAATATGCAGATGATATAAGTACTTGGGATCTGAAAATTGAGTTTTCAGTTATCGCCGCCATACCTTTAGAAATACAATGAAACGTGGAGATTTCATGGTCCCGGGCTGATTTCGGAATTTTTTCACGACGCGAAAAATTACGAGCTGATATAAGTACTTGGGATATGAAAATTGAGTTTTCAGTTATCGATACCATACGTTTAGAAATACCATGAAACGTGGACATTTCTTGGTCACAGGCTGATTAGGCAATTTTTTCACGACGCGAAAAATTCTGAGCTGATATAAGTACTTGGGATCTGAAAATTGAGTTTCCAGTTATCGACGCCATACGTGTAGAAATACCATGAAACGTGGACATTTCTTGGTCCCTGGCTGATTGAGCAATTTTTTCACGACGCGAAAAATTCTGAGCTGATATAAGTACTTGGGATCTGAAAATTGACTTTTCAGTTATCGACGCTATACGTTTAGAAATACCATGAAACGTGGACATTTCTTGGTCCCGGGCTGATTGGGCAATTTTTTCACGACGTGAAAAATTCCGAGCTGATATAATTACTTGGGATCTGAAAATTGACGTTTCAGTTATCGACGCTATACGTTTAGAAATACCATGAAACGTGGACATTTCTTGGTCCCGGGCTGATTGGGCAATTTTTTCACGACGTGAAAAATTCCGAGCTGATATAAGTACTTGGGATCTGAAAATTGAGTTTCCAGTTATCGACGCCATACGTGTAGAAATACCATGAAACGTGGACATTTCTTGGTCCCGGGCTGATTGGGCAATTTTTTCAAGACGCGAAAAATTCTGAGCTTATATAAGTACTTGGGATCTGAAAATTGACTTTTCAGTTATCGACGCCATACGTTTAGAAATACCATGAAACGTGGAGATTTCTTGGTCCCGGGCTGATTGGGCAATTTTTTCACGACGTGAAAAATTCCGAGCTGATATAAGTACTTGGGATCTGAAAATTGACTTTTCAGTTATCGACGCTATACGTTTAGAAATACCATGAAACGTGGACATTTCTTGGTCCCGGGCTGATTGGGCAATTTTTTCACGACGTGAAATATTCCGAGCTGATATAAGTACTTGGGATCTGAAAATTGACGTTTCAGTTATCGACGCTATACGTTTAGAAATACCATGAAACGTGGACATTTCTTGGTCCCGGGCTGATTGGGCAATTTTTTCAGGACGTGAAAAATTCCGAGCTGATATAAGTACTTGGGATCTGAAAATTGACTTTTCAGTTATCGACACTATACGTTTAGAAATACCATGAAACGTGGACATTTCTTGGTCGCGGGCTGATTGAGCAATTTTTTCACGACGCGAAAAATTCTGAGCTGATATAAGTACTTGGGATCTGAAAATTGACTTTTCAGTTATCGACGCTATACGTTTAGAAATACCATGAAACGTGGACATTTCTTGGTCCCGGGCTGATTGGGCAATTTTTTCACGACGTGAAAAATTCCGAGCTGATATAAGTACTTGGGATCTGAAAATTGACGTTTCAGTTATCGACGCTATACGTTTAGAAATACCATGAAACGTGGACATTTCTTGGTCCCGGGCTGATTGGGCAATTTTTTCACGACGTGAAAAATTCCGAGCTGATATAAGTACTTGGGATCTGAAAATTGACTTTTCAGTTATCGACACTATACGTTTAGAAATACCATGAAACGTGGACATTTCTTGGTCCCGGGCTGATTGAGCAATTTTTTCACGACGCGAAAAATTCTGAGCTGATATAAGTACTTGGGATCTGAAAATTGACTTTTCAGTTATCGACGCTATACGTTTAGAAATACCATGAAACGTGGACATTTCTTGGTCCCGGGCTGATTGGGCAATTTTTTCACGACGCGAAAAATTCTGAGCTGATATAAGTACTTGGGATCTGAAAATTGACTTTTCAGTTATCGACGCTATACGTTTAGAAATACAATGAAACGTGGAGATTTCTTGGTCCCGGGCTGATTGGGCAATTTTTTCACGACGCGAAAAATTCCGAGCTGATATAAGTACTTGGGATCTGAAAATTGAGTTTTCAGTTATCGATGCCATACGTTTAGAAATACCATGAAACGTGGAGATTTCTTGGTCCCGGGCTGATTGGGCAATTTTTTAAAAACATGTAAAATACGCAGATGATATAAGTACTTGGGATCTGAAAATTGACTTTTCAGTTATCGACGCTATACGTTTAGAAATACAATGAAACGTGGACATTTCTTGGTCCCGGGCTGATTGGGCAATTTTTTCACGACGCGAAAAATTCCGAGCTGATATAAGTACTTGGGATCTGAAAATTGAGTTTTCAGTTATCGATGCCATACGTTTAGAAATACCATGAAACGTGGAGATTTCTTGGTCCCGGGCTGATTGGGCAATTTTTTAAAAACATGTAAAATACGCAGATGATATAAGTACTTGGGATCTGAAAATTGAGTTTTCAGTTATCGCCGCCATACCTTTAGAAATACAATGAAACGTGGAGATTTCATGGTCCCGGGCTGATTTCGGAATTTTTTCACGACGCGAAAAATTACGAGCTGATATAAGTACTTGGGATCTGAAAATTGAGTTTTCAGTTATCGATGCCATACGTTTAGAAATACCATGAAACGTGGAGATTTCTTGGTCCCGGGCTGATTGGGCAATTTTTTAAAAACATGTAAAATACGCAGATGATATAAGTACTTGGGATCTGAAAATTGAGTTTTCAGTTATCGCCGCCATACCTTTAGAAATACAATGAAACGTGGAGATTTCATGGTCCCGGGCTGATTTCGGAATTTTTTCACGACGCGAAAAATTACGAGCTGATATAAGTACTTGGGATATGAAAATTGAGTTTTCAGTTATCGATACCATACGTTTAGAAATACCATGAAACGTGGACATTTCTTGGTCACGGGCTGATTGGGCAATTTTTTCACGACGCGAAAAATTCTGAGCTGATATAAGTACTTGGGATCTGAAAATTGAGTTTCCAGTTATCGACGCCATACGTGTAGAAATACCATGAAACGTGGACATTTCTTGGTCCCGGGCTGATTGAGCAATTTTTTCACGACGCGAAAAATTCTGAGCTGATATAAGTACTTGGGATCTGAAAATTGACTTTTCAGTTATCGACGCTATACGTTTAGAAATACCATGAAACGTGGACATTTCTTGGTCCCGGGCTGATTGGGCAATTTTTTCACGACGTGAAAAATTCCGAGCTGATATAAGTACTTGGGATCTGAAAATTGACGTTTCAGTTATCGACGCTATACGTTTAGAAATACCATGAAACGTGGACATTTCTTGGTCCCGGGCTGATTGGGCAATTTTTTCACGACGTGAAAAATTCCGAGCTGATATAAGTACTTGGGATCTGAAAATTGAGTTTCCAGTTATCGACGCCATACGTGTAGAAATACCATGAAACGTGGACATTTCTTGGTCCCGGGCTGATTGGGCAATTTTTTCAAGACGCGAAAAATTCTGAGCTTATATAAGTACTTGGGATCTGAAAATTGACTTTTCAGTTATCGACGCCATACGTTTAGAAATACCATGAAACGTGGAGATTTCTTGGTCCCGGGCTGATTGGGCAATTTTTTCACGACGTGAAAAATTCCGAGCTGATATAAGTACTTGGGATCTGAAAATTGACTTTTCAGTTATCGACGCTATACGTTTAGAAATACCATGAAACGTGGACATTTCTTGGTCCCGGGCTGATTGGGCAATTTTTTCACGACGTGAAATATTCCGAGCTGATATAAGTACTTGGGATCTGAAAATTGACGTTTCAGTTATCGACGCTATACGTTTAGAAATACCATGAAACGTGGACATTTCTTGGTCCCGGGCTGATTGGGCAATTTTTTCAGGACGTGAAAAATTCCGAGCTGATATAAGTACTTGGGATCTGAAAATTGACTTTTCAGTTATCGACACTATACGTTTAGAAATACCATGAAACGTGGACATTTCTTGGTCGCGGGCTGATTGAGCAATTTTTTCACGACGCGAAAAATTCTGAGCTGATATAAGTACTTGGGATCTGAAAATTGACTTTTCAGTTATCGACGCTATACGTTTAGAAATACCATGAAACGTGGACATTTCTTGGTCCCGGGCTGATTGGGCAATTTTTTCACGACGTGAAAAATTCCGAGCTGATATAAGTACTTGGGATCTGAAAATTGACGTTTCAGTTATCGACGCTATACGTTTAGAAATACCATGAAACGTGGACATTTCTTGGTCCCGGGCTGATTGGGCAATTTTTTCACGACGTGAAAAATTCCGAGCTGATATAAGTACTTGGGATCTGAAAATTGACTTTTCAGTTATCGACACTATACGTTTAGAAATACCATGAAACGTGGACATTTCTTGGTCCCGGGCTGATTGAGCAATTTTTTCACGACGCGAAAAATTCTGAGCTGATATAAGTACTTGGGATCTGAAAATTGACTTTTCAGTTATCGACGCTATACGTTTAGAAATACCATGAAACGTGGACATTTCTTGGTCCCGGGCTGATTGGGCAATTTTTTCACGACGCGAAAAATTCTGAGCTGATATAAGTACTTGGGATCTGAAAATTGACTTTTCAGTTATCGACGCTATACGTTTAGAAATACAATGAAACGTGGAGATTTCTTGGTCCCGGGCTGATTGGGCAATTTTTTCACGACGCGAAAAATTCCGAGCTGATATAAGTACTTGGGATCTGAAAATTGAGTTTTCAGTTATCGATGCCATACGTTTAGAAATACCATGAAACGTGGAGATTTCTTGGTCCCGGGCTGATTGGGCAATTTTTTAAAAACATGTAAAATACGCAGATGATATAAGTACTTGGGATCTGAAAATTGACTTTTCAGTTATCGACGCTATACGTTTAGAAATACAATGAAACGTGGAGATTTCTCGGTCCCGGGCTGATTGGGCAATTTTTTCACGACGCGAAAAATTCCGAGCTGATATAAGTACTTGGGATCTGAAAATTGAGTTTTCAGTTATCGATGCCATACGTTTAGAAATACCATGAAACGTGGAGATTTCTTGGTCCCGGGCTGATTGGGCAATTTTTTAAAAACATGTAAAATACGCAGATGATATAAGTACTTAGGATCTGAAAATTGAGTTTTCAGTTATCGCCGCCATACCTTTAGAAATACAATGAAACGTGGAGATTTCATGGTCCCGGGCTGATTTCGGAATTTTTTCACGACGCGAAAAATTACGAGCTGATATAAGTACTTGGGATCTGAAAATTGAGTTTTCAGTTATCGACGCCATACGTTTAGAAATACCATGAAACGTGGACATTTCTTGGTCCCGTGCTGATTGGACCATTTTTTAACAACATGTAAAATACTCAGATGATATAAGTACTTGGGATCTGAAAATTGACTTTTCAGTTATCGACGCTATACGTTTAGAAATACCATGAAACGTGGACATTTATTGGTCCCGGGCTTATTGGGCAATTTTTTCACGACGCGAAAAATTCTGAGCTGATATAAGTACTTGGGATCTGAAAATTGACTTTTTAGTTATCAACGCTATACGTTTAGAAATACAATGAAACGTGGAGATTTCTTGGTCCCGGGCTGATTGGGCAATTTTTTCACGACGCGAAAAATTCCGAGCTGATATAAGTACTTGGGATCTGAAAATTGAGTTTTCAGTTATCGATGCCATACGTTTAGAAATACCATGAAACGTGGACATTTCTTGGTCCCGTGCTGATTGGACCATTTTTTAACAACATGTAAAATACTCAGATGATATAAGTACTTGGGATCTGAAAATTGACTTTTCAGTTATCGACGCTATACGTTTAGAAATACCATGAAACGTGGACCTTTCTTGGTCCCGGGCTGATTGGGCAATTTTTTCACGACGCGAAAAATTCCGAGCTGATATAAGTACTTGGGATCTGAAAATTGAGTTTTCAGTTATCGATGCCATACGTTTAGAAATACCATGAAACGTGGAGATTTCTTGGTCCCGGGCTGATTGGGCAATTTTTTAAAAACATGTAAAATACGCAGATGATATAAGTACTTAGGATCTGAAAATTGAGTTTTCAGTTATCGCCGCCATACCTTTAGAAATACAATGAAACGTGGAGATTTCATGGTCCCGGGCTGATTTCGGAATTTTTTCACGACGCGAAAAATTACGAGCTGATATAAGTACTTGGGATCTGAAAATTGAGTTTTCAGTTATCGACGCCATACGTTTAGAAATACCATGAAACGTGGACATTTCTTGGTCCCGTGCTGATTGGACCATTTTTTAACAACATGTAAAATACTCAGATGATATAAGTACTTGGGATCTGAAAATTGACTTTTCAGTTATCGACGCTATACGTTTAGAAATACCATGAAACGTGGACATTTATTGGTCCCGGGCTTATTGGGCAATTTTTTCACGACGTGAAAAATTCCGAGCTGATATAAGTACTTGGGATCTGAAAATTGACTTTTCAGTTATCGACACTATACGTTTAGAAATACCATGAAACGTGGACATTTCTTGGTCCCGGGCTGATTGAGCAATTTTTTCACGACGCGAAAAATTCTGAGCTGATATAAGTACTTGCGATCTGAAAATTGACTTTTCAGTTATCGACGCTATACGTTTAGAAATACAATGAAACGTGGAGATTTCTTGATCCCGGGCTGATTGGTCAATTTTTTCACGACGTGAAAAATTCAAAGCTGATATATGTACTTGGGATCTGAAAATTGACTTTTCAGTTATCGACGCTATACGTTTAGAAATACCATGAAACGTGGACATTTCTTGGTCCCGGGCTGATTGGGCAATTTTTTCACGACGTGAAAAATTCCGAGCTGATATAAGTACTTGGGATCTGAAAATTGACGTTTCAGTTATCGACGCTATACGTTTAGAAATACCATGAAACGTGGACATTTCTTGGTCCCGGGCTGATTGGGCAATTTTTTCACGACGTGAAAAATTCCGAGCTGATATAAGTACTTGGGATCTGAAAATTGACTTTTCAGTTATCGACACTATACGTTTAGAAATACCATGAAACGTGGACATTTCTTGGTCCCGGGCTGATTGAGCAATTTTTTCACGACGCGAAAAATTCTGAGCTGATATAAGTACTTGGGATCTGAAAATTGACTTTTCAGTTATCGACGCTATACGTTTAGAAATACCATGAAACGTGGACATTTCTTGGTCCCGGGCTGATTGGGCAATTTTTTCACGACGCGAAAAATTCTGAGCTGATATAAGTACTTGGGATCTGAAAATTGACTTTTCAGTTATCGACGCTATACGTTTAGAAATACAATGAAACGTGGAGATTTCTTGGTCCCGGGCTGATTGGGCAATTTTTTCACGACGCGAAAAATTCCGAGCTGATATAAGTACTTGGGATCTGAAAATTGAGTTTTCAGTTATCGATGCCATACGTTTAGAAATACCATGAAACGTGGAGATTTCTTGGTCCCGGGCTGATTGGGCAATTTTTTAAAAACATGTAAAATACGCAGATGATATAAGTACTTGGGATCTGAAAATTGACTTTTCAGTTATCGACGCTATACGTTTAGAAATACAATGAAACGTGGACATTTCTTGGTCCCGGGCTGATTGGGCAATTTTTTCACGACGCGAAAAATTCCGAGCTGATATAAGTACTTGGGATCTGAAAATTGAGTTTTCAGTTATCGATGCCATACGTTTAGAAATACCATGAAACGTGGAGATTTCTTGGTCCCGGGCTGATTGGGCAATTTTTTAAAAACATGTAAAATACGCAGATGATATAAGTACTTGGGATCTGAAAATTGAGTTTTCAGTTATCGCCGCCATACCTTTAGAAATACAATGAAACGTGGAGATTTCATGGTCCCGGGCTGATTTCGGAATTTTTTCACGACGCGAAAAATTACGAGCTGATATAAGTACTTGGGATCTGAAAATTGAGTTTTCAGTTATCGATGCCATACGTTTAGAAATACCATGAAACGTGGAGATTTCTTGGTCCCGGGCTGATTGGGCAATTTTTTAAAAACATGTAAAATACGCAGATGATATAAGTACTTGGGATCTGAAAATTGAGTTTTCAGTTATCGCCGCCATACCTTTAGAAATACAATGAAACGTGGAGATTTCATGGTCCCGGGCTGATTTCGGAATTTTTTCACGACGCGAAAAATTACGAGCTGATATAAGTACTTGGGATATGAAAATTGAGTTTTCAGTTATCGATACCATACGTTTAGAAATACCATGAAACGTGGACATTTCTTGGTCACGGGCTGATTGGGCAATTTTTTCACGACGCGAAAAATTCTGAGCTGATATAAGTACTTGGGATCTGAAAATTGAGTTTCCAGTTATCGACGCCATACGTGTAGAAATACCATGAAACGTGGACATTTCTTGGTCCCGGGCTGATTGAGCAATTTTTTCACGACGCGAAAAATTCTGAGCTGATATAAGTACTTGGGATCTGAAAATTGACTTTTCAGTTATCGACGCTATACGTTTAGAAATACCATGAAACGTGGACATTTCTTGGTCCCGGGCTGATTGGGCAATTTTTTCACGACGTGAAAAATTCCGAGCTGATATAAGTACTTGGGATCTGAAAATTGACGTTTCAGTTATCGACGCTATACGTTTAGAAATACCATGAAACGTGGACATTTCTTGGTCCCGGGCTGATTGGGCAATTTTTTCACGACGTGAAAAATTCCGAGCTGATATAAGTACTTGGGATCTGAAAATTGAGTTTCCAGTTATCGACGCCATACGTGTAGAAATACCATGAAACGTGGACATTTCTTGGTCCCGGGCTGATTGGGCAATTTTTTCAAGACGCGAAAAATTCTGAGCTTATATAAGTACTTGGGATCTGAAAATTGACTTTTCAGTTATCGACGCCATACGTTTAGAAATACCATGAAACGTGGAGATTTCTTGGTCCCGGGCTGATTGGGCAATTTTTTCACGACGTGAAAAATTCCGAGCTGATATAAGTACTTGGGATCTGAAAATTGACTTTTCAGTTATCGACGCTATACGTTTAGAAATACCATGAAACGTGGACATTTCTTGGTCCCGGGCTGATTGGGCAATTTTTTCACGACGTGAAATATTCCGAGCTGATATAAGTACTTGGGATCTGAAAATTGACGTTTCAGTTATCGACGCTATACGTTTAGAAATACCATGAAACGTGGACATTTCTTGGTCCCGGGCTGATTGGGCAATTTTTTCAGGACGTGAAAAATTCCGAGCTGATATAAGTACTTGGGATCTGAAAATTGACTTTTCAGTTATCGACACTATACGTTTAGAAATACCATGAAACGTGGACATTTCTTGGTCGCGGGCTGATTGAGCAATTTTTTCACGACGCGAAAAATTCTGAGCTGATATAAGTACTTGGGATCTGAAAATTGACTTTTCAGTTATCGACGCTATACGTTTAGAAATACCATGAAACGTGGACATTTCTTGGTCCCGGGCTGATTGGGCAATTTTTTCACGACGTGAAAAATTCCGAGCTGATATAAGTACTTGGGATCTGAAAATTGACGTTTCAGTTATCGACGCTATACGTTTAGAAATACCATGAAACGTGGACATTTCTTGGTCCCGGGCTGATTGGGCAATTTTTTCACGACGTGAAAAATTCCGAGCTGATATAAGTACTTGGGATCTGAAAATTGACTTTTCAGTTATCGACACTATACGTTTAGAAATACCATGAAACGTGGACATTTCTTGGTCCCGGGCTGATTGAGCAATTTTTTCACGACGCGAAAAATTCTGAGCTGATATAAGTACTTGGGATCTGAAAATTGACTTTTCAGTTATCGACGCTATACGTTTAGAAATACCATGAAACGTGGACATTTCTTGGTCCCGGGCTGATTGGGCAATTTTTTCACGACGCGAAAAATTCTGAGCTGATATAAGTACTTGGGATCTGAAAATTGACTTTTCAGTTATCGACGCTATACGTTTAGAAATACAATGAAACGTGGAGATTTCTTGGTCCCGGGCTGATTGGGCAATTTTTTCACGACGCGAAAAATTCCGAGCTGATATAAGTACTTGGGATCTGAAAATTGAGTTTTCAGTTATCGATGCCATACGTTTAGAAATACCATGAAACGTGGAGATTTCTTGGTCCCGGGCTGATTGGGCAATTTTTTAAAAACATGTAAAATACGCAGATGATATAAGTACTTGGGATCTGAAAATTGACTTTTCAGTTATCGACGCTATACGTTTAGAAATACAATGAAACGTGGAGATTTCTCGGTCCCGGGCTGATTGGGCAATTTTTTCACGACGCGAAAAATTCCGAGCTGATATAAGTACTTGGGATCTGAAAATTGAGTTTTCAGTTATCGATGCCATACGTTTAGAAATACCATGAAACGTGGAGATTTCTTGGTCCCGGGCTGATTGGGCAATTTTTTAAAAACATGTAAAATACGCAGATGATATAAGTACTTAGGATCTGAAAATTGAGTTTTCAGTTATCGCCGCCATACCTTTAGAAATACAATGAAACGTGGAGATTTCATGGTCCCGGGCTGATTTCGGAATTTTTTCACGACGCGAAAAATTACGAGCTGATATAAGTACTTGGGATCTGAAAATTGAGTTTTCAGTTATCGACGCCATACGTTTAGAAATACCATGAAACGTGGACATTTCTTGGTCCCGTGCTGATTGGACCATTTTTTAACAACATGTAAAATACTCAGATGATATAAGTACTTGGGATCTGAAAATTGACTTTTCAGTTATCGACGCTATACGTTTAGAAATACCATGAAACGTGGACATTTATTGGTCCCGGGCTTATTGGGCAATTTTTTCACGACGCGAAAAATTCTGAGCTGATATAAGTACTTGGGATCTGAAAATTGACTTTTTAGTTATCAACGCTATACGTTTAGAAATACAATGAAACGTGGAGATTTCTTGGTCCCGGGCTGATTGGGCAATTTTTTCACGACGCGAAAAATTCCGAGCTGATATAAGTACTTGGGATCTGAAAATTGAGTTTTCAGTTATCGATGCCATACGTTTAGAAATACCATGAAACGTGGACATTTCTTGGTCCCGTGCTGATTGGACCATTTTTTAACAACATGTAAAATACTCAGATGATATAAGTACTTGGGATCTGAAAATTGACTTTTCAGTTATCGACGCTATACGTTTAGAAATACCATGAAACGTGGACCTTTCTTGGTCCCGGGCTGATTGGGCAATTTTTTCACGACGCGAAAAATTCCGAGCTGATATAAGTACTTGGGATCTGAAAATTGAGTTTTCAGTTATCGATGCCATACGTTTAGAAATACCATGAAACGTGGAGATTTCTTGGTCCCGGGCTGATTGGGCAATTTTTTAAAAACATGTAAAATACGCAGATGATATAAGTACTTAGGATCTGAAAATTGAGTTTTCAGTTATCGCCGCCATACCTTTAGAAATACAATGAAACGTGGAGATTTCATGGTCCCGGGCTGATTTCGGAATTTTTTCACGACGCGAAAAATTACGAGCTGATATAAGTACTTGGGATCTGAAAATTGAGTTTTCAGTTATCGACGCCATACGTTTAGAAATACCATGAAACGTGGACATTTCTTGGTCCCGTGCTGATTGGACCATTTTTTAACAACATGTAAAATACTCAGATGATATAAGTACTTGGGATCTGAAAATTGACTTTTCAGTTATCGACGCTATACGTTTAGAAATACCATGAAACGTGGACATTTATTGGTCCCGGGCTTATTGGGCAATTTTTTCACGACGTGAAAAATTCCGAGCTGATATAAGTACTTGGGATCTGAAAATTGACTTTTCAGTTATCGACACTATACGTTTAGAAATACCATGAAACGTGGACATTTCTTGGTCCCGGGCTGATTGAGCAATTTTTTCACGACGCGAAAAATTCTGAGCTGATATAAGTACTTGCGATCTGAAAATTGACTTTTCAGTTATCGACGCTATACGTTTAGAAATACAATGAAACGTGGAGATTTCTTGATCCCGGGCTGATTGGTCAATTTTTTCACGACGTGAAAAATTCAAAGCTGATATATGTACTTGGGATCTGAAAATTGACTTTTCAGTTATCGACGCTATACGTTTAGAAATACCATGAAACGTGGACATTTCTTGGTCCCGGGCTGATTGGGCAATTTTTTCACGGCGCGAAAAATTCTGAGCTGATATAAGTACTTGGGATCTGAAAATTGACTTTTCAGTTATCGACGCTATACGTTTAGAAATACAATGAAACGTGGAGATTTCTTGGTCCCGGGCTGATTGGGCAATTTTTTCACGACGCGAAAAATTCCGAGCTGATATAAGTACTTGGGATCTGAAAATTGACTTTTCAGTTATCGACGCTATACGTTTAGAAATACCATGAAACGTGGACATTTCTTGGTCCCGGGCTGATTGGGCAATTTTTTCACGACGTGAAAAATTCCGAGCTGATATAAGTACTTGGGATCTGAAAATTGACGTTTAAGTTATCGACGCTATACGTTTAGAAATACCATGAAACGTGGACATTTCTTGGTCCCGGGCTGATTGGGCAATTTTTTCACGACGTGAAAAATTCCGAGCTGATATAAGTACTTGGGATCTGAAAATTGAGTTTCCAGTTATCGACGCCATACGTGTAGAAATACCATGAAACGTGGACATTTCTTGGTCCCGGGCTGAATGGGCAATTTTTTCAAGACGCGAAAAATTCTGAGCTTATATAAGTACTTGGGATCTGAAAATTGACTTTTCAGTTATCGACGCCATACGTTTAGAAATACCATGAAACGTGGAGATTTCTTGGTCCCGGGCTGATTGGGCAATTTTTTCACGACGTGAAAAATTCCGAGCTGATATAAGTACTTGGGATCTGAAAATTGACTTTTCAGTTATCGACGCTATACGTTTAGAAATACCATGAAACGTGGACATTTCTTGGTCCCGGGCTGATTGGGCAATTTTTTCACGACGTGAAATATTCCGAGCTGATATAAGTACTTGGGATCTGAAAATTGAGTTTTCAGTTATCGATGCCATACGTTTAGAAATACCATGAAACGTGGAGATTTCTTGGTCCCGGGCTGATTGGGCAATTTTTTAAAAACATGTACAATACGCAGATAATATAAGTACTTAGGATCTGACAATTGAGTTTTCAGTTATCGCCGCCATACATTTAGAAATACAATGAAACGTGGAGATTTCATGGTCCCGGGCTGATTTCGGAATTTTTTCACGACGCGAAAAATTACGAGCTGATATAAGTACTTGGGATATGAAAATTGAGTTTTCAGTTATCGATACCATACGTTTAGAAATACCATGAAACGTGGACATTTCTTGGTCCCGGGCTGATTGGGCAATTTTTTCACGACGCGAAAAATTCTGAGCTGATATAAGTACTTGGGATCTGAAAATTGAGTTTCCAGTTATCGACGCCATACGTTTAGAAATACCATGAAACGTGGACATTTCTTGGTCCCGTGCTGATTGGACCATTTTTTAACAACATGTAAAATACTCAGATGATATAAGTACTTGGGATCTGAAAATTGACTTTTCAGTTATCGACGCTATACGTTTAGAAATACCATGAAACGTCGACATTTCTTGGTCCCGGGCTGATTGGGCAATTTTTTCACGACGCGAAAAATTCTGAGCTGATATAAGTACTTGGGATCTGAAAATTGACTTTTTAGTTATCAACGCTATACGTTTAGAAATACAATGAAACGTGGAGATTTCTTGGTCCCAGGCTGATTGGGCAATTTTTTCACGACGCGAAAAATTCCGAGCTGATATAAGTACTTGGGATCTGAAAATTGAGTTTTCAGTTATCGATGCCATACGTTTAGAAATACCATGAAACGTGGAGATTTCTTGGTCCCGGGCTGATTGGGCAATTTTTTAAAAACATGTAAAATACGCAGATGATATAAGTACTTGGGATCTGAAAATTGAGTTTTCAGTTATCGCCGCCATACCTTTAGAAATACAATGAAACGTGGAGATTTCATGGTCCCGGGCTGATTTCGGAATTTTTTCACGACGCGAAAAATTACGAGCTGATATAAGTACTTGGGATATGAAAATTGAGTTTTCAGTTATCGATACCATACGTTTAGAAATACCATGAAACGTGGACATTTCTTGGTCACGGGCTGATTGGGCAATTTTTTCACGACGCGAAAAATTCTGAGCTGATATAAGTACTTGGGATCCGAAAATTGAGTTTCCAGTTATCGACGCCATACGTGTAGAAATACCATGAAACGTGGACATTTCTTGGTCCCGGGCTGATTGGGCAATTTTTTCAAGACGCGAAAAATTCTGAGCTTATATAAGTACTTGGGATCTGAAAATTGACTTTTCAGTTATCGACGCCATACGTTTAGAAATACCATGAAACGTGGAGATTTCTTGGTCCCGGGCTGATTGGGCAATTTTTTCACGACGTGCAAAATTCCGAGCTGATATAAGTACTTGGGATCTGAAAATTGACTTTTCAGTTATCGACGCTATACGTTTAGAAATACCATGAAACGTGGACATTTCTTGGTCCCGGGCTGATTGGGCAATTTTTTCACGACGTGAAATATTCCGAGCTGATATAAGTACTTGGGATCTGAAAATTGACGTTTCAGTTATCGACGCTATACGTTTAGAAATACCATGAAACGTGGACATTTCTTGGTCCCGGGCTGATTGGGCAATTTTTTCACGACGTGAAAAATTCCGAGCTGATATATGTACTTGGGATCTGAAAATTGACTTTTCAGTTATCGACACTATACGTTTAGAAATACCATGAAACGTGGACATTTCTTGGTCCCGGGCTGATTGAGCAATTTTTTCACGACGCGAAAAATTCTGAGCTGATATAAGTACTTGGGATCTGAAAATTGACTTTTCAGTTATCGACGCTATACGTTTAGAAATACCATGAAACGTGGACATTTCTTGGTCCCGGGCTGATTGGGCAATTTTTTCACGACGTGAAAAATTCCGAGCTGATATAAGTACTTGGGATCTGAAAATTGACGTTTCAGTTATCGACGCTATACGTTTAGAAATACCATGAAACGTGGACATTTCTTGGTCCCGGGCTGATTGGGCAATTTTTTCACGACGCGAAAAATTCCGAGCTGATATAAGTACTTGGGATCTGAAAATTGAGTTTTCAGTTATCGATGCCATACGTTTAGAAATACCATGAAACGTGGAGATTTCTTGGTCCCGGGCTGATTGGGCAATTTTTTAAAAACATGTAAAATACGCAGATGATATAAGTACTTGGGATCTGAAAATTGAGTTTTCAGTTATCGCCGCCATACCTTTAGAAATACAATGAAACGTGGAGATTTCATGGTCCCGGGCTGATTTCGGAATTTTTTCACGACGCGAAAAATTACGAGCTGATATAAGTACTTGGGATCTGAAAATTGAGTTTTCAGTTAGCGATGCCATACGTTTAGAAATACCATGAAACGTGGAGATTTCTTGGTCCCGGGCTGATTGGGCAATTTTTTAAAAACATGTAAAATACGCAGATGATATAAGTACTTGGGATCTGAAAATTGAGTTTTCAGTTATCGCCGCCATACCTTTAGAAATACAATGAAACGTGGAGATTTCATGGTCCCGGGCTGATTTCGGAATTTTTTCACGACGCGAAAAATTACGAGCTGATATAAGTACTTGGGATATGAAAATTGAGTTTTCAGTTATCGATACCATACGTTTAGAAATACCATGAAACGTGGACATTTCTTGGTCACGGGCTGATTGGGCAATTTTTTCACGACGCGAAAAATTCTGAGCTGATATAAGTACTTGGGATCTGAAAATTGAGTTTCCAGTTATCGACGCCATACGTGTAGAAATACCATGAAACGTGGACATTTCTTGGTCCCGGGCTGATTGAGCAATTTTTTCACGACGCGAAAAATTCTGAGCTGATATAAGTACTTGGGATCTGAAAATTGACTTTTCAGTTATCGACGCTATACGTTTAGAAATACCATGAAACGTGGACATTTCTTGGTCCCGGGCTGATTGGGCAATTTTTTCACGACGTGAAAAATTCCGAGCTGATATAAGTACTTGGGATCTGAAAATTGACGTTTCAGTTATCGACGCTATACGTTTAGAAATACCATGAAACGTGGACATTTCTTGGTCCCGGGCTGATTGGGCAATTTTTTCACGACGTGAAAAATTCCGAGCTGATATAAGTACTTGGGATCTGAAAATTGAGTTTCCAGTTATCGACGCCATACGTGTAGAAATACCATGAAACGTGGACATTTCTTGGTCCCGGGCTGATTGGGCAATTTTTTCAAGACGCGAAAAATTCTGAGCTTATATAAGTACTTGGGATCTGAAAATTGACTTTTCAGTTATCGACGCCATACGTTTAGAAATACCATGAAACGTGGAGATTTCTTGGTCCCGGGCTGATTGGGCAATTTTTTCACGACGTGAAAAATTCCGAGCTGATATAAGTACTTGGGATCTGAAAATTGACTTTTCAGTTATCGACGCTATACGTATAGAAATACCATGAAACGTGGACATTTCTTGGTCCCGGGCTGATTGGGCAATTTTTTCACGACGTGAAATATTCCGAGCTGATATAAGTACTTGGGATCTGAAAATTGACGTTTCAGTTATCGACGCTATACGTTTAGAAATACCATGAAACGTGGACATTTCTTGGTCCCGGGCTGATTGGGCAATTTTTTCAGGACGTGAAAAATTCCGAGCTGATATAAGTACTTGGGATCTGAAAATTGACTTTTCAGTTATCGACACTATACGTTTAGAAATACCATGAAACGTGGACATTTCTTGGTCGCGGGCTGATTGAGCAATTTTTTCACGACGCGAAAAATTCTGAGCTGATATAAGTACTTGGGATCTGAAAATTGACTTTTCAGTTATCGACGCTATACGTTTAGAAATACCATGAAACGTGGACATTTCTTGGTCCCGGGCTGATTGGGCAATTTTTTCACGACGTGAAAAATTCCGAGCTGATATAAGTACTTGGGATCTGAAAATTGACGTTTCAGTTATCGACGCTATACGTTTAGAAATACCATGAAACGTGGACATTTCTTGGTCCCGGGCTGATTGGGCAATTTTTTCACGACGTGAAAAATTCCGAGCTGATATAAGTACTTGGGATCTGAAAATTGACTTTTCAGTTATCGACACTATACGTTTAGAAATACCATGAAACGTGGACATTTCTTGGTCCCGGGCTGATTGAGCAATTTTTTCACGACGCGAAAAATTCTGAGCTGATATAAGTACTTGGGATCTGAAAATTGACTTTTCAGTTATCGACGCTATACGTTTAGAAATACCATGAAACGTGGACATTTCTTGGTCCCGGGCAGATTGGGCAATTTTTTCACGACGCGAAAAATTCTGAGCTGATATAAGTACTTGGGATCTGAAAATTGACTTTTCAGTTATCGACGCTATACGTTTAGAAATACAATGAAACGTGGAGATTTCTTGGTCCCGGGCTGATTGGGCAATTTTTTCACGACGCGAAAAATTCCGAGCTGATATAAGTACTTGGGATCTGAAAATTGAGTTTTCAGTTATCGATGCCATACGTTTAGAAATACCATGAAACGTGGAGATTTCTTGGTCCCGGGCTGATTGGGCAATTTTTTAAAAACATGTAAAATACGCAGATGATATAAGTACTTGGGATCTGAAAATTGACTTTTCAGTTATCGACGCTATACGTTTAGAAATACAATGAAACGTGGACATTTCTTGGTCCCGGGCTGATTGGGCAATTTTTTCACGACGCGAAAAATTCCGAGCTGATATAAGTACTTGGGATCTGAAAATTGAGTTTTCAGTTATCGATGCCATACGTTTAGAAATACCATGAAACGTGGAGATTTCTTGGTCCCGGGCTGATTGGGCAATTTTTTAAAAACATGTAAAATACGCAGATGATATAAGTACTTGGGATCTGAAAATTGAGTTTTCAGTTATCGCCGCCATACCTTTAGAAATACAATGAAACGTGGAGATTTCATGGTCCCGGGCTGATTTCGGAATTTTTTCACGACGCGAAAAATTACGAGCTGATATAAGTACTTGGGATATGAAAATTGAGTTTTCAGTTATCGATACCATACGTTTAGAAATACCATGAAACGTGGACATTTCTTGGTCACGGGCTGATTGGGCAATTTTTTCACGACGCGAAAAATTCTGAGCTGATATAAGTACTTGGGATCCGAAAATTGAGTTTCCAGTTATCGACGCCATACGTGTAGAAATACCATGAAACGTGGACATTTCTTGGTCCCGGGCTGATTGGGCAATTTTTTCAAGAAGCGAAAAATTCTGAGCTTATATAAGTACTTGGGATCTGAAAATTGACTTTTCAGTTATCGACGCCATACGTTTAGAAATACCATGAACCGTGGAGATTTCTTGGTCCCGGGCTGATTGGGCAATTTTTTCACGACGTGCAAAATTCCGAGCTGATATAAGTACTTGGGATCTGAAAATTGACTTTTCAGTTATCGACGCTATACGTTTAGAAATACCATGAAACGTGGACATTTCTTGGTCCCGGGCTGATTGGGCAATTTTTTCACGACGTGAAATATTCCGAGCTGATATAAGTACTTGGGATCTGAAAATTGACGTTCCAGTTATCGACGCTATACGTTTAGAAATACCATGAAACGTGGACATTTCTTGGTCCCGGGCTGATTGGGCAATTTTTTCACGACGTGAAAAATTCCGAGCTGATATAAGTACTTGGGATCTGAAAATTGACTTTTCAGTTATCGACACTATACGTTTAGAAATACCATGAAACGTGGACATTTCTTGGTCCCGGGCTGATTGAGCAATTTTTTCACGACGCGAAAAATTCTGAGCTGATATAAGTACTTGGGATCTGAAAATTGACTTTTCAGTTATCGACGCTATACGTTTAGAAATACCATGAAACGTGGACATTTCTTGGTCCCGGGCTGATTGGGCAATTTTTTCACGACGTGAAAAATTCCGAGCTGATATAAGTACTTGGGATCTGAAAATTGACGTTTCAGTTATCGACGCTATACGTTTAGAAATACCATGAAACGTGGACATTTCTTGGTCCCGGGCTGATTGGGCAATTTTTTCACGACGCGAAAAATTCCGAGCTGATATAAGTACTTGGGATCTGAAAATTGAGTTTTCAGTTATCGATGCCATACGTTTAGAAATACCATGAAACGTGGAGATTTCTTGGTCCCGGGCTGATTGGGCAATTTTTTAAAAACATGTAAAATACGCAGATGATATAAGTACTTGGGATCTGAAAATTGAGTTTTCAGTTATCGCCGCCATACCTTTAGAAATACAATGAAACGTGGAGATTTCATGGTCCCGGGCTGATTTCGGAATTTTTTCACGACGCGAAAAATTACGAGCTGATATAAGTACTTGGGATCTGAAAATTGAGTTTTCAGTTATCGATGCCATACGTTTAGAAATACCATGAAACGTGGAGATTTCATGGTCCCGGGCTGATTGGGCAATTTTTTAAAAACATGTAAAATATGCAGATGATATAAGTACTTGGGATCTGAAAATTGAGTTTTCAGTTATCGCCGCCATACCTTTAGAAATACAATGAAACGTGGAGATTTCATGGTCCCGGGCTGATTTCGGAATTTTTTCACGACGCGAAAAATTACGAGCTGATATAAGTACTTGGGATATGAAAATTGAGTTTTCAGTTATCGATACCATACGTTTAGAAATACCATGAAACGTGGACATTTCTTGGTCACAGGCTGATTAGGCAATTTTTTCACGACGCGAAAAATTCTGAGCTGATATAAGTACTTGGGATCTGAAAATTGAGTTTCCAGTTATCGACGCCATACGTGTAGAAATACCATGAAACGTGGACATTTCTTGGTCCCTGGCTGATTGAGCAATTTTTTCACGACGCGAAAAATTCTGAGCTGATATAAGTACTTGGGATCTGAAAATTGACTTTTCAGTTATCGACGCTATACGTTTAGAAATACCATGAAACGTGGACATTTCTTGGTCCCGGGCTGATTGGGCAATTTTTTCACGACGTGAAAAATTCCGAGCTGATATAATTACTTGGGATCTGAAAATTGACGTTTCAGTTATCGACGCTATACGTTTAGAAATACCATGAAACGTGGACATTTCTTGGTCCCGGGCTGATTGGGCAATTTTTTCACGACGTGAAAAATTCCGAGCTGATATAAGTACTTGGGATCTGAAAATTGAGTTTCCAGTTATCGACGCCATACGTGTAGAAATACCATGAAACGTGGACATTTCTTGGTCCCGGGCTGATTGGGCAATTTTTTCAAGACGCGAAAAATTCTGAGCTTATATAAGTACTTGGGATCTGAAAATTGACTTTTCAGTTATCGACGCCATACGTTTAGAAATACCATGAAACGTGGAGATTTCTTGGTCCCGGGCTGATTGGGCAATTTTTTCACGACGTGAAAAATTCCGAGCTGATATAAGTACTTGGGATCTGAAAATTGACTTTTCAGTTATCGACGCTATACGTTTAGAAATACCATGAAACGTGGACATTTCTTGGTCCCGGGCTGATTGGGCAATTTTTTCACGACGTGAAATATTCCGAGCTGATATAAGTACTTGGGATCTGAAAATTGACGTTTCAGTTATCGACGCTATACGTTTAGAAATACCATGAAACGTGGACATTTCTTGGTCCCGGGCTGATTGGGCAATTTTTTCAGGACGTGAAAAATTCCGAGCTGATATAAGTACTTGGGATCTGAAAATTGACTTTTCAGTTATCGACACTATACGTTTAGAAATACCATGAAACGTGGACATTTCTTGGTCGCGGGCTGATTGAGCAATTTTTTCACGACGCGAAAAATTCTGAGCTGATATAAGTACTTGGGATCTGAAAATTGACTTTTCAGTTATCGACGCTATACGTTTAGAAATACCATGAAACGTGGACATTTCTTGGTCCCGGGCTGATTGGGCAATTTTTTCACGACGTGAAAAATTCCGAGCTGATATAAGTACTTGGGATCTGAAAATTGACGTTTCAGTTATCGACGCTATACGTTTAGAAATACCATGAAACGTGGACATTTCTTGGTCCCGGGCTGATTGGGCAATTTTTTCACGACGTGAAAAATTCCGAGCTGATATAAGTACTTGGGATCTGAAAATTGACTTTTCAGTTATCGACACTATACGTTTAGAAATACCATGAAACGTGGACATTTCTTGGTCCCGGGCTGATTGAGCAATTTTTTCACGACGCGAAAAATTCTGAGCTGATATAAGTACTTGGGATCTGAAAATTGACTTTTCAGTTATCGACGCTATACGTTTAGAAATACCATGAAACGTGGACATTTCTTGGTCCCGGGCTGATTGGGCAATTTTTTCACGACGCGAAAAATTCTGAGCTGATATAAGTACTTGGGATCTGAAAATTGACTTTTCAGTTATCGACGCTATACGTTTAGAAATACAATGAAACGTGGAGATTTCTTGGTCCCGGGCTGATTGGGCAATTTTTTCACGACGCGAAAAATTCCGAGCTGATATAAGTACTTGGGATCTGAAAATTGAGTTTTCAGTTATCGATGCCATACGTTTAGAAATACCATGAAACGTGGAGATTTCTTGGTCCCGGGCTGATTGGGCAATTTTTTAAAAACATGTAAAATACGCAGATGATATAAGTACTTGGGATCTGAAAATTGACTTTTCAGTTATCGACGCTATACGTTTAGAAATACAATGAAACGTGGACATTTCTTGGTCCCGGGCTGATTGGGCAATTTTTTCACGACGCGAAAAATTCCGAGCTGATATAAGTACTTGGGATCTGAAAATTGAGTTTTCAGTTATCGATGCCATACGTTTAGAAATACCATGAAACGTGGAGATTTCTTGGTCCCGGGCTGATTGGGCAATTTTTTAAAAACATGTAAAATACGCAGATGATATAAGTACTTGGGATCTGAAAATTGAGTTTTCAGTTATCGCCGCCATACCTTTAGAAATACAATGAAACGTGGAGATTTCATGGTCCCGGGCTGATTTCGGAATTTTTTCACGACGCGAAAAATTACGAGCTGATATAAGTACTTGGGATCTGAAAATTGAGTTTTCAGTTATCGATGCCATACGTTTAGAAATACCATGAAACGTGGAGATTTCTTGGTCCCGGGCTGATTGGGCAATTTTTTAAAAACATGTAAAATACGCAGATGATATAAGTACTTGGGATCTGAAAATTGAGTTTTCAGTTATCGCCGCCATACCTTTAGAAATACAATGAAACGTGGAGATTTCATGGTCCCGGGCTGATTTCGGAATTTTTTCACGACGCGAAAAATTACGAGCTGATATAAGTACTTGGGATATGAAAATTGAGTTTTCAGTTATCGATACCATACGTTTAGAAATACCATGAAACGTGGACATTTCTTGGTCACGGGCTGATTGGGCAATTTTTTCACGACGCGAAAAATTCTGAGCTGATATAAGTACTTGGGATCTGAAAATTGAGTTTCCAGTTATCGACGCCATACGTGTAGAAATACCATGAAACGTGGACATTTCTTGGTCCCGGGCTGATTGAGCAATTTTTTCACGACGCGAAAAATTCTGAGCTGATATAAGTACTTGGGATCTGAAAATTGACTTTTCAGTTATCGACGCTATACGTTTAGAAATACCATGAAACGTGGACATTTCTTGGTCCCGGGCTGATTGGGCAATTTTTTCACGACGTGAAAAATTCCGAGCTGATATAAGTACTTGGGATCTGAAAATTGACGTTTCAGTTATCGACGCTATACGTTTAGAAATACCATGAAACGTGGACATTTCTTGGTCCCGGGCTGATTGGGCAATTTTTTCACGACGTGAAAAATTCCGAGCTGATATAAGTACTTGGGATCTGAAAATTGAGTTTCCAGTTATCGACGCCATACGTGTAGAAATACCATGAAACGTGGACATTTCTTGGTCCCGGGCTGATTGGGCAATTTTTTCAAGACGCGAAAAATTCTGAGCTTATATAAGTACTTGGGATCTGAAAATTGACTTTTCAGTTATCGACGCCATACGTTTAGAAATACCATGAAACGTGGAGATTTCTTGGTCCCGGGCTGATTGGGCAATTTTTTCACGACGTGAAAAATTCCGAGCTGATATAAGTACTTGGGATCTGAAAATTGACTTTTCAGTTATCGACGCTATACGTTTAGAAATACCATGAAACGTGGACATTTCTTGGTCCCGGGCTGATTGGGCAATTTTTTCACGACGTGAAATATTCCGAGCTGATATAAGTACTTGGGATCTGAAAATTGACGTTTCAGTTATCGACGCTATACGTTTAGAAATACCATGAAACGTGGACATTTCTTGGTCCCGGGCTGATTGGGCAATTTTTTCAGGACGTGAAAAATTCCGAGCTGATATAAGTACTTGGGATCTGAAAATTGACTTTTCAGTTATCGACACTATACGTTTAGAAATACCATGAAACGTGGACATTTCTTGGTCGCGGGCTGATTGAGCAATTTTTTCACGACGCGAAAAATTCTGAGCTGATATAAGTACTTGGGATCTGAAAATTGACTTTTCAGTTATCGACGCTATACGTTTAGAAATACCATGAAACGTGGACATTTCTTGGTCCCGGGCTGATTGGGCAATTTTTTCACGACGTGAAAAATTCCGAGCTGATATAAGTACTTGGGATCTGAAAATTGACGTTTCAGTTATCGACGCTATACGTTTAGAAATACCATGAAACGTGGACATTTCTTGGTCCCGGGCTGATTGGGCAATTTTTTCACGACGTGAAAAATTCCGAGCTGATATAAGTACTTGGGATCTGAAAATTGACTTTTCAGTTATCGACACTATACGTTTAGAAATACCATGAAACGTGGACATTTCTTGGTCCCGGGCTGATTGAGCAATTTTTTCACGACGCGAAAAATTCTGAGCTGATATAAGTACTTGGGATCTGAAAATTGACTTTTCAGTTATCGACGCTATACGTTTAGAAATACCATGAAACGTGGACATTTCTTGGTCCCGGGCTGATTGGGCAATTTTTTCACGACGCGAAAAATTCTGAGCTGATATAAGTACTTGGGATCTGAAAATTGACTTTTCAGTTATCGACGCTATACGTTTAGAAATACAATGAAACGTGGAGATTTCTTGGTCCCGGGCTGATTGGGCAATTTTTTCACGACGCGAAAAATTCCGAGCTGATATAAGTACTTGGGATCTGAAAATTGAGTTTTCAGTTATCGATGCCATACGTTTAGAAATACCATGAAACGTGGAGATTTCTTGGTCCCGGGCTGATTGGGCAATTTTTTAAAAACATGTAAAATACGCAGATGATATAAGTACTTGGGATCTGAAAATTGACTTTTCAGTTATCGACGCTATACGTTTAGAAATACAATGAAACGTGGAGATTTCTCGGTCCCGGGCTGATTGGGCAATTTTTTCACGACGCGAAAAATTCCGAGCTGATATAAGTACTTGGGATCTGAAAATTGAGTTTTCAGTTATCGATGCCATACGTTTAGAAATACCATGAAACGTGGAGATTTCTTGGTCCCGGGCTGATTGGGCAATTTTTTAAAAACATGTAAAATACGCAGATGATATAAGTACTTAGGATCTGAAAATTGAGTTTTCAGTTATCGCCGCCATACCTTTAGAAATACAATGAAACGTGGAGATTTCATGGTCCCGGGCTGATTTCGGAATTTTTTCACGACGCGAAAAATTACGAGCTGATATAAGTACTTGGGATCTGAAAATTGAGTTTTCAGTTATCGACGCCATACGTTTAGAAATACCATGAAACGTGGACATTTCTTGGTCCCGTGCTGATTGGACCATTTTTTAACAACATGTAAAATACTCAGATGATATAAGTACTTGGGATCTGAAAATTGACTTTTCAGTTATCGACGCTATACGTTTAGAAATACCATGAAACGTGGACATTTATTGGTCCCGGGCTTATTGGGCAATTTTTTCACGACGCGAAAAATTCTGAGCTGATATAAGTACTTGGGATCTGAAAATTGACTTTTTAGTTATCAACGCTATACGTTTAGAAATACAATGAAACGTGGAGATTTCTTGGTCCCGGGCTGATTGGGCAATTTTTTCACGACGCGAAAAATTCCGAGCTGATATAAGTACTTGGGATCTGAAAATTGAGTTTTCAGTTATCGATGCCATACGTTTAGAAATACCATGAAACGTGGACATTTCTTGGTCCCGTGCTGATTGGACCATTTTTTAACAACATGTAAAATACTCAGATGATATAAGTACTTGGGATCTGAAAATTGACTTTTCAGTTATCGACGCTATACGTTTAGAAATACCATGAAACGTGGACCTTTCTTGGTCCCGGGCTGATTGGGCAATTTTTTCACGACGCGAAAAATTCCGAGCTGATATAAGTACTTGGGATCTGAAAATTGAGTTTTCAGTTATCGATGCCATACGTTTAGAAATACCATGAAACGTGGAGATTTCTTGGTCCCGGGCTGATTGGGCAATTTTTTAAAAACATGTAAAATACGCAGATGATATAAGTACTTAGGATCTGAAAATTGAGTTTTCAGTTATCGCCGCCATACCTTTAGAAATACAATGAAACGTGGAGATTTCATGGTCCCGGGCTGATTTCGGAATTTTTTCACGACGCGAAAAATTACGAGCTGATATAAGTACTTGGGATCTGAAAATTGAGTTTTCAGTTATCGACGCCATACGTTTAGAAATACCATGAAACGTGGACATTTCTTGGTCCCGTGCTGATTGGACCATTTTTTAACAACATGTAAAATACTCAGATGATATAAGTACTTGGGATCTGAAAATTGACTTTTCAGTTATCGACGCTATACGTTTAGAAATACCATGAAACGTGGACATTTATTGGTCCCGGGCTTATTGGGCAATTTTTTCACGACGTGAAAAATTCCGAGCTGATATAAGTACTTGGGATCTGAAAATTGACTTTTCAGTTATCGACACTATACGTTTAGAAATACCATGAAACGTGGACATTTCTTGGTCCCGGGCTGATTGAGCAATTTTTTCACGACGCGAAAAATTCTGAGCTGATATAAGTACTTGCGATCTGAAAATTGACTTTTCAGTTATCGACGCTATACGTTTAGAAATACAATGAAACGTGGAGATTTCTTGATCCCGGGCTGATTGGTCAATTTTTTCACGACGTGAAAAATTCAAAGCTGATATATGTACTTGGGATCTGAAAATTGACTTTTCAGTTATCGACGCTATACGTTTAGAAATACCATGAAACGTGGACATTTCTTGGTCCCGGGCTGATTGGGCAATTTTTTCACGACGTGAAAAATTCCGAGCTGATATAAGTACTTGGGATCTGAAAATTGACGTTTCAGTTATCGACGCTATACGTTTAGAAATACCATGAAACGTGGACATTTCTTGGTCCCGGGCTGATTGGGCAATTTTTTCACGACGTGAAAAATTCCGAGCTGATATAAGTACTTGGGATCTGAAAATTGACTTTTCAGTTATCGACACTATACGTTTAGAAATACCATGAAACGTGGACATTTCTTGGTCCCGGGCTGATTGAGCAATTTTTTCACGACGCGAAAAATTCTGAGCTGATATAAGTACTTGGGATCTGAAAATTGACTTTTCAGTTATCGACGCTATACGTTTAGAAATACCATGAAACGTGGACATTTCTTGGTCCCGGGCTGATTGGGCAATTTTTTCACGACGCGAAAAATTCTGAGCTGATATAAGTACTTGGGATCTGAAAATTGACTTTTCAGTTATCGACGCTATACGTTTAGAAATACAATGAAACGTGGAGATTTCTTGGTCCCGGGCTGATTGGGCAATTTTTTCACGACGCGAAAAATTCCGAGCTGATATAAGTACTTGGGATCTGAAAATTGAGTTTTCAGTTATCGATGCCATACGTTTAGAAATACCATGAAACGTGGAGATTTCTTGGTCCCGGGCTGATTGGGCAATTTTTTAAAAACATGTAAAATACGCAGATGATATAAGTACTTGGGATCTGAAAATTGACTTTTCAGTTATCGACGCTATACGTTTAGAAATACAATGAAACGTGGACATTTCTTGGTCCCGGGCTGATTGGGCAATTTTTTCACGACGCGAAAAATTCCGAGCTGATATAAGTACTTGGGATCTGAAAATTGAGTTTTCAGTTATCGATGCCATACGTTTAGAAATACCATGAAACGTGGAGATTTCTTGGTCCCGGGCTGATTGGGCAATTTTTTAAAAACATGTAAAATACGCAGATGATATAAGTACTTGGGATCTGAAAATTGAGTTTTCAGTTATCGCCGCCATACCTTTAGAAATACAATGAAACGTGGAGATTTCATGGTCCCGGGCTGATTTCGGAATTTTTTCACGACGCGAAAAATTACGAGCTGATATAAGTACTTGGGATCTGAAAATTGAGTTTTCAGTTATCGATGCCATACGTTTAGAAATACCATGAAACGTGGAGATTTCTTGGTCCCGGGCTGATTGGGCAATTTTTTAAAAACATGTAAAATACGCAGATGATATAAGTACTTGGGATCTGAAAATTGAGTTTTCAGTTATCGCCGCCATACCTTTAGAAATACAATGAAACGTGGAGATTTCATGGTCCCGGGCTGATTTCGGAATTTTTTCACGACGCGAAAAATTACGAGCTGATATAAGTACTTGGGATATGAAAATTGAGTTTTCAGTTATCGATACCATACGTTTAGAAATACCATGAAACGTGGACATTTCTTGGTCACGGGCTGATTGGGCAATTTTTTCACGACGCGAAAAATTCTGAGCTGATATAAGTACTTGGGATCTGAAAATTGAGTTTCCAGTTATCGACGCCATACGTGTAGAAATACCATGAAACGTGGACATTTCTTGGTCCCGGGCTGATTGAGCAATTTTTTCACGACGCGAAAAATTCTGAGCTGATATAAGTACTTGGGATCTGAAAATTGACTTTTCAGTTATCGACGCTATACGTTTAGAAATACCATGAAACGTGGACATTTCTTGGTCCCGGGCTGATTGGGCAATTTTTTCACGACGTGAAAAATTCCGAGCTGATATAAGTACTTGGGATCTGAAAATTGACGTTTCAGTTATCGACGCTATACGTTTAGAAATACCATGAAACGTGGACATTTCTTGGTCCCGGGCTGATTGGGCAATTTTTTCACGACGTGAAAAATTCCGAGCTGATATAAGTACTTGGGATCTGAAAATTGAGTTTCCAGTTATCGACGCCATACGTGTAGAAATACCATGAAACGTGGACATTTCTTGGTCCCGGGCTGATTGGGCAATTTTTTCAAGACGCGAAAAATTCTGAGCTTATATAAGTACTTGGGATCTGAAAATTGACTTTTCAGTTATCGACGCCATACGTTTAGAAATACCATGAAACGTGGAGATTTCTTGGTCCCGGGCTGATTGGGCAATTTTTTCACGACGTGAAAAATTCCGAGCTGATATAAGTACTTGGGATCTGAAAATTGACTTTTCAGTTATCGACGCTATACGTTTAGAAATACCATGAAACGTGGACATTTCTTGGTCCCGGGCTGATTGGGCAATTTTTTCACGACGTGAAATATTCCGAGCTGATATAAGTACTTGGGATCTGAAAATTGACGTTTCAGTTATCGACGCTATACGTTTAGAAATACCATGAAACGTGGACATTTCTTGGTC
This sequence comes from Perithous albicinctus, assembly GCA_964016905.1. Lineage (NCBI taxonomy): Eukaryota > Metazoa > Arthropoda > Insecta > Hymenoptera > Ichneumonidae > Perithous > Perithous albicinctus. Next base: position 3,673,182 of record OZ024700.1, read on the forward strand.
CCGGGCTGATTGGGCAATTTTTTCAGGACGTGAAAAATTCCGAGCTGATATAAGTACTTGGGATCTGAAAATTGACTTTTCAGTTATCGACACTATACGTTTAGAAATACCATGAAACGTGGACATTTCTTGGTCGCGGGCTGATTGAGCAATTTTTTCACGACGCGAAAAATTCTGAGCTGATATAAGTACTTGGGATCTGAAAATTGACTTTTCAGTTATCGACGCTATACGTTTAGAAATACCATGAAACGTGGACATTTCTTGGTCCCGGGCTGATTGGGCAATTTTTTCACGACGTGAAAAATTCCGAGCTGATATAAGTACTTGGGATCTGAAAATTGACGTTTCAGTTATCGACGCTATACGTTTAGAAATACCATGAAACGTGGACATTTCTTGGTCCCGGGCTGATTGGGCAATTTTTTCACGACGTGAAAAATTCCGAGCTGATATAAGTACTTGGGATCTGAAAATTGACTTTTCAGTTATCGACACTATACGTTTAGAAATACCATGAAACGTGGACATTTCTTGGTCCCGGGCTGATTGAGCAATTTTTTCACGACGCGAAAAATTCTGAGCTGATATAAGTACTTGGGATCTGAAAATTGACTTTTCAGTTATCGACGCTATACGTTTAGAAATACCATGAAACGTGGACATTTCTTGGTCCCGGGCTGATTGGGCAATTTTTTCACGACGCGAAAAATTCTGAGCTGATATAAGTACTTGGGATCTGAAAATTGACTTTTCAGTTATCGACGCTATACGTTTAGAAATACAATGAAACGTGGAGATTTCTTGGTCCCGGGCTGATTGGGCAATTTTTTCACGACGCGAAAAATTCCGAGCTGATATAAGTACTTGGGATCTGAAAATTGAGTTTTCAGTTATCGATGCCATACGTTTAGAAATACCATGAAACGTGGAGATTTCTTGGTCCCGGGCTGATTGGGCAATTTTTTAAAAACATGTAAAATACGCAGATGATATAAGTACTTGGGATCTGAAAATTGACTTTTCAGTTATCGACGCTATACGTTTAGAAATACAATGAAACGTGGAGATTTCTCGGTCCCGGGCTGATTGGGCAATTTTTTCACGACGCGAAAAATTCCGAGCTGATATAAGTACTTGGGATCTGAAAATTGAGTTTTCAGTTATCGATGCCATACGTTTAGAAATACCATGAAACGTGGAGATTTCTTGGTCCCGGGCTGATTGGGCAATTTTTTAAAAACATGTAAAATACGCAGATGATATAAGTACTTAGGATCTGAAAATTGAGTTTTCAGTTATCGCCGCCATACCTTTAGAAATACAATGAAACGTGGAGATTTCATGGTCCCGGGCTGATTTCGGAATTTTTTCACGACGCGAAAAATTACGAGCTGATATAAGTACTTGGGATCTGAAAATTGAGTTTTCAGTTATCGACGCCATACGTTTAGAAATACCATGAAACGTGGACATTTCTTGGTCCCGTGCTGATTGGACCATTTTTTAACAACATGTAAAATACTCAGATGATATAAGTACTTGGGATCTGAAAATTGACTTTTCAGTTATCGACGCTATACGTTTAGAAATACCATGAAACGTGGACATTTATTGGTCCCGGGCTTATTGGGCAATTTTTTCACGACGCGAAAAATTCTGAGCTGATATAAGTACTTGGGATCTGAAAATTGACTTTTTAGTTATCAACGCTATACGTTTAGAAATACAATGAAACGTGGAGATTTCTTGGTCCCGGGCTGATTGGGCAATTTTTTCACGACGCGAAAAATTCCGAGCTGATATAAGTACTTGGGATCTGAAAATTGAGTTTTCAGTTATCGATGCCATACGTTTAGAAATACCATGAAACGTGGACATTTCTTGGTCCCGTGCTGATTGGACCATTTTTTAACAACATGTAAAATACTCAGATGATATAAGTACTTGGGATCTGAAAATTGACTTTTCAGTTATCGACGCTATACGTTTAGAAATACCATGAAACGTGGACCTTTCTTGGTCCCGGGCTGATTGGGCAATTTTTTCACGACGCGAAAAATTCCGAGCTGATATAAGTACTTGGGATCTGAAAATTGAGTTTTCAGTTATCGATGCCATACGTTTAGAAATACCATGAAACGTGGAGATTTCTTGGTCCCGGGCTGATTGGGCAATTTTTTAAAAACATGTAAAATACGCAGATGATATAAGTACTTAGGATCTGAAAATTGAGTTTTCAGTTATCGCCGCCATACCTTTAGAAATACAATGAAACGTGGAGATTTCATGGTCCCGGGCTGATTTCGGAATTTTTTCACGACGCGAAAAATTACGAGCTGATATAAGTACTTGGGATCTGAAAATTGAGTTTTCAGTTATCGACGCCATACGTTTAGAAATACCATGAAACGTGGACATTTCTTGGTCCCGTGCTGATTGGACCATTTTTTAACAACATGTAAAATACTCAGATGATATAAGTACTTGGGATCTGAAAATTGACTTTTCAGTTATCGACGCTATACGTTTAGAAATACCATGAAACGTGGACATTTATTGGTCCCGGGCTTATTGGGCAATTTTTTCACGACGTGAAAAATTCCGAGCTGATATAAGTACTTGGGATCTGAAAATTGACTTTTCAGTTATCGACACTATACGTTTAGAAATACCATGAAACGTGGACATTTCTTGGTCCCGGGCTGATTGAGCAATTTTTTCACGACGCGAAAAATTCTGAGCTGATATAAGTACTTGCGATCTGAAAATTGACTTTTCAGTTATCGACGCTATACGTTTAGAAATACAATGAAACGTGGAGATTTCTTGATCCCGGGCTGATTGGTCAATTTTTTCACGACGTGAAAAATTCAAAGCTGATATATGTACTTGGGATCTGAAAATTGACTTTTCAGTTATCGACGCTATACGTTTAGAAATACCATGAAACGTGGACATTTCTTGGTCCCGGGCTGATTGGGCAATTTTTTCACGGCGCGAAAAATTCTGAGCTGATATAAGTACTTGGGATCTGAAAATTGACTTTTCAGTTATCGACGCTATACGTTTAGAAATACAATGAAACGTGGAGATTTCTTGGTCCCGGGCTGATTGGGCAATTTTTTCACGACGCGAAAAATTCCGAGCTGATATAAGTACTTGGGATCTGAAAATTGACTTTTCAGTTATCGACGCTATACGTTTAGAAATACCATGAAACGTGGACATTTCTTGGTCCCGGGCTGATTGGGCAATTTTTTCACGACGTGAAAAATTCCGAGCTGATATAAGTACTTGGGATCTGAAAATTGACGTTTAAGTTATCGACGCTATACGTTTAGAAATACCATGAAACGTGGACATTTCTTGGTCCCGGGCTGATTGGGCAATTTTTTCACGACGTGAAAAATTCCGAGCTGATATAAGTACTTGGGATCTGAAAATTGAGTTTCCAGTTATCGACGCCATACGTGTAGAAATACCATGAAACGTGGACATTTCTTGGTCCCGGGCTGAATGGGCAATTTTTTCAAGACGCGAAAAATTCTGAGCTTATATAAGTACTTGGGATCTGAAAATTGACTTTTCAGTTATCGACGCCATACGTTTAGAAATACCATGAAACGTGGAGATTTCTTGGTCCCGGGCTGATTGGGCAATTTTTTCACGACGTGAAAAATTCCGAGCTGATATAAGTACTTGGGATCTGAAAATTGACTTTTCAGTTATCGACGCTATACGTTTAGAAATACCATGAAACGTGGACATTTCTTGGTCCCGGGCTGATTGGGCAATTTTTTCACGACGTGAAATATTCCGAGCTGATATAAGTACTTGGGATCTGAAAATTGACGTTTCAGTTATCGACGCTATACGTTTAGAAATACCATGAAACGTGGACATTTCTTGGTCCCGGGCTGATTGGGCAATTTTTTCAGGACGTGAAAAATTCCGAGCTGATATAAGTACTTGGGATCTGAAAATTGACTTTTCAGTTATCGACACTATACGTTTAGAAATACCATGAAACGTGGACATTTCTTGGTCGCGGGCTGATTGAGCAATTTTTTCACGACGCGAAAAATTCTGAGCTGATATAAGTACTTGGGATCTGAAAATTGACTTTTCAGTTATCGACGCTATACGTTTAGAAATACCATGAAACGTGGACATTTCTTGGTCCCGGGCTGATTGGGCAATTTTTTCACGACGTGAAAAATTCCGAGCTGATATAAGTACTTGGGATCTGAAAATTGACGTTTCAGTTATCGACGCTATACGTTTAGAAATACCATGAAACGTGGACATTTCTTGGTCCCGGGCTGATTGGGCAATTTTTTCACGACGTGAAAAATTCCGAGCTGATATAAGTACTTGGGATCTGAAAATTGACTTTTCAGTTATCGACGCTATACGTTTAGAAATACCATGAAACGTGGACATTTCTTGGTCCCGGGCTGATTGGGCAATTTTTTCACGACGCGAAAAATTCTGAGCTGATATAAGTACTTGGGATCTGAAAATTGACTTTTCAGTTATCGACGCTATACGTTTAGAAATACAATGAAACGTGGAGATTTCTTGGTCCCGGGCTGATTGGGCAATTTTTTCACGACGCGAAAAATTCCGAGCTGATATAAGTACTTGGGATCTGAAAATTGAGTTTTCAGTTATCGATGCCATACGTTTAGAAATACCATGAAACGTGGAGATTTCTTGGTCCCGGGCTGATTGGGCAATTTTTTAAAAACATGTAAAATACGCAGATGATATAAGTACTTGGGATCTGAAAATTGACTTTTCAGTTATCGACGCTATACGTTTAGAAATACAATGAAACGTGGACATTTCTTGGTCCCGGGCTGATTTCGGAATTTTTTCACGACGCGAAAAATTACGAGCTGATATAAGTACTTGGGATCTGAAAATTGAGTTTTCAGTTATCGATGCCATACGTTTAGAAATACCATGAAACGTGGAGATTTCTTGGTCCCGGGCTGATTGGGCAATTTTTTAAAAACATGTAAAATACGCAGATGATATAAGTACTTGGGATCTGAAAATTGAGTTTTCAGTTATCGCCGCCATACCTTTAGAAATACAATGAAACGTGGAGATTTCATGGTCCCGGGCTGATTTCGGAATTTTTTCACGACGCGAAAAATTACGAGCTGATATAAGTACTTGGGATATGAAAATTGAGTTTTCAGTTATCGATACCATACGTTTAGAAATACCATGAAACGTGGACATTTCTTGGTCACGGGCTGATTGGGCAATTTTTTCACGACGCGAAAAATTCTGAGCTGATATAAGTACTTGGGATCTGAAAATTGAGTTTCCAGTTATCGACGCCATACGTGTAGAAATACCATGAAACGTGGACATTTCTTGGTCCCGGGCTGATTGAGCAATTTTTTCACGACGCGAAAAATTCTGAGCTGATATAAGTACTTGGGATCTGAAAATTGACTTTTC